>JBAIZZ010000076.1:29098-345608 GCA_037355905.1 Heliconius aoede | reverse complement strand
TTTCTTTAAAAGCCTCAATAAAAACAAATATTATATATAAAGATTTTTATCCGATATAAAAGTCAGTAGATATATATTACATATTCGCATTTTACGATAATCTTAATGTCAGATTGTAATGGAGCGCTTGTCGGATTATCTTTCAATCCTCGAGAGATCTTTCCCTTTTTCATTTTAATGTATTGTGATGTTTTTGTTTTAATGTCGTCTTTTTTATTACCTTTTTCACTCGGAAATATTGATTAGTATTTAATGGCGCCAAGACAAAACCCGGCATACAGTTCCGCCACTCCACACGTAATGCCTGGAAAAAATTGGCGGATTCCCTCTGCTTATTCTGCTGCGATTCAGCGTAAAGCTGTTTTTCCTTTTTAGTTTTTCAATTGAGTTATCTCCGTATATATACTTATATAGTATGAATAAAGAAAATATAAAAATTTTAATAGTTGCACTAGACTAACACTAGACTAGACTGTCTAATTATAAATTTAAGTGCCTGATTAATGCCATTTAGCTAAAACGTAGTTAAATTTAATTAGTGTGTGATAAAAGTCTCACTACGAGTATATTGCTGCCTGACTGGTGTGACATCATATACCAATAACATTTTTTAAAAAAATTATTAAGAAAATTATGCTTTTGTATATTTGCTTTTTCCATCATCAAGCAAGTTCCGTAATTTTTAGATCCTGGAAGTACATAAAATCCATCACTTAGTTTTCAATTTTTAATCATTATTGTAAACATTTCCAAACCTTTTTATTTTGATTTTTACAAAAATTTTCCATCTTTAAATCCAATTTTTTACATACGCACACATTCAAATTTAAAAAAATAGTGGTTAATGAATATATTAAGAATAAGTACTTACCCAAAGTCTGATTGTCCATTTTGAAATGCCTCGAGTCCTCTCGTCTCCAAGTCACAGCAGGAGGAGGTACGCCGGAAGCAACGCAGCGGAGTGTAGCGTTGTCACCTTCCTTGATTAGCACTTCACCGCTACTTGCCTCGTCGTCGATGTCTGGTGGTACTGTAGAATTAAACAATTCGTTAGAAATATACTTAATGTATTTAGAAAAAATAAAACGGACAAGCGCGAATCAGCCTCGCCCACCGAGGGTTCCGTACAAAACTTAAAGGTCTTAAACTTTTTCTGAAATTCACGCTTTGCTTAGCCAGAGCCCTTTCATTCAATTCCGTATAAAACACTAAAAATCAGCTTCACACTCTATCGCACATGCAGCAAGAAATGCAGAGGGAACATAATGTTATGACAATCTCTGCTTTCCGACCAATGCTACCTAAATGGCGAAATACAACGGCGCGCTTTGTTTCGAATTTTGCTTTGTCTAAACAAATCTGCTTTAAGGTAATGAAATCGAACCCATAACCATCACGCCTGTAGGCAGACGTTGCGCAACAATAGATAAAACTAATGATAGACGCGGCTTTGTCCACTTACACATATTACATATTTTAGCCAAATTATAGAAAATATGTATATGTATTATACTGTAAAGTTTTATCTAAACTCAGTTTGTAGTTTTTACGTGAATGTATAAAAAAGGCATCTATTATAAAAGTTTAACAAAATTATACGACCTATCGTTTATAACGTGCTTTTGTGGAAAAACTCATTCAATAATACACTTTGTGAGATATGGCCAGTAATTTGGGTCATTTTTTACGTGCCACCATTTATTTGGCAGTTTCGGAGCCTCCTCTCTCAATGCCTCCATGCCTACTTACGACTTTTGAGTTATATAGAAGTTGAATCTTACAAAAGAATTTATATTCTATTATTTCTGTTTTACTTTTTTTTGTACAGAACAGATGGTTTGAAACTAGAAAATTAAGAAAATATTTAGTATAGACGACAGCGTATATAATAATACTGAAATGGATCTTCCTTTCAATCACTTACAATTAAACTATTATCATTTCAATTGTCACGTACAAGTACATATAAAATATATTAGGATAAACAAAATGTCACAGTCTGTCCGCTTAATCTCCGTGACATTTCTTAAGTATATCAAAGATCCTATCCTATCTATCTTCCTCTCCGTTATACCTAGTTATTATAAATAGTTATAACAAAGAAGGGATAGCGAGTGGCTCCGGACCCACCACTTATCGTGGATTCCGGCCATTCAGCTCTGAACTCTCCGGGAGAGATCGGAATAGTTAAAACATGTGATTCTTACAATGCTTTTGCGAAAGATCAATTAATAATTAACAGTTTCAAAGAGCGAAGTCTTAATATAAATGTTTGTAATGGAATTGAGATTCTTTTATGAAGGCCGTAGCCATTAATTACATAATACATAATTACATAAATTTCTGGTTCACATATCGGATCTAACACTACACTTCAGTTTGTTTTATTAGAGGGTATTACATCTAACTGTGTGTCCGTGGAGCTGTGATAGAAGAACAAACACATCCATAAAAAAAAACAATCGTTTATACATGACGTACACGTACAGTCAGAGTCGAGAAGCGTAAAAGAGATTTGCCCCTCGGTACATAAAATAAATACAGCATTCGCAGTTTCGAAGTTCTCGAAAGTTTATTTAAGATGGTTCCTGTTCAGGAACTGCTCGTGCTCGTTCGCTTCCTGAATGTTTATCATTGACATCATAACTTTTGTTCGTAACTTAGAAATACGCTTCGTCCTTTACAGATATCGAGTTTTAGAGTATTTGATCTTTGAAAGGTAAGTGCAACGTACTAAAAAATTTTGCAATATATTAGAATTAGTGTTTTTTATGTCTATATCTGGTAGGCTAGTAGAACTTGGAAACTTTTTCTTTATATTTATTCTCTTTATTAGATTATAAAATTCTTCCGTCACTAAGTAACTGACAGATATACAAAGGAAATTACAAAATTAGACTGGAGAGGATGTCTTCAAATTGCTACAGAAACGGGAATAAACAAGAGTCTTATAGTTCTCCATTCAAAAATTATAAATATGGTATAACTAATAATATATAGATTCGTAAATACAGTAATGAATGTAAGCAAAATATAAAGAAATTTGTTTAAAACCGCGCTCAAAACAACACTATCTAAACTGTACACATTTCGCGAAACAATTTCAAATATAACATTATCTTTACACGACGACGGAGTCATAATAAACATTCTCAACGACCACTTGCTGCGACTGCACTCTGCACTCTGCACTCTGCACCAGTTACTGTATAAAACTATAAGTTTTGTAAATGAATGCAAAAAATGGCAAAAATAAATTCGAACAATGCAGTAACACTATGCAGTGTTTTATAGTGTTGGGTTTTTAAACTGAAACCGAATATAACAGTCCTTTACTGAGACTAATGGTTCTGTATTTCTCCACATATTTTGCGGCTAGAAATAATATTTATGTTTTATTCTACATCTTCTGTCTCTACTAAACGTGTCCCCAGTTACATTACTTTATTCACTTGTCCTAATATATTTCTTTCAAATACTTAATAAGCACAAAATATCCATATACGAGGCTGTCGTGACGCAATCGCGTAGCATACGACCGTACCCGCAGTATTTGTGAGTTCGAATCCCACTCAGCGAAATAAATTACTTACTATTTTCATTTCCTTGCTCTGACAGCAAATCACAACGCAGCATTTAGAGCGAAAAATATAGAACAAAATGTGAACAAAAAACACTAGATTCACTTTACTGATTCTACACTTTACTATTCCTCTATATAAGCGGGATAAAGCGTAAACCTAAAACAAAAGAGACTCACCAACAACTTGCAGCAAATGCGTTTGACTCATCATAGGCTCCGTGTTGACTTGGCACATGTACCTCCCCCCGTCAGTCGCGCTTACATCCCGCAAGCCCAGAGTCCACGCCCCGTCTCCATGTTGGACGCTGATGCGGTGGTTCTTGGTTATCACGTGACCAGCTATTGTAAGGATTGTTTGGGTGTCCACTCGGAGCCATGCCACCTGGTTTTAGTCGTTTCAGTTTTTATTAGGTTTAGCTAGTGGAATTTAGTTATCAGTAATTACAGTTAGTAGGTTTTCATGGTAAATATATGTAAATATGCATGTAAAAGTTATAATAATATAACTAAAAAGTAAAAATAAAAGCCATTGTATCTAATAAAAGTATATTAAAAATATTAGCTCAAGACTCAAGATAATTTTTAATGATTGTTTTATATAAGTAATAAGCGAATTATTTTCGCAACTCAACACGTATTATCTTGATCACTACGAGTTGGTGGTGAGTGGAAAACGGAGTATTTAAACACTAGGTTACCTCTGTATATTCTTTAAATAATAGAAGAATATTCAGTTATTTTACTGATTTGTTAGTTTAGTTTCTCTACCTGTTACTTCGAGATAATTAATATATAATACTAAAATGTAAGACAAATTGTAAAATTTTCCAATTGTTGTTCAATCATCACATTTTTTTCGCAGTTGTTCATATAATAATTATATCAACTCTCCCTTATACACTTGTACCCTCTTTCTGAAAATAAACACCACTCTACTGAACTATACGCCATAAGGAGGGCTTAGTCATATCACGCCGATAGTAGTTAGTAATGTGAAAAATATTTACTTGAGTTTGAATTGAATTCAAGTAAAATAAATCAATCATTAACAGGTTATAGCATTTTCAGAATACAATAGAAGATTATTTATTGCGGAAATGCGAAATAAAACTACAAACATAGAAACATATAATATATGTGCACACAAAATGTATGCAAAACGGGTTTTATTGTTTCAAGCAATATATTAAATTGCTAGAAAGTAAATCTGTAAGTTTTATAGCATTTATTTTTAAAAGATATATAGGTGAAACACTCTGTTCTCCGATTTGCAATCAATTTTCAGGGTTGTCTCTGTGCTGAGTGTCTGAACTCAACTCCACTCCATGCCATCTTACTAAGAAAAAATCAATGAAAAAAAATACTTGAGTGCGGTTCGAATGTGCCTCGAATGTGAATGTGAGGAGAAAGTATGTGCGATACTCCTGTCGTGCTTACCAGTCAGACCACGATAGCCATAATTCCTAAATAAAATAAAAATATTTAAAAATGTTATTAACAAAGTGGAAGCAGGATAGAACGCACCAGCAACTCCAAAAGAAGTCATGCAATAATCAATCAAAATATCATCACACCATAAAATGAAGCAGAAGCTTAAACAAAAGTTTCGGAGAGGTCAATTTTCAGAACAGTCCAACCCAATTGTTTGGTTGCTCTTGATAAATGATGTAGAGTTTTGTCGAGTCGAATTTAATTTTTCACCGATCATGTTTTATTCAAGCTTCTATTATAAATGGTTCGGACATAAGGCTCGCTTTATTACAGGAAATATCCGGAAAAACTCGGAAATATACATTTTGGGTGACTTTCTTAATCTTTATTTAATGGCGTTGCTTTTTGTTGTTTAGACTTTTCAGCCAGTTCTAAAACGAGTAGGGACGAATTTTGCTTTTATGTTGAGTATTTGGAGCTATATCGGTATATTGATTATTGTGGCCTTAAATTGAACGTTACGTTACGACACCGTGAAATAATTTAAATCGAATCTGCGTCTCTATTCTGTCTCTTCTACTTGCAAAGATACTAAAAACATAAGATTGTAACATGCGTATAAGAATTTCGATGTTGTTTTATGAAATCTAAAAGCTCAGTAGCCGGAGCGCTTTGTAAGTTTCCGCGAGGTGCTGGTTGGAGTTCTGCCATGGCCAGCCTTTGATTGTCATATTTTTGTAAAATTATAATTAAAATCAATATGCAATTTACTATACTTTTACATAAAATTGTCAATTTATTCGCAGACGAATTGCACTATAGTACACATTTAAAAAAATGTCGTGTTAAACGTCGAACAAAGAAAAATAATTAAAAGTCATCAGAAACTTAAATGACAAACTCAACAGTAGCGCCATGTTTTTGAGTATTTTTGTTGGATATAGCAGCGCCTTACAATTTCGTCAGAAAATATTATTATTTTAGTCACTTTTCTGAAAATGTAACCGTCGCCTCGAGATAGGTTCGAACGTACTATTACTACGTATACACTTGTATAGGTTTTCCATTGAAGTCATATATATATTATAGTAAACGATAAGCCAAACTAATTTTACCTTAAATCCTTGTAAATTATCGACTCTACATGTTACAGCCGCGTCTCTTCCTACTGCTACTGTAACATTCGATCCAGGACCCACGAAACGTGGCAAATCTGAAACAAACAAAATATAAAATATAATTTGTTGAATTCATGAATATTGATTTGTACATTTTTACTTATTAAACTCTTGAAGCACGCAAGCTCCCACAAAAATATATTAAAAGCGAACAAACAGATATTTTATGTATAGATAAGCGTTTGTCTTGACGTTACTAGGTTCGATCCCCAATGAGAAGAATTAATTATTTTTTCTACTCACTCCAGTAAAAGAATGAAGCGCAGCATTGAACTTTTCCAGTCATGACCCAATATCCATAAATTCGTGAGGAGGGTGGAGAACAAAGTATCTAAACTAGGCTCTCTCTGCTTACTTAAATGAAACTTCATGTATTATCATATAAGTGTCAACAAAAATAAATTAGTCTAACAAAGACATAATAATATAAAAATAAAACATAAACAAAGTACTTTAGGAGTACCTGCGAATAAAATATCGTCAAAGTTTCAACAAAACGTGGGCACGTTCTCTAGCTTTGGTTAAAAATATTCAGATATAATTCATGTCAAAAATTTTCTAAACTTCATAATTTATTGTTCACTATAACGAGTTTAAAGGCTTTTTGCAGCAGGACTGTGTGAATATTTATCATTAATTTCTATAATTTTTGTCTTTTGTGCGCGAATAATTGAGATTATTTTGTGCTTGTGGTTCTGTGAGTATCATTAGCTAAATTGAATAAATCTGCTAAAACATATTGAAAAAAGTCTCTCAATCCTCTTTTCTTATTCAATACACCACTAAAACTGAAAAATAATTGAAAATATATATATATTGAACTTAAATACTGAACTAATATTAAACTTAAATATTGAACTAATATTTTGATTTATTATTCCAAACCTAGTAAGATAAATCTTGTGCTCTCTAACCCACGACTAGTCGTCTCAAAACAGATCATACGAAGTCTAACATGTAATCCCGTGAGATCTTATTTAGTAAAATGTACTCAGTCTTGAAATATTTACCTGACCCTTACCTTACCTAAGCAAATTGGGCATTTCACCCTCACAATGATATGCCATTTTTCACACAAAAAGCTCCCCTGAGGGACCCCACTACATTTTCTAGTAACGTAGTCGTGAAGAGTGTGAATAGTCAATCGCTCCCCAGACAACTGAGGCAGAAGAATATTTAAGCGAAAACTATTGGTAATCTCGCTTCCAAGTGCTTGGGTTAAGGTTGATGGAATTAGCATAAAATGACCCCTTTAGTTCTGCTTGGTATGTTACTTTTCGTCTTGAATGTAATTAGGTTTTTTATGCATTTAATAATACGGACTAATATACGGATTTAATAAACGGACTAAATATTATGGACTATAGACAGAGAATAACGGAGAATCACTATGCTTTCATCTTATTTTATAAGATATACGTGTTAATTTGCACAATTTAACGCAACGTTTCGTCATATCAGACTAAAAATATAGAAGACATAAGATAAAACAAAAATTACAGCATTTTGTACTATATTTCGTCTAATTTTTGAACTCCAACCCTAGTAAAGTATGGAGGGCAATGTATTTACATAATGTACGCGCGTGGTACGACTGCCATTTATAACGAGAAATTTCTTCAAACTAAAATACACGTATAATACAGTAGATTTATTCTCTTTATGCGAAACGTTTAGAACTTTATGGTACTGTTTTAAATATATTGTTTTGAATATTTTTAAGTTTTTGCCGTATCCTGCATATGGCGGTTAGGGACAGAGGGGGCAGAGGGAACCTAGTCGTAAGATATTCCGTTCTTTATTTTCTGCCTAATCTTAGAGACGTCGCATGTTAAATGACAGAACTCAACGCCGTGCTTCGTTTCGTTACGAAAATCCAGATAAAAAATAAACATTAAAAATATGCGATGGCAAAAAATATATTTTTGGAATGATAATGTACTTTTAAACCACGGGCGTACAGTTCAACCTGAGAAACCAAAATTCAATATTTTTTATTAATACTTGGATTTATATATATTTAATTCACAGTGTTAAAAAAATCTATAATAACCATTTACTAGAATGAATTTTCAATTCAAAAGCACATTTAAGTTACTAATTAGTTGCGAAATGCTAAACGCAAATAAACACAGTTTTGGTAACGTTTGCGGTCACTGTTATACTTTATGGACAACGATATTTTGTATTTAACTATACATTTAATTAGTTTCATGTTTTGATGTCCTTATTGCACAGTAGCACATCATATAAATACGACAGATCTGGGTTCGATTCCCTTTTTTAATGCTTAAGGAGGTGACCAATTCAAATTCTACCTCTTTTAACTTTTCGCATATGCCCCATGTAGCAGGCAGGCAGGGCAAATCTAGTGTGAAACACCCCATTATTTAATTTTGGCCCAATTTCGAAAAATTAAGTGTTCAGGAGCGAAATTTAGTGCCGCATTTTATCTTACCAGTATGAAAAATGAAAGTAATTTAATTTCAACTCCTTATCCGGGTGAATATCGAAGCCATAACCTACGCTTTTACAGTCAGATACTCCTTCACGGATCCGTTGTTGGCGCTGGCGCTGGCGCTGGCGTACAAAATGAATAGTGCGTTTAAATATATTGACAAATAGCTCTCTAGAGCAAATGATTACACAATTACAGATATTGATGGAACAATTTAGTGTAATTGGCGAACTAACTACGTATTTAATTTTGAACATATTTTCATTTATATTGTAGTTTTGTTTACGTTGCTTCATTATATTTTGAATAGGAATCGAATCCACTACCGTCACATTTACATTTAATCTGTGTCTGTGTCACTGCGCCATGATGGGCTTAAAATAATGTACTATTTTATTAAAAAATATTGTTTGTTAGGATTCCTTTAATATTCAAAGGGAAGTCGCTTAATTGACTATAACGATAACTCTTCCAGTAACTCTTTTCTATATGTAATAATAATTTTTCTATGTACATACATACACAACAGTTAATATTATGTAATATCGCCTATATAGCCTTCCTAGACAACTAGCCTATCCACCACAAAGGAATCCTTCAATTTTTGAATTGAAAGATTCCTTTGTCTTTCATTCATATCATATTTGTATAATTACAAACAAACACTTTACTTTACGTCATATAATATGTTTGCTTCATAAATTAATTAAAGATATTTTTATACTGAACCAAATAGTAATTACGTGACCGAACCCGTGCTTTCACATCGTTCAGTGAAATACGATGATTTCAATCGTTTGATTAATTCAATTTGTACGGCAAAACATTTTATTCAATTATTTAATAATTTACCTAAATATGTTATGTAACCACATTGCGGTGGTTTTGACTAAAGCATCAAAAACCACTGAATTTTTGTTGAAACTGTATTTTAATTTATACATTTTAATTAGATTTGTAAGTAATCGAAATAAATGAATCAAAAAATCCGCTTCACGCTGTATGCCGCACACAGCCGGGTAGGCAGAGGGAACCTAGTGTTAAGACACTCCACTTCCCATTTTCTGCCGAACTTTGGAAGCATTGCGTGGTGAGGTTACAAATAGTAATAATTTAATAGTAATTAGTTGAAGTACTTTCATCATATTTGTTTTCAATTTGGATATTAATAACATATTTTATCTCCATTATTATTTCTATAGTAAATAACATTTTTAAATACATTTCTTATTATTTAATAACAATTACATTTTATTCAATCATAATTTTATAGTAATTCTATAAAATTATGATTGAATAATTTTATAGGATTTTTTTGACACCAGTGTGTCCCTGCGCCATGACTGCCTCAATTATGTAGGAAGTAACATATATATATTATATGCAAAAATCTCTCTGACTATTCTGTTATATTCGCTGTGGATGAAGATTGGAGATAAGGAGTGAAGCCTGACACTTATAATAAATAAGTCTGGCTTAATGAAAATTGTTAGCAAAAATAGAGATAATATTAAAGTAAACCAAAGCCATTGTAATAACGAGAAAATCAAGCTGAAGACGAAAAAATCTTGATCCAGGATCTAACGTATGCTTGTACATAAAAAGCGAAACGAAACGATAAACAGATGCACATATTTTAGATCCACCTTTGATATTGTAATACGCGAGCACGAGCTTCTGGCGTGCAGAGTGTCAGCGAGATGTGAAACTCACTAACTATTGAGTTACAAAGCTGTATTTTTCGCATTTTTTCTGCATTTTCTCTGTTTTCTATGCAAATGGCATGTGTTAGGTGGAAGTTATAAAAAAATAATATATTCATCAACGTGTTTTAGATTTTTTATGATTTGATAATTGTTTTTTGTTTTCATACAAACGGTTCGGGAGTATGAATTGTTTACATTTTGCTCTGGTAAATACGGAACGGAAAAGAGTTCTACCACTTAAAACCAGACGTTTAGAGAACAGAACAGGGGCAGGAACAGGCATGTAAGACGATGGGTGTAGGTTCAATTACCGCAACAGAGATTATTATAATTTATATATATTTTAATTTCTTTGATCTGATCTGATGTTTCCTCTGCCTACCTATAAAAAAGATAACATAGTGAAGCTGAAAAAAAATGTCATCCATTTTTATCCGTAACCTCTTTAATAGTGCTAATATTATCATTACCTACTAAGGAGTAAAGTTTAGAAATTAAAGATATTTATAGCTTTGATATAGGATCGCACTCGAGGGTCGCACTCGTACCCAAATTAATTATAAATTGTTTTATGTACAAACAAAATGTATAATAAATTATCAGTCTTTAAGTTTATCACTAGTATGGTTTATTCTGTAATTATATTTTAATGTTCGTTAACGGATCTTATTATGCAGATATTAAGATATGAGTATTCAAGCATTTCTGGAGGTTATTGTATTAATGGAATTAATTATATTTCAAAATAAACAATCAAATCAACAATCAAGTCAGCTTCAGGCTATATTCCGAACACAACAGGGTAGGCAGAGGGAATCTCGTGCTCAGGACGCCAAATTTTTCTAGGCATTGCGTATTAAGTTGGTAGGAAAGTCATAAAAAAATAAGCAATTTATCTAAATTATTTCTCATACATAAATATTTCACCAAATTGAATTCGAACTTACACATAAAACAATCCAGATCCATTTTATAAAACTCGGAAACAAGCTAAAACACAAAAAATTCAATTTCCAAAATAGAGGCGGTTGTTCAAAAATAAACCCAAAATGCATATAACATTTTTTTTTAATCTTTTTTATAGCGATGGAAACAAAATGTTACGCATTTATAGCGAACGCCCGATTAATTATACCGCATTCGTCCAGCCTTTGACGTCGCGTCAAACTTAGCTCGGTTTGGCAAATTTAACCAATTATATTTGTACGTTTATATATATATATATATATATACAGTACATGCTGTATCCTATACGTATTACGTAGTTTTAAAATATTTCGTCATATTGATTGATAGAAATTTTTTTTTCGTGTTTAGGATTCCGTATATAAAAATAAGAGAGGGCGCCATCGTGCCACAGTAAACAACGGCTCCACAATCAAAAATCTTTTTAAAAGTTATTAATGTGTATCTGGACAGTATTAAAGTGTAAAGTGATAGAAAACAGTGTAAATAATATCATTCATTGGAGAATAGGACTAAAGTGATGAAAATAACTAATAAATAAACAATTAATGTCTGGACCTTCAACTGTATTTTTCTCTATTACTACGAGGACTTATACTGATAAAAACGTATGTAATACAGTGAAAAAAGTGCAATCTAACATTTTAAGTGCAAGTTTTATGCTAAGAAACTAATTAGTGTAATTTGGCTACCAAACATAACCTCATATCAGAATGATTAGCAACTCGAATAGATCACCGGTAGACAGCATATTAATTACAGCGCCATCTACTACAAGTATCATCAACTACTTCAAACATCAGCCATTAAGTTTAGTACCGGCATTCATCGATAAGATAACTACATCGGCGAACACAGTGGAAGAACGAACTACTAGAGGGCACTACTTGTACCACAACAAACCAGTCATGGACGAAATTATGAATGCTCTTAGAAACATACAAAGAGAATTAGACGATCAAAAAATAGAAATTCGAAAAAGTGGAGGGAATGTAGCAAAACAGGTTACACAGAGTATCAATAAAATATTGGATGAAAGGTTCTTCAAATGGGAGGAAAATCAGAAAAAATTGAAAGAAAAAATTGAAGTGCAAGAAAAAATAATTTATTTTTGGAGAAACAAGTGAGACAGAGGAACATAGTTTTCTTTGGCATTGAAGAGAATGGAACGTCATATGAAAATCTACAAGGAAACTTGTTAAACTTTATAAAGGAACGCTTTATTATTGATATAGAACCCAGGGATATACAAGAGATAAAAAGAATTGGAAAGCCAGGGGACAAACCTCGCCCAGTGATTGCAACCTTCTCTACCCTGGGTACGAAGATAAATATATTCAAACAGAAGGGAGTTTTAAGGGACACTCAATATTATTTGAAGGAAGATTACCCAGTGCAGGTACTGGAGACGAGAAGAGAGTTACAAGAACAATTAAAGTTGGAGAGAGAGAAGGGTAACAAAGCGTTTATAAAATATGACAAACTGATCGTACAAAAACCGAACCAGAAAAGGTCCCTTCCTTCTACACCAGTAGACAACTACCAACAACAAGATGAAACTAACACTCAAGCCAAGAAAAAGACCAAACCGCTAAAAATACGTTCCCCTACGCGTAGGTCGAATAGTGTCTCGGAAGGAACCTTGAAACCAAGCATGTTGAACTTTCTAGCTAACAAAAATATAATTAACACAAAACAGCGGCAAGAAACTGAAAACAGAGACAATAACTTATAACAACTAAGGCCCCCCCTCTCGCACGGATTATATAAACGCAACAAGTCATACAAGCAACAATAGACATCTTCCAACACGGGTGGTCGCCGTGGAAGATTACGACCACAACCCTCCAAAGAGAACAACAAATATAAAAACACCAAACTCAACTTCTAGAATAATAAATAAACTGTATATACTAACATACAACGTTAGAACCATGTCAACTTACGAAAAACTATTGGAACTAACAGAAGCATTAAAAAATATAAAATATGATATAAAATAAATTATCAATTTTAAATACATATTTCAAAAGGAAACCAAACCGTAGTTGGACATGGCGCTCACCTGGTGGTAAATTTAAAAACGAAATTGATTATATACTGTCCCACTCTTTGGAGGAGGCCTTCACCTGCGGAGGGGTCCTTGCAAATTAAAAAAAAATATATAAATTAAAACATAAGAAATAAGAAGATAGAGACAAGTGATATAGTGTAATTTTATAGAGGTTTAAGCTAGCTATCTTATGTGTAAAACTTGCATGGAATTAAAAGGCTTTTTTATTTTTTTATTTATTTATTTATTTTTTTTATTTTTATTTTATTTATTTATTTATATAAAAATAAATATTTTCACCCTAATAACATCATTGTTTATTTGTCTGTCTGTCTGTCCGTCTATCAATATTATATATTTTTTTTAAAGAAAAAGACTTTAAAATTAATATCCAAATAAGTCCTTTGCAACGTCAAAACAAGATAAAGGATTTTTATACTTATCGTGCTTTAGGCCCTTTAGCATATTACATAATTGCGTTAAGTTTTAAGTAATACTTAAGTAATTTTGTTTTTAATCAATTACCAAAAGTATTTTATAAAAAAAATATGAAAAAAAAGAAATTTAAAATTATGAAATGTTAAAATATGACCGCGTAGTTTAACTTCGTCGCACTTCGCCACCACGGTCTTATAAGCTGTTAAAAGTATATCTGAAAATACGCATATTTTATTAAAGAAAGAATTTCAATAAGCACTTGAATACATTAAAGTGCGAGAAAATTTTATTGCCGTATATAATTGATTGCTTTCCTAAAAATAACTTGAATACTATATTGAATATATATTTTATGTTGAGCGAAAAGCCGGAGCAGTTGAAGCCTTTCGTGTCAAATTGAAATTGAGTTATTCTAACTTTTCAACTTTCATCTACTTGGTTTTATTTATAAGATTCACTCAATCAAAAGAAATAAACCTTAGAGGAGAAATCTTAGATGATCAATTCATTATTTGCTTGTCCATTCATGAAAACCTTTTTTTTACAAAAATACGTGGAGGTAATAAGCTTAAATTAATATTAAATATTAATATCTCGTCTCTTAGATAAAAAAAACCTGTGTCAATAGAACCAGAAGACACGAGCAACTAAATCGCGCTTGACAGACTTATTTTTTTTTTAAATTTAAAATCTATCGTAAATTATATTTATCATATGAAATATATTCTACCAAAAGGCTCTGTTTTAAAAATAAATGGAAACTACAGAATTAAGTTTAGTGTTTTAATTTTATTTCGAAATAAAAAAATACTTATAATTAGATTATATAAAAAATAATAAGCTCTGTAAAAAACGAGAAGAATAACACTAATATAAATTTTCTTTAGAAATATTCACTGAGTAATGGACACGAAATGCCTAAATTCTAATTGTTAGCCTGACCATAGAAAAGTCAAATGTTTTATTCACAACAGAATTTAATGAATGGCTATAAAGCAGCTAAGCCGGTCAAGTGGTCATACATTCAAATGTGATTTCACAGCTTTTTGGCCTCGAACATTGAAATGTACCTGAAGCTTTCTCATTTCTAATTTAAAATTTAACCTCGAGCTTTTATAGAAATTTTGTTGAGCTTTTTGCCTTTACTAACTTAGTTATTAGGAAAGTCATTTCGGAAATCGTATTTGGTCTCAGTATCAAGGTTATTTTGGTGCCATTGTTATTTTATTCGTAGGCCAATGACTGATTTTTTGACGTAATTTCTGTTATTCCGTTAAAATAAAGTTAAGGTTAGAATTTCACATAATATATTTGTACTAATTACCTGATTAAATAAGAGAAGATAAATAAGAAGGATGAGAAATACATTTTTTTAGGATTCCTTACCTCAAAAGGTAAAAACGGAAACTTTATATCATCACTTTGTTGTCCATCTCTCCGTCTGCAAAGAACACTTATCTCGAGACCGTGTTGAAGTATCAAGTTGGAATTAATATCTAATATTCAGCTCTGTGGTTTCTAGTAGCAAGGAATAAAATCTAGTTTCTAAGTAAACGAAATCAGAAGATACGAGCATTTATATATAGTTTTTTTGCATTCTGTATGAAATCCACCGCGTGCAATCAGAATCTATAGAGTAATTGCTAACGAGTAAAGTGACGGATCTTATCGGCACGCTTTATCTAGCAGTGCGAGAAAATGAAAATCAATTATTTTCATTTTCATGTACAGTCATGTCTTATCTATACCAAAATTACTTAAAAAATTATCTAAAAACATTAAATAAAACACTAAAATTCGCTATGGAGTTCAAAGAAAAATAAAAAGAAATGTATTTTAAGCGGAGCCTTTGCGAGAGATATTATTTGTTATATCCTTGACCGTGTCCTTTGAAAGGTAAACTACATTCTTTATATGTTAGGATCATCATAAAAAGTTAGCTTTTATGTGTCATCGTAGCAAACGTCAATAGTTATGGAACTGGGTGGACTATACGAATGTTTGAACGTTTCTTATATCTAAAATTATATAGAAACCAGTCGTGGCGTAGAGCCACAAGCTTGTGATTCTTTTGGGTTCGATTCTCATTTCACAAAATTACATTTTTAACATTTTCCTTTCTTCGCTCTGATGACAAGACAAAGTGCCTCGTTGAGTTCTCTAATCATGCAATGCCTCAATACTCCCTCTATCTACTCTGCTGCAGGAGGAATAAAATGAAGCTGAAAAAAAAATCACTCTTCAATTCCAATAAAATATGAACAATACAATCGAAATATAATGAAATCAGTATAGTTCAGGTATCAGTGACAATATGAAATTATTCTATTTGAATTCTAACAGAATTTTTCACATATTCAATTTGATCCAAACATCGCTAACTAGTGAGCTTTTCAAATGCTGTTAGAGAATTTCACGTATGTAACGTAACGTTGATGAACGTGACCAAACGTTTGAACAGACTTTTTGTCCTTTTATCTACCCTTTTTTACGCTTTTTATGTGAATAAAGTTTGGTTACTATTTTAACCGATATGCCTAGTAGGCTGCTAGTTGCAGTAATTATTTAAATACATCATTTGGGTCGATAGCTGTTTTGATACAATGGCGTGTTGTTGAATTTCATATTTTACATATAAATATACTGGCATTTACGCAAATTTTTATTAAGTAATATTTAAATTAGCTGCTTTATATGACTTAATAGAGAAGGCAGACGAAGTCTAGTGCTAAGACTCTCCGTTTCCCACTTTCAGCACAAAAATCGAAACATAACAAGAACATGTTTGGTAGCGTAACTTAACATCACCTTTTGTCTATTCTATACTTCCTTCTATCCTATAATCTAGGTAACTATGGGTTCGAATTGATAAGAATTTTGTATTTCACCCAAAATTATTTTTGACAAAATCTTTATGGAATAGAAATACGAAAATAAATAATTAAAATTTTTCAAGTGAAGCATTTACCCACACCCATCGTTATGAACAAAGCTCCTGCCATGTCTCATTGTAATTTTTTTTTCACGCACATCTCTATAAGTGAGATTTGAACATACAGCCATCTGTACTCTTTGGTAAAATCTAATTACATTAAGTACAACAAGTAAGCAGCTTGACAATTTTTTCCACAAAATGGAATGTGCAGAGAAAGCCAAAAAAATTAAAATTATATTTAAAATTATTAAAATATTCCTTTCCTTACTCTGCAACTGAATTAAAATACTATTAGTGTAGTTGTGGAAATCAATATTGTGCTTTGCTTAACCATAACAAAGCGAAAAAAAATCCATTCCTTTTAACGGGAATCGAATCCATATCTATCGCTTTTATAATCAGAGACCGTCCTGTTCCACCGCACCCCGAGAGCCTTCTTCTCAACGATGTTACTAAAAATATCCATTATAAAGTCTTTAGATACCCAGAATGTAAGATCCACGATTGAATATAAATATTTAATGCTTTACAAGAAAATATCCGGAGTTTAAGTAGCGGTATTACAAAGTCTACGTTATTAGTTCCAAGAATAGCATTATCTCAACGATATTGCATCCCATCTCAAGTCACGCCTTTGAAGATTACTGTTCAGTTAAAAATGAACTTTTAAATAACTTTCTATGTATTTGTTATATAAGATTGTTTCATGTTTATTTGCTTAAAAATAATAAGTAAGAAATCACTCGATTAAATATTTATTTACAATAGCTTTGAACGCACGTCCCATGGAAACCAGCTCAGACTACTAAGTTCTCGTGAAAAAAGGTTGTGTGTGTGAATATCATATAACCTGTTTACAATTTTTCTATCTTGTTAGTTTGACATAGAGCAGAAATTCGAAAAAAATTACATCCTATCAGATAGGAAGTAAGTTTTTACAAATATATTCACGTTTTGGATAAATTTGACAAATTTCACAAAGATTAGAATAGAAACGAAGGGAACGCGCGCCGTTGGCAGCAGCCAACAAACGCAATGCTCCAGGATCTAGCAGGAAGCGGGGTACGGGTGTGTCTTAAAGGGAACGGAGTGTCTTAACACTAGGTTTCCATCCCATAAGCAGCAGGGTAAGCAGAAGAAACCTGTCGGTCGTGAAGATTTTTATTTGATCAATCGGGAGACGTCGTCGGTTAAAGTTAATCTTTCTTAAAAATAAAACTATAATATAAGGAACATAAAAGTTAAAATATATAATAAATACAAGAAAAATCATAAAATATAAGAATCAAAGCTGTAAAATACGGCAACCGGTATTCTGAGGTGAATCACAAATCCCTACAGAAATTGCTTTTCAAACATTTCTTTGTAATAGTTCAATTCAAATCGTCACGTGCCAATGTCGTTGGAAAAGACGACAATTTTTCTGTAAGCCGCGAAATGACTGGTGATTTAGAGAACACAAAAAGGGTCGACCTTTTATCGGGATAATACAAGCGTGTACTAAGTTCATAATGCCATAGAATAGTCACCATGGCGGTCGTAGTTAAACGTTGATAGCGATATTTGTGGTGCAAATTTTACCACAAAACATTTGAGGGCTATATGGGAATTAAATTATAGTTTTATAAAGAGTTCTTTTTTTAATTCAAACTTATACTGCCTTGGATTGAATTCCTTATTCTAATAAGACGAAGTCAGAGTTGATTATCACCACACACAATCCAGTGTTTTTAAATCAAAGTAAAGGCAAAAAGTGGAAAAATGGTGTAACACTAGATTTTCTAAGTCTGCCTCGCTGTATAATATTATACATGTGAAAAAAATGGCTATCGTAACTTACCATAATTTGACGGAAAGTGGAGAACGAAAATGTTTTAATGGGAACGGAGTATCTTAACACTAGCTTCCTAGGTCTCCTCTGCCCAGCCTGCTATGTGTGTGATAGCAGCGTGAAGCTAAGATGTTAATCATTTCTCTCTCTTGTTTCAAAAAAAAATTAAGTTGTATTTTAGTTGGCAGAATCTAACGTCACGTTTTATTTTGTGTGTCGTTGGATGGTAAGTACAATATAACCATTCCCTCGAAGAAGAATCGAACTTACAAGCACTCCGTTTACAGTCAAATTCTGTGGTACTTACTACCTTATAATGGCTTCAAAATGAAAAAAAAGCTATCTGTATTATATTTAGTATCTATTATGAGGTTTGATCTTCCAACTTTTATTCGATGTAAGTAATAAGAAACGCATTCGTGTGGGCTTTGGTTTAGTAGATATGATGCCAAAGGCTCATGAACGGCAATAACGTATTTTCAAGTGATTAAGTCTACGATAGACAATTGACCTTCAGTCATAAACGTTTGAAGTATTATAATCTCTCTTGAACTTCAATGAATCCCGAATTCAATACAATAAAAATAAAGCAGACTTAAACCTTAACGTACTCTCTATATGTGGATAATAAGCTTTAACATGACCTTAATATTCAGCCAAATAAATGAATCGATTAAAACATATATAAACATTATATTTAGATATATTTTTTTTTTCAGCTTCACGCTGTATCCCGTACACAGCAGGGTAGGCAGAGGGAACCTCGTGTTAATATACTCTGTTCCTCACTTTCTGCCGAATTCTGGAGGCATTGCGTGTTGAGTGGCAGAACTCAACGCCGCGCTTTGCCTCGACATCAGAGCGAAGAAAATGGATATATAAACGTAAATAAATATTTCACTTCCTCGAGTGAGAATCGAACCCACAACCGTCACGTTTACGCGCGATACGTTTGTGCCACTGCGTCACGACGGCCTCGATTAGATATATATAATTTACATAATTATATATCTTAGCACTAAAATATCAAATAAAACAATCGGCACGGCGTTTGACTGTAGGCACGACCTTTTTCGGTTTGATTCTCTATCAAGGAAATTCATTATTTTCATATCCTCCCTCGGTTCCTCCATTAAACAAACACGTAACGTCTGGAAAATGGGGCAGTGTGGAATGAACTAACAAGAAATACTAGAAGTAATCTAACCATAATACTTTTATTATATTATATGAGAATTGATATAAATTAGTTCTCGTTTTTAAATACATATTAAGAAAAAATAAACAATAAGAAATATAAAACCCCGTAGCTACTAACTAGTGGATACTTGTCCCACATTGATGAAGCTACTTACGACACATGTGTTCCTAAGTCAAATTTAATAATAATGGTCTCAAGTAGTAATCTTAAGATTACTACTACTACTAATATCTACGAAGATGTTACCGGTACCGGAAGGTGGTACGATATTACCATCTGAAATTAGCTTAAACAAAAAATTTGAACACAGAAGGCATATCTTTAAATGGTTTTATCGCGTATATTTTGTACCAACGATTTTTCCCTTCTCTACTGAAATTAGGATGGTCTTGTATATCCTTCAGTAAGCCTATTGCAATAGTTATGTTTCCAAAAATGTAATAAATTTAATTTTCTAGATAAAAAATTTAATTTAAAATATGTAATTGTCACAAGTGTAGACTATCATGTTACTCGTACAATATTTTTGATGAACACTTTTTATTATAAAAGTGCAATATAAACAATGTTTTAATATGTTTATTATTTTTATTTAAGCTCCAACCCTTCATATGAAAGCTAAGCCGGAACACATTAAATACATCGACACCCCTGTTATTACTACAGATATAAAGCTAATACACAAAAAGCACTTCGCAGCTAAAATAATATTTTTCGTGTGTGATTTGGTAAATGGCCTTTATGAATGTTCCTTGTACAATAACAATGTGGATTCTTGTGATAAATACGTAGTGTTTATAAACACGCTGACATTATCTTTCTGTCGACGTGAAAGATGGACGTATTTGTGAGGGAAATTGCGTTCAGGCGCGAACTAGGTAATATGACATACAGATGTCATATTACCGCAGTTAAGTGCGTAAAAGAATGATGATAAGTACAGATCATACTTAGGTAAATGTGGTTTTACGCTTTTTCCGGCACAGCAGGAAGAGGGAGCCTAGTGTAATGACACCCCGTTTTGCCCGCACCGCTCAATTTTTGAGTTTTAAATAAATTATTCTGTCAAGTGGGAATCGAACCCATTAAACGTCACGCTTACAGTCAAAACCGCAGCATTACGACGGCTTTCAAATGACGAAATATACTTTGAACAGCGCTAAAAGTGGAAAATTAAATCACTTGTCACAAAGTTCTGTTTACTCACCTCGCAAAATAAGAAAGATAGGGGAATATAAGCAAATAGATTTCATTTTCCTTCTGACGGGTGAAAGATAGACATATTTGTTCGAAAAATTGCAAGTCGCAATCGCGAAGACGGCAAAAGTTGTAGTATACAAAATTCTTTAAAGCAATTGACTGCACAGCTTCCTGTATATTTTACTCCGATAGGTAACTATTTCTGATTTTTAGTATTTTTCATTTTCAGTTTCTACTCTCTAAAAAAAAGTATTTTAAATATTTTTTACGATCGACGACGATCTGTGACAAACAGGAATTAGAATTCAGGTTAAAACGTAAATGTTCTAACAATATTAGTTCGTTAGCTAAAAAACTATGTACGGCAGTTATTTAACATTTATTTAGCAATGTAGTAAAAATATTTCTCTTAAAAAAAATATTTTTAGCTCATAGCATTGAAATTGAATATTTCATACGTTCCGGACACTTCTTAATTATTCATAGTGACAATAGGAAGCTGGCACGTCTATACGTACTAGTATGTATAGAGCAACGTCCATCATTCTTGGTATCGCAGTTTTGTTTAAAAATGTTATGTTAGAATGTAAGAAAATATTGCAGCCCACGTTTTTTTCGGCTTCCCCCCCCCCCCTTGTTCTCTCCTACATTCCCTAAAAAGCCTATCTACAAAGCTTAAAGTGAACTTTTTATACGATAAGTTTATTATTAGAAATTAATAAGTGATCCAATAAAAGTTTTTTGGAAAATTAATTCTAAGTTAGATGTTATTGCATAGATGTCAAAGTGATAACTTTATTAAATCGATCTAAGAATTTTTCTTTTACCTGCACGAAACAAACCGCTATTAAAATGGGTGTAGTAAAACTGTCATGGCACAGTGGAAATAAACATGTAACTGAGATCTCAACGATTGTGGGTTCAATTCTCATTCTGGGGAATTAGTTATTTAGTATTTTGATATTGTCGTTCTGGTAATAAGGCCAAGTTGAGTTTGAAGCTAAAAAAAAATTAGTATATCAGCGTTCCAAGCTATCCAACCATAAGATGTCTAACTACATAACATTACTTAAGTTAATGTCTATCACAGCCATTCTAAAGCTACGAGCAGCAGCTGAGTGGGCATCCATTGCAAAATGGATGTAATATATTCGTAGATACCGAACCGACAGTTACTCGATCGCCTATTACTCTTTACTGGACTAATTTTGTAAAAATTCTTACTTTTATTTATATTTTACTTTTATAATTTGTATTTTGACAAGCTTAACCTCTGATGAAAATAAAAGAAAATTAATTTAAGAAGTCTGAGTGTATTTGTATGTATGTAAAATAAAATCAAATAAACATTCTATCAATTCTTCTTCAGTGCTAATGGCACAAAAATTTCTCTTTCAGAAGCTTTCCAATATCTGATTATTTTTCGTTCGTTTCGTTTTAAAGATACTACATCGTTCGTTCGGCAATAACATCAAACTGTTCGATAACAGCGAATCGGGGATCGAAGCCCTAACTGTCGCGTTCGACAGTTAGGGCTTCCCCGTACTGGGTAGTTATTTAAAATATTTTAATTTCCTCACCTTGACACGACAAGCAAGGCAATACGTTCCGCCACTCAACGCGTAAGCAATGTTTAAAAAACTGAACTGAAAATGGAGAGCGGAATATCCTTATATTGTCGTTATTATTTTCGCTATTTATTTTCTTTATGATTGTCTTATGAGTAAATAAAGTTTCATATTAAAAAAATGTCACTGGTTTTTCACGCAAAAGCGTCATTATCCTTTTACGTTAATTAACTTCATTATTCTAAAAGTGACTTATAATTGAATTATTAACTGCGTTCACCATTGTCACGCATTCGCAACAGTTCTGTGTAACAATAGTTCTAAAAACAAAAGCCTTTAAACTATATATACATGTATGTACATACGTCTTTGTAATATAATTGTAATTTTAATTAATTTATAGAAGTTTAACGTATTTTTATGTATGGCGGCAGTGGCATTTCGTGATTGTTAACGCAACAGTTATGGGTTTGATTCCCAGTCGGGGAACTGAATGAATGAAAATAATTATTTTCATTTCCGCGCTCTTGCAAGACAACAGCGTGGATTTGAATTTGTTATAATTATTAAAAAATATAATTTACTAATATGTTCCACTTTATTTGCAAAAAAAACCGCTCTATAAATATATTACTTTAATCCATTTTATAGTGTTCTATAGAAGCAACCTTTACTATCATGAAAGAAAATACTTCATAAAAGAAAGCTTTGTTCATATTTCAAAGTAAAATTGAAGAGGAGCTAGTTTGATTAGGACAGAACGATTGGAGCGTTGCTCGGAATAGAAAGCTGCAAAAAGTTAATATTGTTACTTTTGCTTCACTTCGCAAATCGTGGAAGAAAATGAGGATATCCGTAGAGCGAATTAAATGTCACGAGAACATAAATCATATTGTATTTGAGATCTCAGTGCTGTTTGAATTTATTTACTTTGAATTTGAACTCGGAAATGGTGTTTACAGATAGCTTACAATGGTTTTTATTTTGATTTAAATAAATATTGTTTTACGCCACTGTAGCGTGAACTGCTAGCGGTTTTTATATGTGCTCAATTTCCCATCAGAAAGGAATTTCATTTATAGACACCGAATTATGTGTAAACATGTTTTAAACTGAAGTTCTAAACTTAAGAAAGAAAAAACTGTAATTCACCGAAAAGTTTCTGTATCGAAGAATGATAAACGAATTATCGAACTTAAAAAGATTTTTGAATTTGAATTAAGAGTTCTTGCGATTAATATGCTCTGCTAAACAAACTTTTAATCTCTACATTATTAGTAGATACGGGAGGGAGGGAGGCAAGCTAATGCAAGAAAAGTAGAAAACTTTCATTCAAACGTTCAGGACATTACGTGTAGAATGGCGTAATTTAACACCATGCTTTGTTCAACAGAGCGAAGTTCTCTGTCAACCGTCAATCCCTTACCAACCTTTACCACTCCGTCCTCATTAACTGATCTAAAAGAACAATGTTATAAATTCTGAATGTATGAGGGGCCATTACGTCTAAGTAACGCTTATTATTCGTGAAATCACCTCTTCATAACTTCGATGTTCAAATATAAAAAGGCACTCGTTATTTATATTACTAACAAAAGGCAGGAGGCGCGTCGCTCCCAGTATTGTACTTTTGATGACAGTTTACTTTTTTCTTTACGATCGTTATTCAATGAGAATATATTTTATATTATTAAACGTTTTTTTTTTTTGCTTAATGTAAATGTCCTTTTATATTTGTAATCCTTAAATGTTATCTTATCTATATATATAATAAGAGATATACCCGCTGACTGGGGTAAGACGCACGCACAGCCGTAACCGCTGTGGGTAGAAACGTAAAATTTGGACAGATGTTTATGTTTGTAATGTGTTAATCTTAAAGAGGTGAAATAGGGGTTGTATGTTTATTAGAAAAAACTATTTAAATCGCCACTGGTTTTTTTTTTTAATTTGAAATTCGTAATAAATTTTAATTAAACACATCTTTCACGGTATTTTTAAATTCACACCCTAAATTGAAAACTAATTTCATAAATATATTTCATTAGTATTCGTATAATTCAAGCGGGCAAAGCCGCCTAGGTAGGCTAGTCTATATTAAAAAGAGGAAAGATTTGTATTTTTGTAATATATGTATATTTGTATTATATTCACACAAAAACTACCAGACAGATTTCAAAAATTCTTTCACAATTATTATAGAAAGCTGCCTCTTAACTGACCAAGATAGGCTATATTACATTTTGACATCAATATCTACAAAAAAGTTTACAATACGTACATATGTAACTATTTTAGTTATGCCACAATAACTAATTTTCAAAAAAAAATGTGGAAACTAACAAGAATGGATCCTATATCGTAGTACAGAGGAACATCTAAAAATATATATGTAGTATTTATTGCAAAAGAATAAAAAGAGTGTGTAGTTCTTCTATAGATATACTGTTTTATATTCTGTCATAATGAACAGCTTTAAACTTTGCATACAAGGCTATCACGTAGTATATCTATTTTTTCAATTATTATCACCTGTACAGTATCGATGCTAATATGTAATGTCTATGACATTCTTTTTTAATTTGAGAAAATATTTTCTTATCTGTAAAAATGTTGGAAGTCCTTATAATTCTAATAGAATAGAACTTTCTAGAATGTTCTTTCTTTGCATGCGTTTTTACGTGTCACCACCAGTAATGGCAACACGCTTTGGTAGACTCGAACGGATTAATACCACCCCCGGCATTTAAAACTGGAGTGAAGTAGTGGGTGTTGCTACTGCGTTTCGCATTAGGTAATGCGGGGCCCTGGTGCCCAACATCCTCTACCTTAAAGGCCGGCAACGCACCTGTAGCTCCTCTGGTGTTGCATGGGGTCGTGGGCGGCGGTGATCACCATCAGATGACCCGATCGCTCGTTTGCCTTGTCCTCTCCCATAAAAAAAAAATTGACGAATGTTACAATAAAAAGTAAATAATTACAATTATACCTATATTAGCGCTCCCGCGCCGAACTCGTGTCTTCACTCCTTAAATCGGTTCAGCCGTTTCTGAGATACACTGCCACAAACAGAAATACCAACAAACAGGCAAATTTATATATTTTTTAAAAAATCATATTTTCATTTCATCGCTCTAGTGTCGATTGAAAACCGCTGCGTTGAGCTCCGTCACTCAACACGCAATGCCTCTTCAATTCGGAAAATGAAGAACGGACTGTCCTATTACTAGGTTCCCTCTGCCTTCCCCTACTTTGCGCGGGATACAGCTTGAAGCTGACAATATATTAGAGAAATAAATAAAAAATACATAGCTATTTAAACCTGACGTTTAAAATTACTTACGCCTGCCTAGCTACAGCACTCTTGTTGTTACTCTATTTCTTGCATTCCGCGGGGGTCCTTCGTCCATCCACTCATATAATAGTAATATGAACAGAATAATAAATTCTAAATGATACTAATTTTACTCGCACACTGAGGGCTAATTTTATTAAATTAAACGGACTAAATAGCCCCATAAATTAAAAAAATATATATACTGTCTACATTTTAAAGATAAATCTTGAAAATCTGATTTTGTGTAACATACAATAACAGAGCGAAGAAATTAAAATATTGTATTTCCTCGAGTTAGAAAAATTAAAATATTTATTTTCCTAATTTCGAGTGAAAATCATTAATTAATTTATATAAAATATATATAGTATGTATAAATATATATAGTAAAAAAATTCTATAATCATTATAAAAATTATAAAATCTAATATGATAAATATTATTATTACTATAATGATAGTTAAAGCTTTCTTAAGAGAAGACAAATGACAGTATGTGACATCCTGTTGCTGTCACATACGACCATGGTAAGCAAATATTATAGTATCATATATCGTCAGCTAGGAGATGAAGAGAGCCATCTCACATATTATAAGTTCAGAGTTGTGATGTTGTTTTTCAGATTCACGCTGTGTACCTAGAACCTAGGACCTAATGTTACAAAACAATTCGCGGCGTAGTGTTCCACCACTTAGCACGCAATGTCTATAAAATTAGCTGGTATGAGGGAAACGGAACACAAGGTTCTCTCTGCCTACTCTATTATAAGCGAGATACAACGTGAAGCAAGAAAATGTTCAAAATTAATTTTATTTGACTCTCCACACTTCCCTCTCTATCTCATTATATATAGTATATACAGGTTAATAAATACATAATACGTACAGAGACATAAATTAAATGATAATAGAGTAAAGCCAAACTTAAATCTATTATCATTCATGTCTTCAATAAGTTAAATCTTTGATATTAGAGACAGTTAACTAAGTTACTTAGAGCATTACATTAATATAACGTTCATTAGTGAATTTAAGCTTATATGTATGAGTACGTACGTAAGTCAATCATTATATTTGTTCTAGATAGAAGCTTTCAGTTGAACTGCCTTCCGAACAGGTGGGAGCTTTTTTGTTTATATATTATGTTCAAACGTTGAACTAACGAATAGTTATAGGTTATTATTTGGATTAATTTTGTATTTATTTTTATATCAATTATTATGGCCATCTTCGCGTAATGGAACAAGGGTGTGACTGTGACGCGACGGTTTTGTGTTCGACCCCCACTCGTGGAAGTTAAATATTTATTTACAATTATATAAATGCTTACTGTTTTGTTGATCTTATTGTATAGAGAACAAGTGGAGTTGTATAGTCTTCTGGCTATCTTCATTCTACAAAATTCTATAAAAACTCTGTCTTTCCTACGTTTATTGGGATTCGTTTTAAATGATAATTCGGAATGTTTTCGTAAAATTACATTAAATATGTAAAGCTTTTTGACTGTTAAAAGTTGTAATTCATTGTCGAAGTCGAAGGTAGGATAACGGATCGGTCGAAAAGATAGTACCTTAAGTATACCTCTTTGAGCCCTTTACGTTCACGCTGTTTTGTGCTGCCTGCTTTGTGCAGGATACAGCGTGAAGCTAATTTTTATATTTATAAAATAACGCATCCGAACATATGCCTTATATAGAATCGAGTCCGCAACTAACGCCTATAATCATACGATGTCCATAATAAATAAATATAAACCAAGTAACAAATACAACATTCATAAAATCTATCAACACCTTGTTTTCTTAGAATAGTTCCGGAAAATTTAATATGACAAAGGTATTGAAAGGAACAGGCGTATCACAATAATCATAACCTACGAATAAAGGGCAAGGGTACCTCCGCGGAGGGTCCGTGGAGGATCCGCTGTAATCACACAGTCGCGTGACGGTTATTGGAAAGGTGGACAATGGCCCAAATTGTACTGCCTTTGACCAAGAACATTTGAGTTTTTTCTTTATTTACTTTATTTTTGTTGCTAGCAAGAGTTTTTGTATGATGAACGCTGGATATTGGAAAGGCAGATTCAATGTTTAAGTTTTATTACTTTTGTATTGAACAAACTCGTAGGTAAGCCTAAGTATAGAAAATACGTCAACAATATTTCAATATTTTAGCAACATTTAAGCTGTTCTCAGCTTTTTCAGGCTGTTTAGTGCGTGACAAAACCAGTTACGAATTTGTCCTATGAAAGATTTTCATAACTTTGTTTTGGTAGGACAAAATCCGGTTTCAAGCTACGATACTGTTACGATATTGCATCATGCAGTATCTCGAATTTGGGCGGAAAACAGTGAAAATGTAAATATATATTATGACTTGGTGTTTTCGTATGTCACTTTTATTTGAAATTGGTACAATATACATTTAAGAAACTCCAGAAAAGTTGAGAAATGAAGGTTCGATCCCCTTTCGATCCAAGTTGATTTTTTTTACTTTTTCATAATTATTAGCTAATTCGCATTTTTATGTGCTATTTAAAATAGGATTACAACTACAGATAATTGTTATCTGTAGTTGTAATCCTATAATCACCTAACCTATTAACTTAATATATGTTACATGTTTCATCTGCACTAAAGAATAAAACATATTATATCGAGAATCTACTCGGGCGATCAGATCCAATATCCTATAGTAACCGCAGCTTTGTTATCCACAGTGGTTCGTTAAACAAATTAGTGCCTAATTGCTTGCTCACGTCCCTTCCCTTTTTGATCAAAAGCATTCGTCTTTTCAACGAGCTCCGCTTTCGAGAGCTGTTTCAAGTGTAATACATTTAAATACGATACAATGTATTAACGTGTTTACAATAAAATACAAGTAGAGTAGTTGTAGAAAAGTGAGCGGAAAGTAGAGAGCGGAGTATTTCAAAACAATATCTCCTTGGGGGTACAATGTGAAGCTAAATATATATTATATTTAGAAGCTATGCAAAACACACCAAACGTTTAAATAAAATAATTAAATTATTTAATGTAAAGTAAGCTACGAGTAAATGAAGATACGAGTAAATGAGATCGAGGAAGTGAAATATTTATTATTTTCATTTCTTAATTCTGGTATCGAGGCAAAGCGGGGCGTTGAGTTCCACCACTAAACACGCAAAGTCTCTAGAATATCGCGGAGAGGCGGCATATCTTTTGTCGCACTAGGTACTGGATACTTTTCGTACTGAGATGAAAAAGGGGATTTTTTAAATTATGCATAATCTAGGTAACGTCTGAAGACTTTATAATCAGGATCTGAATGTGGGACTCTTCAGAGTTTGCTAGTAATATACTCTAATACTAATAGACATTCTATTATACACCACTTGTAGCGTTTGGTGTAAAAAATCTTATTTTTCACTATATGTTATTACTTATTAACGACCATAAAACCCAGAACAGATAAAAACTGAAGGAAAAAGTAGTAATCAGTAAATTTGGTTTATCTCCTATATTAATATTTTCCTTTGATTATATATCGAATTTTATCTTATATTTTCATTCAATTATCGGAATTAAGACGAAGAACTTTGGATCCATTTACTCGCAGCGTATGATATCAACGGAAGCTTTATTCTAATGCTTATTGAATGGAAAAAAGCTTGGAACCCTTTCCTTTGATTTCTTCGAGATCTCAATTAGATTAAATTTAATGTTTCAGCTATTATCTGTTCTTAATATTTTTTCTTGCTGTGTGGAATCTCAATGTTATTATATCAAATATGCTATTTGCATATTATTATTATTTACTATTATTATATATTTTAAATTAAGACGCTTCATAGCACATTGGGACAGCGTTTGACTGTAAATTTTACGTGTGGTAATACCACCCCTGGCATTTAAAACCAGCGTGAAGTAGTGGCTCTTGCCACTGCGTTTCGCATTATGTAACGCCGGGCCCCAGCACCCTGTAACTCCACCATAAGACCGGCAACGCACCTGTAGCTCCTCTGGTGTCGCATGGGGTCGTGGGCGGCGGTGATCACTTACCATCAGGTGACCCGAACGCTCCTTTGCCGTGTCCTTTACCATAAAAAAAAATTCAAGAGAATATAAATAATAGAAAAATTAATTTTATATTTTAAATTAATACAATATTTGAATATGTTTCAAAGATGGCCAGTTGGATACAAAATAGTCTTAGACCGAAGTAGTTAAACTTTCTAATGGTATTCCCCAATTTCCCTTCAACAGAGCGACGATAATTCGAGGCTGACTCAATTATTGAGTTTAAATTTAGTGATCTATACAAAGTGGGTTCAAAGTTATTGTTTTGGTACGACTGATAACGTCAATTTTGTTGGCCTTTAAATTTTGTCCTTTGGCTTTACAATTGTTTGGCTATTCAGTTATTTATTTAAGACTTATCTGAGAGATAAAATACTATAATATAAGATCTAGTATCTATTGAGATTGATTTGACGAAATGCAAAGCAAATAGTGTTGATGCAGAGATTGTTGTGAAACATACCGTAACAAAATCAAAGACAATCCAACCACAGGTGTAGTGGGCTACACGGATACTGTTAATGTGATGTAATACTATAAGCTTATTCGCTTTCCTCAATAAACTTCTAGTACTTCACGCCAAAATACCGATTGGTCCTATATATGACTCAGGTTTGTCCTCATATGAAGTGTTTGACCTGTAACTTGCCGCCTCGGAACTATGGAATGGCTGATCCGCATCGGTGTTTCTAGGTTGTTATGACATGGGTACCTTCAAAAAGTGCATCTACGAGTACCTCCACCCTAAAGGCCGGCAACACACCTGTAGCTCCTCTGGGGTTGTGGACGGCGGTTACTACTAACCATCAAGTGACCCGAACGCTCGTTTGCTTTGTCATTTCCATATTATTCATATATATCATAAAAACACATCAGGGTAGACAAAAGGAGCCAAGATCTCACGCTACTAGATTTTTTTCTATGAGAGTACCTTTCCTAAGCCTTGTAGTATTTTTATGATTTTTTTAAAATTCGCATAACTTAATGGCCCATCCGGTATGATTATTTATGTATCGCTTTCGCTTCATTTTGTATGAAACTCACTACGTAATCAAAACTTATGCTACTATTACTTATATACTCTACTTACCGTAAACCTACAGTTGTGATATTAAAAGTAAAAATTTATAAGTTATTTTTTAGTTCATTTCATACTAAAAAAGTGTAAGTACATGCCCGCAAACTTATGCTTATTAATTTTATTCCACACATAATCAAAACCTCAGGTATTTCTCGCAAAATTCTAAAATTTGTACAGAACTCTCTTTGAGTGAGTGAGCTAGTCTGACTTGTCGGTTTTTTCTTAAATATATTTAAATAAGCTTTTGTATATTCTAAGCGGGTGGAGCTGCGCGGGCCCGCGAGTTTAAATATATAATTATATATTTTAATGTCAAGTATAGTTGCTGTCGTTATAATTTAAACTTGTATAGGAAACTTATTTTTTTGTTAGACTGTTCATATAAATAAATTACCTCTACACATCCGAGCGAAACGAGTTGAAAATTTAAAATATAAAATAAAATGTCCTTTTTGTATTCAATTAGACTTTTTCCAGCGCCTGTTATTCACCAATTAAAATTAAAACGTCAGTATTGTCAATTCTATGGAAAGCTTAGTTAACCTAAATAGTCAACGTTTATTGTTGTCATTTATCCAAATTTATTTTGTCACAGTGTTGTCACACAATTTTTGGCTGTACAGAAAATAGTCGTGGATTCGGTTCTCATAAATCTTTTTATTCTTCGTTCTAATAAAAAGTAGCGTTGGATTTATTCACTGTAAACCTGTTTTATCTCTAAACTAGACAACGGAGTGTGGACGGAAATAAGCAAGAAATAAAACTAATTTTGCAGTAAAGCTGCTACCCTAATATATGCGTGAACGCATATCTTAGGGTAGGACTGATATTATTAATCCTCGTTTCCCACTCTCCTGCCAATTCTCGAGACGTGTGTAAGCGTAATATAGGAACTAATGCCACTTTCTTTTCGTAACCAGTGCGAAAAATAAATATCCCTCATCCATCCCCCCGAGAGAATCAAACCCGCAACCGACAACCTGCTACGACAACCTTATGTCATTGATCTAATGTTGTATAGGAAAATGATCAAATTACCTAAAACTCCCAAGATCAAGAATCCATTCAATAAATCTACCTTCAATATACGTGTCCTACAATTCCTTAAAGAGTTTCCTCAAGAGAAATTCTCTACGAACAACGTGAAAAATTACAATTTGAGCGTTCTACTCTCCAGGAAAATTCAAAGGTTTCTTATATCGAGACTTATCTACGAGATTTTAGTTGCATCTTCATAAAAAACCACACATTTGTCTATCAGTAATTCCCAAATGCATACTTCGCCAATTGAAATGGTGAAATATATATATAAATATTTTTCATATCCTTAGATAGAGAGTTTTGCTGTTATTAATTAAAAAAAAATTATTTTTTATAAGAGTAGAACATTGAATAAAACAAAACCTGTAGTATATGATAATAGGAATATAATTTGTTACCAAAATTAATTTAATATTAATTGTTTACAAAAAGTTTTAGATGGACTTATTCGTGTGGCATATATGTAACAATATATAAAGAGATCGATTTAAACTCTAAAAGAATAGAAATCTTTAGTTTAATAAGAAATTTTATACATTTGAGCGTTTTATTTTTATTTATGGAATAATTTTAGTTGTGTTTTTTCGATATTCTTAAGTAAAAATACATTTTTTAATCACTATATCGTGTACAGTCTAATAGAAAAAAAATGTCCCAGATAAAAACTTTTTATTTTTTATATTTTAAAGCAGCAACTCTAGCCAACATTCAGAATTGCCCTAAAGTTTTATTCGTTACGACGCTTATACCCTAGAGAAGTTTTTTACGACGTCGATAACGAGTGCGTTGGGAGTAGAGACAGTTAGGTTACTTAATTACTCATCTTTTACGTCAGTCTATCAAGTGGAGTAATGAAAGTGGAAATTATTGCCAGACCAACTGGGAGTCCGGAATTTTCTTTTTATTATAATATAATGTAGTTTTGTAGTAAATAAGAATATTACATATGTATATTTTTATATGAGACTCCATCGTGGCACAGTGCTATAGTGTAAATGTAATGGTTGAGGGTTTGGTTTACTCTAGTAACAAGGCAAAGTGCAACGTTGAGTTTCGCCACTCAACACACAAAACCTTCAGAATTCGGCGGAAAGTGGGGAACCTAGGTTCCCTGTACCTCCCCTGCTGTGTGCGAGATACAACGTGAAGGTGATTTAGTTTAGCAAAGAACTGTCTGATAATAGGCCAGGAGATTCCCACGCAGGTTCCTACATGCCTGTAGATGGTTTTTAATTTTTTTTCCATTTCCGTTCCTCACATTAATGAAAAATTGGTGAAATCTATTCCACCATTTATATTTCCACACTATTCTACGCTTGTCGTATTAATAGGAATGTTTACTTTACTCCAATTTGACCAATCGAGCCTAAACTTTCTACGGCGTAGCGTGATGTTACTGTTAAGTCTTTTCAGTCTTCTCAGCGTATCTTTCAATTTTCCGTCCGAGTACTGTTTTGTTCTTCTAGAGCTAATAAAGTATTCATTTAATTATTATATAATTTCCGAGCTTAAGTCGACTCTCACACTATAGCAGTCAATTATGTGTACCCTACTAAATGAGCGAGACGCGTGAAAAGAAAAAATCACTGCGTTTCTGGTACCAAATTTATTATTAAATTATTTTAGTTTAAAGGAATGTTTTATTTAAATAATTCAATGCTATAAACAACATTTATTTATTCACATATTTCTTTATTTAGTTTAGTTATGATATACATGTTGTGAGTGTTTTAAATATTTCACGTTAATATAAAATATAATTCCTTTCATAAATACGATGTAATGTTGGAGTATCGTGACACTACACCGTAGGTAGCGACTTCTTAATCTAAATACTATTATATGCAAGAAGTAATTAATTAGTTGTTAGACTGATCCTGTGCATACAAAGGTATTATATGTGAATAGGTTTTAGCACGTTTTCCAGGATTATTGAGAATCACATAATTGTCTTCATTACTTAAGCTCTATAGTAACTTAATGAACACATACGAGTATAATAGGAAAAAAGACACCACCGGAGAACCCAACGAAACAGTGTCTAACCTTAACTATAAGCGCGGCAGTTCTGGGTTCCATTCCCATTTGGAAAAGTGAATTTATTTTCAATTTTTCACTCTAGTAACAAGACACAACCCGTTGGATTTTGCTACTCAACCCACTACGTGTTTTAAAAATTATGCGAATGGAGAGTCTCAATTGTAAGTTAATAGTTGACGAGATATATTTATATTTAAATATCCTTAGTATTTTCTCTTGTTGAGATTGACACCCACTTAAGTCATTTCTATTTCCATTTTACGCCGGAATCTGTAGATATTGCGTTTTAAGCAGCGAAACTCAGCGCGTTTTAACAGCGAAATATTTCATTTCCTCGAATACTAATCGAACCTAAAACTTGTCCCGTTTACATTCACTAGCTTATGCTATTATTTTTTATTTTTTTTCTTTGTTTGCGTGTATTTTTTTATTTATTATATAAAAAATATTATTATTAAATAAATTTATTTATTATATAAAAATAATCATAAAATTCAGTTTTAATATGAAATTTATTAAAAAGGGATCGATATCGACATATTACAAATGTAATAAAATAAATATATTTAAAATATCAAAAACAAAATAAAATATTATATCCTTGTTTACTTAAAAGTAATGAAGTAATTATTTAATAATATACAATAAAATTAAACACAAATAAATAAACGAAGAACATCACAAAATTATCCCAAAAAAAATTCAGTCGAAAAAGTTATTTCTTAGTTACCTCTGAACTTACCCACTGAATCCGAACATTTGAACAACACTGAAATTCCCAAAACAACAAGTTGTAAGTGACACATCACTGCGCGGTGTCACTGCGGAACACTGACATTATAATATTAAATAGTTCGCGATTTTATAAGTATTTCTGTTAGAGAGTCATATACTCTGGCGGCGTCTCCTTCACAACTGTAGGAGCAGGTTGAAATGCGAGGAGGATGTGGGCGCGCATGCGTGTGGGGTGGTACGGAGTTCCTTGCGATTATGTGTTTAGTGTTGTTTTGAGTTATAATTGTTATTGTGTTAGTGTTTGTTGTTGTCAGATAGATTTTTTGTTTGTTGTAGATCTAGATAATTTTGGATGAGTGTTTGTAATAAAGTTGTTTTCTTTACTGTTTCACGATTCTTCCTTGTAGCAGTTAGAGTTAAGTGTCCGCATTCAACACGCGATGTCTGCACAATTTAGGAGCTGAAAGAGGAGTATAGAGTGTCTTGACACTAAGTTCTACGTTGAGTTCTGCCACTCAACACGCAATGCCTGCAGAATTCGGCAGAAATTGGGGAACGGAGTATCTTAACACCGAGGTTCCCTCTGCCTACCCTGCTTTGTGCGGGATACAGCGTGAAGCTGAAGAGAAATATATATATATATATAAGCTAAATATTAACATTTTAACATTAAATAAACAAGACAGCTGAATCCGTAACAACATTTCCAAGTCAACGTCCGGAAGTGAACACGCCAAAACATCATTTAAATTAAATGATAATCATGACTTTCTTTACCTAAACTTTACCAAAGTTTCATTCGGTCGGTACCAGTTACCAAAAGCTCTGTCCCCCCTCCCCAACTTGCTCTGTCTCGATCTCATTTTGTTCAAAGTTTCTATTTTAATTATATATACATTTTTCTTTTTCAGTTTCGTCTGTTTTCTGCAGGGTAGAGGGAACGTAAAGGTAAGTTCCTTACTTCTTTTTACGAGATATTTCATATTGAGTGGTGGAATTCAATGTCACGCTTTGCTTACCAGAGTGGGAACATAAATAATCGCTACCTCACCTGCATCAGATATGTGAAAATTATACTATAAAAATATCATCAAAACACGAGGTCAAATCAAAATTTATATGTAATATAAATCTTTTTAGAGTAATTTATTGAATTTATTCGTTTCATTGTTTGTGCGTGTTTTAAAAGCTTTTTTATTTATTACAGTACAGCTATATGGGAGCTGTTATAGGTATAATTGAACGAATCAGTTGCCTTGTGCTGATGGGCTTAATTTTTTTTTTACTTTTTAGCATCGTATATACGAGAGTATATAGTATTGATATATTATATGATAAATGTGCAAGAAAGATTAAAAAACTCTAGCACAAAGGTACTCCGTAAGTTAAGACCATGTTTTTTCATAATCTCATATCTTTCCCATCATAAGGAGTGGGTCAAGTGAACTTAGAAACGTGTATTTGCTATGCACAGGATACAGCGTGGAGCTCATTTACGCCATATCCTGTATATGACAGGGTAGGGAAATTAAACCTGGAAACTCAGTGTCCAGACACTTCCGTTTCTCACTTTCCTTCGAATTTCGGCGAAACTCAACGTCGATACCAGAGCAATATAACGAAAATATTCCATATTTTATTTCGAACCAAAATTTGTCACGTTGATGTCGTTTAATACATAGAAATTGGAAAACAGAGTAACATAAACATGCGTGCCTACATAATTGTTATAAAATGAGTGATAAAAGGAATAATAGAAAAAATCTAAGCACTTAAATTAATTCAGGTTGAACTTTTTACATCAAAAATAACCTTAAATGTTTTAAAAAATCTACTTTAGACTGTGAAATTCACGTAAAAGGCATTAGCTCGTGGAAGAGCAGTTAAATGCATCGATTGGAGGCAAGTAAAGCCGACGAGACGGTATTTGCTTATTGAAATTATACAATCAAATGTATACTTAATGTTCATAGTTGTAAGATTTTAAGTTCACTAAAAACATGTTGTATAACATGATAGATGATGTTTAAACTGAAATTTCTAATAAGTGTATTATAGCGATATGTAGAATGCTAATAGTCTTGTGTCTATGAATACGTTGTGATGGTTATGGGTTCTTTATTGTTGTAGGTCATCTACTAAAAATGTATGTATATGTATTATGTACATTTAAATTACAGTCTATCGGATAGCGTCGTCATTGTTAATGTATTTTTAACGTATATATTCCCTAGTTAAATGGGGTGTTCAACAAAGAACAGTTAAAATAAGCTTCTCTAGTTTCCTTTGCATACATTAATTCCTATGCAAGAGATATAGAATAAAGCTTAAAATAACTCAAGGTAATTAGTCTAACAGAGTATTTCATTACTCAAACAAAATCAAAATTAGCTAACATACGAGTAAATTAGTCAATAGTCAAAGGCAAGCCATCAAATTATGATCGTCGTATGTTATACAAACGTCATGTCAGATATATTCCCATACAACAATTCAATACTAAATCAAACTATGATGGAATGCTCTGATGTGACCAGCTCTCTAGAGTGAATTTAAAGCGCACTCGGTTTGACATATAAAATACGTTACTAGCACCTATATGTACATATATTTATACATATCGAATATAATATATACGGATGAAAAGTAGTCCAGTATGAATATTTTTTTTATTTTAGCTTATCATATATAACTTACACATATACTACATATAAATTTATATTTGCTTATAAGAATGTAGCTAAATCAAAGTTATTTTTTTATTTATTTGGGTTCCGTGTGTTGTGTTTACAGCAGTAGTAAATAGTAAAAACTTTGAATTACGAAATATAGTTAGTAGTACTACTTGTACTTGTTCATTTAATGAAGGAATACAAACATCGTCGTAATTCCCAATCCCGATATAGTAAGTGGCTATTACCTCTATTCGTGGAGGTACCGGCAAATTGATTGAGCGGCACAATAAAGCTCGGCTAACGATTGTTGGGGGATGTACTTCCCAAATACAAATCATGGAAAAATACCACCGAGAGATTAAATGATATGAGGAAACCAATAATTCTGTTTCGTTAAATAAAAATAAATAATGAGACCATTTCTAACATACAAATAAATGAGTGATATAAGTATTATGCCAGAATTTTAATACCAAATGATGACTTTGATGATGGTGGTGGTGATGTTGATTTTGATGAACATGGCAGTTTTGATATTGGAGACGAAGATGATGATGATGTTGGTTGTAAATTTGTTAATTTTAACGATGGAACGATGGTAATACTGGGAGTAGACTTATGATTATCGTGACGATTACAATGACGACACGTAAACATTTGTAATTCCTAGATTTGTGAACAGTTGTAGTAATTTATATTTATTTAGATAAATGACAACGCAATGACATTCCATTTGATTCTGAATTTGATTATTATAAAGCTTACGTACAAAAGTCAGATTGAATTCGTTTACAAACATCGTTAAACATGTTTTCTTGTAAGCTGCGTGGTTTAAATAATAACTTTTTCAAATTACCATAAATCTGCGCCGACCGAAGAGTAAATCAAAGGCGGTTCAGTGAACCTATATGCATATATTATGTGCGCTGGATAAACATTTAATCGTGTTCTTCAACCTTCGCGAGTACGACCTTTACGTTTAGTACATTAGATTTTCTGACTTCTGTAAGACTAACAATTAATGTTTTTTTTTAAATACGTGGGTATGTGTGTATTGTGTACCATTTATATCTATATATGTGTATCGTTGGCAATATAGCAATATATGACCGATGAATGAAAATAATCGCATGTAAATAATATCAAGCAAATCACCTACAATATCTATGTGTTAGTACGTGTAGCAAGAATATTGTACACTTTTTTACACAAACTCTACTGTCAAAGGAATATTTTATTAAATTATTGCGTTATAAATACACAAAAATAATTAAATTATTATATCACACACTACTCTCTGCGGGCCTTAAACTAAATGTGTTGAAGATCAACTACGTGGCTTGCGGAAACCTGGACTCGAGTACTATCCTTATATATTAGATTTTGATCCAGCGAATAATAATGGGGTAAACATGGTGGTTATACCCAGCACGTACTATAAAATTCAACTCTTTATAACAGTTGTATGTGAAAGTATTTGAAAATTTCAATTTTTACTTACATAGTAATATTATATTAAGATAAGTTAATTTTTAGCTAAGCCACTACGTATCTTTGAACACATAACGCCACGCTTTGGAATGGGAACTTGGTGTTGGATATGCCTGTTTTCTTCTAAACTACGACATCAAGAAAGCAATATAATACGTATGCATATGTATAGACATAGGTAAAATGTATGTACACATTGAGAGTCGCGGCGCAGCAGCAGTGTGTGAGTTGTGGGCTTCATTCCAACTTAGTGGAATGAATTATTTTCATACTATTGTGATGACATTTTATGGGGTTTTTGTTCTATAATATAAATATATTGCCAATATTTAATTAAATTAAATATCTTTATATTTTATACTCGTGTGAAACCGGGGCGCAGTGTTAAACAAGAAATCCATACGCCATTGTCTTTTAAAACCGCACTGGCAATAATTTTTAAAAGAATTTACATTTAACACTGTCGTTGTGTTGCGTCGGGCGTGATACACTGAATTCTGAAAATTTGGATAACCGCATACTGACCATTTAAACTTTTAAAAAACCGCCAACACTGTCTTTAGTAAAGTATGTGTCGTCATACTCAACTAAAGACAGTGGTGGCGGGTACACATCTCGCTAGGGAATCAAGTGTTGTAACACTCCATTCCTCATCGTCCATCAAACTTTCGAGTCGCTATGTATTCTGTGTTGGAGCCCATCACTATTGTAGTCGCCATTTCGGAAACGCCCATCAAGGCCATACAATTTGTTTTAATATTTCACACACCAATGTTCGTTTCATAAATAAAAGACTAACGATACGCGTACAAATGTTTATTGAACGCTTCATTTGAAAAACTCTGTATTTATAGCTTTTTGGTACAAATGAAATTGTTCTGAAGATTTACGACGTAAATGCATTACTATCTACTTTTCTCTTTATTTTTTTAAATAATATTTTATTAAACTATAAATTGTATTCTTTTGAAAGGGAAAGGAGAAACAAGTAAAAAAATATTCAGTTTTTTTTCTTTTACTGATGGGCAGTGGCACATATAGTAGTAGTAGTTTTTTCAGCGATAAATTGATTTTATTAGAATTTTTTTGCTGTTTTTAGTTACTTTAACGAATAACTACATCAGAATTGGCTGACAAAGCAACTACAATATTAAAACGCTTTTCTTTACGCTCATTGTGAGATACCACGTGTTCATTGATGGCCTACGCTTATCGCGTATTTTTAATTACCTATGGTGCTACTAAATACGAATTTATTATTCATTTTCATGTTATACAACTAAACTGTGGAAAATTTATAATAAGAAATTTTAAAATTAAGATTACAAGAGCTCTCAGTAATATTAGATTCGCGCAGACTCTCAATTAATATTTAAGATAAATTTAACGAATAGTACGGAATTTATATTGTATTTGCATTTCAATTTGAAATTCAATATTTTTCATATAATATACATGAGAAAATATATAATTACAATTAATTAAATATAATTTCTTCGACATTGTTTATTTAAATTACTACAGCATATCAAGTTACGGGTTTTAGACGATGACGACAAATTATCTTTCCTTTACGCCTGCAATACTTAATGTGCTTCATTTAATATATTACAGTATAATAGTGAATGATATATGATTTTATATCGCAGTAGTAGAAGAATTGTATTATTCTGTAGTTTGTAATACTAATTTTCCCTGCTATATGCTCTCCTTGTTTGAGAAATGTGTTATAGTTTAATTAAGTTTACTTATGACTATTGTATTCAGCCATATTTCATCAACGATGGCGATGACGATGTATATAGAAGGTATATATTTACAAATACAAGCTATGAAGGCATCTCCAGGTATATTTGCAAATTTTTACCGAATGAAATGATATTACACATAAAACATTACTTTAATCTAAAACCCGTAACTCTACAATTTGATGAACATCAAAAAGCGGTTTCCTTTTAAAAAGTCTAATTCCTCTTGAACTATGTCCGGTGCTAATTACTGTTGCGGCTAAACTTTGAACATCGCTCTACAACAAACTTGGACTTGGCCAAGACTTTATGTAATACTCTACGACGCTCTACGACGCTCTACGACGCTCTAAAAACTGCTAAGTACGATTTACTTTAATCTTATTGATGCTTTGCATTGTTGTATGTGGGGTGACTATAGTGTTTGGGCGATAATTCTACAGCATTATAATAGATTTATACATTTTTACAAAATATACTTTTTATAAGGTTTTGTTTATTGTAATAGAAAAAAATACAACAATACCACCCCCGACATTTAAAACCGGCGTGAAGTAGTGGCCTTTGCCACTGCGTTTCGCACTTACCATCAGGTGACCCGAACGCTCGTTTGCCTTGTCCTCTCCCATAAAAAAAAAAAAAGATATGCGTGATACAGCATGAATCTAAAAAACAGTAATTAAACCAATTATAAATATATAATGGCATTAGTGTACATGTAATATTATATTATAAAAAAACAACGTCACACACCATTATTTGAAAGAGAAGAATCTGAAAAAGAAGAAGAGAAGTGTATGTAATATATAGGAAGTGTATCCTCTAATAATTTACTACCAGTTCATTAAAGCTATTGTCTCAGACCTAAGAACAGCCGCCGATAACCGTCAAATTAATTGCTCATTATTCTTAATGTTGTAAAATTTATTGTACGTGGGAAGTATAAGACTTAAATTGCTGTTATAAGATGTATATAAATTAACTTACAACTTTGGTTTTCATGTTTTTACTTGTTATAGAACAATTCTATAACAAGTGTTTGTGATATTATATTCTAACTCACTACTAGCACTGTATCAAAGATACTAGAAGGTCATGTAAAAAGCATGAAGGCCCTCCGGAGGGCATGTATGAGGAGGTTAATGACAGTGGACGAGGTGAAAGAGATACGTAGAAACCGTAGCATTTGGTGCTCCGTTCTTATTAGAGTACTAGAGTCCGAGTTTTATAGGAGACGCTCTTCCGATATAGTTTAATTTCTCAATTTCATTGTAGACAAGCTTCCAAAGCAAAAAGTGATAGTATTTTAAGACTAGATTCTCTTTAAACTAAAATTTTTACAAAAGTTCTTCAAATATTAAAAGCTTGGTCAGCCTACATAGAAAATAACTGGTAAAGTAACTCGTACTAAGTAGCATCAATTCGGCCACAATATAGTACTTTGAATAACGTACAGCGTACACATTTACTACGTATTTATAGATGTTTTAGTAAAGACAAATCTCACAAATTCTTATTGATATATTAAATTACCCTTCATCCCGTCGTCATATGGGTTATGTGTGGATACGTGGCAAATTTTAAGTGTGAATGTAACACACGAAAACTATTAAATTGATATTAATAGTCTATTTCTGCATTAATTAACTAAATTTAATAACAATTAAATCAGTTTCATGCTGTATCGCACCCACAACTAGTCGGTTTTACAGTCACATTTTGTGACACTGCGGCACGACTAGTCGCACTAATGAACTATTTCACATAAAGCAAGAATATTTCAAACAGTAGTTCCTCAGATAAAAAATAACTCCACAGTCTTATATTATTAATAAAAACAATAAAATTCCACATTATGTTCGTAGTTTATTTAATAATAGGAATGAGAATCTACGTGTGGTAAAGTGACGTCGCCAGTAATAGCAACACGCATGGGCAGACTCGACCAAATTAATATCACCCGCTGCATTTAAAACCGGCGTGAAGTGGTGGCTCTTGCCACTGCGCTTCGCATTAGGTAATGCCGGGCCCCGGCGCCCAACATCCTCAACCTTATTGGCCGGCAACGCACCTGTGGCTCCTCTGGTGTTGCATGGGGTCGTGGGCGGCGGTGATCACTTACCATCAGGTGACCCGAACGCTCGTTTGCCTTGTCCTCTCCCATAAAAAAAAACAATTGTAGATAGTTGGTTGACACGACGCGCTGTGAACGCTTGATGTTAGATGAAAAACTACATTGATTTACTATTCTATCGATATTAAGTTACAGTATTATTTATTCATATATTTTTCCTTTGCTGTTAATTATATAAAATAACAATATTAATGTTAATTATAAGAAATACACGTATGTTAGAATTTTTTTTATTTCTATTAATAAAAGTACTCATATTTAAGTATTTAATAAATAATATATTACTGAAAAGTTGATAAAATTGTTATAACTACTTTTTATGGACTGGATAAAAAGAAAACAACAAAGCTATCCCAATTCCATAAATTAATTTATTATGTTTCAAACAATAACTTACCAAATATATCATTATATATTTAGTTAACATAAAAACTAAATAAAACAATACACAATCAATCAGTGAATAATGAAAGAATACATAGAAAGTAGCACTTACATCTATTCAGTCCGACAGTCCGTCTCGAAAATACAAAGCTTACAAAGCATTGCCATTCATTTTATAGTCTTTCGACATAGTTCCCCACTTTCACAAATCTAATCAAAATAATTCTAATAATAAATTCATATCTATATTACATATTTTATTTTAGTATTATAATAATAACGATACTATAATAATAACAACTATAAAATTAACAATAACATCATATATGTATAATTTTAAGATATTGCCACGTACATGTATTTCCAACGTGGGAATACGAAATATGATTTTCGTTTTATTTCATTTTAAATCCTCGCAATCTCATTATGTTTGTGTGTAAGCTTCCTCATTTAAGCTTTAAGCTCGCATTCAACTTCACACTACTGGGATATTAAATGAAGTAATTACAGCATTAGACGCTCCTTACGGAAAATATAAGCAAAACTTAAGATTTTATTTAGAAATAAATGAGCTTTTACGCAATTTCAATTTTAGTAGATTAAAAAGGCAGCTTCTGATCATTTTCCTAGTTCTCCTGTTCTGCACCTCTTGAATTATAAAGAAGAAGTCAGAGATGAACACCGCGCTTTGTCACACTAATGCAAATATAATCCCATTGATTGAGGGTAGAACCCACGACCATCAAGTACAACGATCATGAGACACTGTTCCAATACACCACGTAGACCTTTTAGCCCAGTAATAAATCACTTAATTCTTATACCTTCTCGTATCTAATACAATTAATATAATGTTAATGATCTAAATAACGCCATAAATTTTATAAGAGAAACGTAACGTTGATATTTTATTTAATTTCATTAAGGTTTTACATCACAACATCAATTTAGATTACATCCTGTAATACGACGCGTCGTATTTTCGACCGTCGTAAATATATTTATATCGTCCTCTAATTTGGCAATATAGTGAATCGATATTGGAATTAACATATATATTTTTTTTATTCTACGCTTCTATCCAATATAGCAAGGCAATAGAGGGAGCTTTGTTTATTTATATTGAATTTTAGAAACCTTTATTATAATAAAAATAAAATTAGAGTACTGTCTACACAAACCTACGTAAAACTAGACTTTAATGATATACTTGCTTTCCCTTTTCAAATTTGTATCTACTCTAGAGTTTACTTGAATTAACCAGTTAATTTCAGGAAGCATTCAATTGAATTTGAAAATTATTTATATATTGAATATTAAAAAGTTTAATTTCAAATGACATTACGAAAAAGAAAACATAATATAACATAAACTGTGAACCGCAGGCAATGCCCGTACAAGTAAAATGTACATTCTACTAAGAAGTTTGTTTACCTCGGTTCTACATTGATTAAAACTGACATCTCGGTAGTGTTTGCATAAATTTCATGCTTAATTTACTGAAACTAGTTACTTATTTTCTTTCAAATTACTTTATAGATTATGTGAAAATAATATTTTTATTAGGTATAGAAGTAGGTATAAATTAGGTATTTTATTCCTGTGTTTGAATCCCATTTTATAAGCAATATATGGCACAAATGACCAAAGTAACTGTGACCGGAAATATAGTATGTTTCTTCAAGATGATTTAATCGAAGTAGCTATCTTTGCTTAATTAACTAACACATTTGAGAAAGTAGTTTCTGAGATTATAACGTTCAACCTAACAAATTAAATAGAACGGTGTCTGGTTTCAGTATCGTTATAATTAAATTAATGCAGAGTAGAAAAAGAAATGCTACTACTTGTGACTAGAATTTACTCTTAGAGTTTCGAGAAAAGGTTTCGAGTTTTCACTTTGCTGGTGTATTTTATTATCTATTTTATATTTTTTTAAGTTTCTAATTTCTGTATTTTTGGTAGGGCAAATCTTATTAGTTTACGTCACCGCCATGCTAATTTTAATTATATATAAAGCTATTTTTTAATTATTTTATGAACTTGACCCAGAGCCCAAATCAATATGATATCTTATGTAAAGCATTCTAATAAACATGTTTCGAAGAATTAAAACTTTTACTTTGTAAAAATAAATATAACTACTCCCCTGAGTGTGGATCGAACCCGCAAACATTACGTGTAAAGTCGCACGCTGTCCGCTGTCCCTCTGCGTATCTGCGTAAGATCGATTGAATATTTAAGGATATGTTAATTTTACAGATGTCAGGTACTGGTGATCCTATCAAAATAATAGACGTAGAATAAAATATGTTCTCAAATTCACAAATTAACGTAATAATTTGTTAAATCTGATAGAGAGAAAAGTTTTCATTTTAAAACATGATTCGTTTAACTCGGTTAATAAAAAATAATAAAGTGGTTCAAATAAATTCTCTACTGGAATATGATGCCGGCCAAATTTGGTTTAAATATGCGTTTACTATATAGCTCGTTGAAATACTCGTATAAAGGATAATTCTATAGCCGACTTAAGTCTAGATTGTTATTGTTGCTCTACTGAGAAGCAGATTGGGATTCACGCTATATTCCATATAAAGTAGGGTAAGTGAAGAGTGTTAGGACGCACCGCTGGCTGTTTTGCTGATTTAATTGCTTAAGATGTGCTTAGTTGTAGAGCCCAACACCTTCCTCCATCTTACTGTGCCGATAAACGTGAGAATCTAACCCACAATTGTCGCGCTTACAGCAAAGTAGGCAGGGGCTAAGCCCAGACCTAGACCTGGAAACCTAGTGTAAAGACCGATTTTGTTCTCCACTTTTCGCAGAATTCAGGAAACTTTGTATTTTGAGTCTCGAATTGTCCAGGTCTCGGAATGGCAATGTCCTATACATTGTATGCAATGTGGGTATTGAAGTATTTTAACACATAACAAAAATAAAACATAAAAAAAAATCTAGTTCATATTTTGAAATATCATTTTTATAATCACAAGTTACAAAGGAAGTGGACTATGAATTCACCGTACGAGGTTTTCATACATAATTTATGTTTCAAACTAGGTTTTCATATTAAAAACATTCGGGGAATTTTTCTAAGGCGTTATAAAATTCGATTTAAGCTCTTTGCTGCAAGCTCCCAAGATATTCATGACCTTCTTCAGAGAATTAAAACTAAGGTGAGTTATGGCTTAATTTGAATAGTTCTGTGCTTTCTTAAAATATTTGTTGAAATTACTATGTAAAACTCTTTATTGTAAAATAAAAAAGAGACCGTGTTACTGTAAGTGTGAGGACTGTGGGTTTGACTCCCACTCGGTGAAATGAGTATATTACAGTAATCTTCATTTCCACGCGTTGATATACTGACGAAGAGCGGCGTTGCGACGAGAGTCGCCTCTTAACTCACAATGTCTCAGACACTCAGCGGAATATTGACAACAAAATGTCTTAACACTAGATTCGATTAGAGATAGATACCCACAAACAACGTATTTATTAACATGATTATTTATTTTTGATATGATTTTTTTATAATTAATATTATATTAAAATGATTGCATACTTCCGTTTTCTGTCGTTACAAGTAGCTCTTTTCCGTTCCTGAAACTTAGTACTAGCTTCTCAGGTTCCTGTACGAGATATAGCGTGAACCTAAAAAATACTTTTGACTATTTTATATTCTTTCTCTTTTATAGTCGTCTTATGTATACATATATTAAAATTCAATATAATTAAATATAAAACGGCTGTAACTAATACAAACCATTCGAAATTCACACTCTAATGCCATCATCATTATGCAAACGATAAATAAAACTAATTGAATTCTACGAGTTAACAGGAAACCATTTTAATATGTATAAATACGTCTTATACTACGTGCCTGAATCAACGTACTTGCCAATCGAACTGGAAACTAGGATCGACTCCCGCTCGGTGCTAATATTTGTATTGAGACACGTTCTAACTACTCCAGTACTTAATCAGGCTAAATATGTATTAGAAATAAGATGTTTGTGGACAATAATTTCTAATAATAGTTCTGTGCTTAGAGACGTTGGTATTTCTTTATTGAGATACTAATTTAATATATAATATATTAGCTGTTACTAAGCCTATATATATATATATATATATATATATATATATATATAGCTTTATACTTATAAATAAATAAATAAATCAGTTTCACGCTGTATCCCGCACGGCACACAGCAGGGTAGGCAGAGGGAACCTAGTTTTAAGACAGTCCGTTCCTCATTTTTTGCCGAACTCTGAAGGCATAGCATGTTGAGTGGCAGAACTCAACGCCGCCCCTTTCCTCGAAATTAGAGCGAAGAAATGGAATTATAAACGTAAATATATATTTCACTTCCTCACAATAGGTCACACCCTTGTGCCGCTGTGCCACGATGGCCACTAGCCTTATACTTTTGTTGCAATTTATGTAGCCTTTGACCTTCTTCAACACAAGGTTAGAAACAGTAGTTCCTGAGATAAGCGGCGGTCAAGCAAAAATACACTTTAGCTTTATAATATGTATATAGTTATGTGTAATGACAAAATATTATTATAGGCTATATAGTGTAGAAATGAGAAAAATAACATAAAGGAGAAAAAAATATTCAAATTAATTTATATTTTAAATTTGTTAATAATTCTAATTATTAATTGTTTTTTTATTGTATTTCCTCGTCTTACAGAGAGGAATTAGCAGAAAATATCGAGTGTTGCTTATTTCAAATAGAAACATTAACGCGAGTAAAATTTAAGCCCACAACCGTCGTTTACATACATGTACCTCAGGGCCAGGACGGCCTCCATATATGTACAGACATACAAATGTATGTATTCAGACTAAATAATATCTACCCTGTTTTACAAAGAGAAAGAAAAGCAAAATAAATTCTTCCATTCAATATCGTCGTTTGAAAGCAAATAAAATATTAAGTTTAACGGGGCGTAATTGGCGTCTCAGCGTGAAAATTTTAGGTTTCACTTTGATAATTTGTGACAAAAGTTTTAATGGCGGTTTATTTTTAGTTTATAATAATACTTAGATTTTTATTATATAAGCTTATTTTTAATTAACGGCTTCAATGATTACAAAAATAGAACTAAATTTTAAAAAAATACAAATACTTGTAATAAAATAGAATGATTCATTAAGCGCTTTAGACTGGCCAAACGAATTTAATGAATTAATTATATTCACGTGGTATCCCGCGTATAGCAGAGTAGAAAGAGAGATAGAAGAGAAGAGAGTAGAAATAAGTGTTGAAACTCTCCATTACCCATTTTCCAAGCTATTTTGTGACATTGTGTAACTTCATTCGAAGAAACGACTTTTCTTCTTTTTTTATGAGAAAGAACAAGACAAACGTGCGTTTGGGCCACCTGATGGTAAGTGATCACCGCTGCCCACGACCCCGTGTAACACCAGAGGAGCCACAGGTGCGTTGCCGGCCGTTAAGGTGGAGATATTGGGCGCCGGGGCCCGTCATTACTTAATGCGAAACGAAGTGGCAAGAGCCACTACTTCCAGTTTTAAATGCCGGGGGTGGTATTAATCCGGACGAGTCTGCCCAAATCATTCCCGCGATTTGAATTGAACACATTTGTTTCACCTTGATGGTTTTTAATGCAAATACTTAAATCTAGTTACTTTCTTAACTAGAAATGAAACTCACAACCACTTCGTATACAAATGTTTTTCTACTGCGCCACGATAGTCTTATTATACAAAACTGCTTCAAAACTCTTTTTTTGCTTAGTTTAAACGTTTTTCTTGCTTAACAGTAGCTAAGATAAACACAATTAAGAAACGTAATAGTGTGTAGACGACCAACATTGCACAGCAGTGGGGCCTCCTTTGACTTGCTGCTTGTTTAAAAAGGCTACCTTAACTAAAAAAATATAATGAAAGTTCAATTATCTTGCTTCTTTTACTATTTTTTATACCATTGTTTAAATTTTATGTTATAATTTTGATATGTCACATGACCTGATTCTTGCTTTTCTTATCTTACTGTCTACTTAAAGATTATCTTTTAACAATATTTGGAGATCAAATTTTTCTTCATACTATAGACTAATCAAAGAGAAAGGGGTTGAGACACTCTATTCGTAACTTTCCACCTAACTTTTAAAACATTACAAATTACAAATTGAATGGCAAAAAAGTTTTGCCTTATTACCAGAGCTAGGAAATAACCAAGAACGACGCTGGAGCTTTAACGTTAGTTTGAACTAACTATCAAATACAAAAATAGATTTACAGCTTTATAACATTAGTAAAGTTTTCAAATAAATAAACAACCTTCACAGCAAAACGCCTCGCTCCAAAACTGTACATTTTTAAATTTTCTTTCTCTAAATTTGCAAGCTATTCGCAACTTTGAATTATTTTACTCCACCGTGGGCGGTTCTCATTTCGTTGGCTCAAAGGTTAAATACATTTGATAGAGTTGAAAATGTACCGGATAGCGCTAAAAAGAACACTATGTGGTCGACCATCGACGCTGGCAGTTTTGTGTTATAAGCAAACAGCGATAATAGCAATTGAATTAGCTTCTTACTATATTCTGTATATAGCACGGCAGATGAAGTAAACCGAGTATTTAGACACTCCGCTCCATCGACCCAACGTTCCATCGATTTTAGATACATTGCGTATTGAGTGGCAGAATTACACAACGCGTTTGATCAACCCAAGCGAAGAAATGAAAATATCAAATATTTCATGTTGTTAAACGGGAGTCGACCCGACAAAGTAGGGTAGGTTTGGGCCAGTTGTGCCCCTGCGCCAACTGGCCCAAGCTTACCTTACGTTGTGTGCATAAAATGAAACAAATAAATAAGTATAGATAAAAAAATCTAATTTCCGCTCCCATACGCTGCTCGAGACCGCACTGCTCTTGGCACGACGTAAAAACTACTGAATGCAAGCACCATTTATTCTCAGCTACACAGCGTTTTGCGGAATCTCAACAAACACGAATTGTTCCGTTCACATATATTTACCTAACAATAAATAAGCTTACGTAATAATAATATTATTATTTTTTTATTATTTTTTATAATTTTTTTAAATTATTATTTTTTTATTTTATTTTATTACTACGTAATAAACATAACAGGTTTCAATATATTGGATTTTTAAAAATTTATTAAGCAAAGAGAGCTTAAGACGTGTTATGACGTTCCGTTTCTCATGCACACAATTTTCCAGACATTGGATGTTAAGCTTGGAAATAAATTCGGCGCTTTGTGTTTTTCGCGTGATAAAAGTAAGAAAATGAATTCCGTCGAGTGCGAATCAAAATCATATCGTCAAATTAATATTTTATTTTATTAAATAAATAAAAATATTTTCATTTCATTAAGAGACTCCGTTTCCCACTTTCATCATTATGTATTGAGTGGCGGAATTCAACGCCGTGCTTTGTTCGTTACTAGATCTAGAAAAAAAAAGACAACATTTAATTTATTCATATGGGCTTCATAGCTGTGAAACATTTGACATACTCGTACGTTATATCTAGTATGATTAAACCAAGCTATTATTAAATTTCATACCAGCTTCTATCAAAATCGGAATTCATTGTAATTTTGAAGCAAATGCACCGCGTTGAGTTCTGCCATTCAACATGCCATGCCACTAAATTATGGGGAACGGAGTGTTAAACTAGGTTCCCTCTGCCTACCCTGCTGTGTGCGGGATACAGTGTGAAGCAGATTTAAATTAATTTTATTTACAAATATAATAAATATGAATGAATGACAGTTTATTAATATTCATATATCTGTCTCATATATCCGTACTCACTCTATTTTATATTTCAAAAACGGTAAAGATTTACGATCTTCAACGACCGGTCTATAAATTTAAAATGACGACACTAAAGATTTTAATTTCTAGCATTTTTAATAATTTTGAGTTTATGGATCCTTTGAGTTGTTATATTTTAATAATCTATGAATAGTCCATACATATATATATCTACACATAAGAAATTGTGCTGCCAATTAATCTTACATATAAGAATGAAAAATGTAAAATTTACGATATCGGGATAGTTCACTAACTTCCTCTTTTATAACCTACAAAAGACCAGTAAACAGTTAAAAATTTTTAAAAATTACTCTGATAGAACAAATATACAATGTTGAGTCCCGCTACTCAACACGCAACCCCTTGAAATTTCGACGAATCATGGGGAACGGAATCTATTAACACAAGATTTCCTCCACATATCAAGCAATATGCGGGATTCAGCGTGAAAATAAAACAAAAATAATCTGGTATTTACATAAAATTGAATAAGAATGGAATATTAAAACATTTTTATGGAAGCGACCGTGGCTTCCTTTCAACTTACCTATAACAAGGAAAGGAATTCGTCACACAATTGTATTATGAAATATTTGCGAATATCTTGACATATACGCGTTTGTACATGAACGTATGCTCGTGATGTAGTTACCTTTGTTATACGATGTGCTACGTTATTTATTTGTATGCTTATTATGCAATTTTAATATATGAGGCCAATCGTGCCGTAGGGGCACAAGTGTGCGATTTTAAAAGTGACTGGTTGTGGGTTCTAACCTCACTAGAGGAAATGAAATATTTATTTAATAGTGTATTTTTGTTTCTTCGCTCAGAATTCAGCGAAAAGTGGGGAACGGAGTGTTTTAACAATTTGCCTACCCTGCCTACCCTGCTACATGTGGGATACAACAAAAAAAATTGTAAAATAATGTATTACACTCATCTCATTTACATCCAAATGTTGTTCCACTGCGCTATGGAGATCACAGATAGGTACATCAATTTGTTTTTAAAATTTTATGTTAAAAACAGATACAAAATTCTTTATTAAATCCGTTTGTGAAAACAAGATTTAATGTATCATTGTTTTCATACTCGCAAGCGCACTCTATCTGCTTCAATTTTCGGTTCACTTAATTTTAAAACAATTTTTAAAAGCTCAAGGAAGAGCTTTTAAGAGCTTATTTATTAACATGTAATGTCCCCTATTTTCTATATATATATTTTTTAATTTAACAAAAAGTAGTAAACGTAAAAAGAGTTTTATATTGAATAGAAATCTTCCAATATTTTTTTTATTATTTGTAAAAAAAGTGTAAATTTCAGCGGCTGCAATGACATAAAAGATGAATGATACAATATAAGAATAACTTAAGTATATTTGCCTACCCACAAAGGCTGGCTTATATACAACACAAACATTACGTTTCAATTCGAACACCTACTTTATGAGATTAGCGCATTCAAACAAACAAATTCGTCAGCTTTATTATATAAGAATCTTAACTCTCTCTCTACATTGACTTTTATAATTCATTCAATAGTAACATAATAGTGTCTACGCGTTATGTCGATATCAAGTGGGGAGCTATTTGGAGCGGCTCATATTTCAGACTAATGCTCTATGAAATTCAATTTCACACAATTATCACGATATTGTTGAGCCATCGTTTAATTTTAGCTGTTAGCTAAGCTGTAGTAGATTAATATGAACCTTTTAATATACCTGTAATATGAAGGTAGTAGAATTTTGATATATGAATTAATTTTATTGTAAATTTAATGGTGATAGAATTAATTGAACAATTGGTTTAGTTCTTATTCATTTAAAAACTTAGTTAAATGTAATAAATACGAGCTTTAATACTCTAATAGTTAAATTTAAATTATTGTTTTGATTTCAATGAAATAAAAAATATATTTAATATGTTTTATTATATATAATAAATATTAAATGTCTTGCACTTGCACCAGTACCAAGTCTTGACATTAAAGTTTCTCTGCCTATTAGATATTCAGGAAACATGAAGCAAAAAGACTTTTCTACTACACTTTTGATTTTTCGAGTTATTGAGTGGTGGAAATGAACGCTGCATTTTGTGATGTTTTGAAAGCGAGGAAATAAAAATAATATATGTATATGTATATTATATTTTTTGGCTGAGTGGAAATCGAAGCTATGTTACGTTAACAGACAAATGATTTGCCGCTGGCGCTTCTCAAAAACTGTAAAAGAGAATAAAATATACAAATATTCTTAACTAAACCAAAAATATTAAATATAAAATAGATAATCGAAGGCACAAATGTATGCCGGTATCAGTTTCTCGACGATTAAGCGAACAAATGAACCAACGCGTATTGTCAGACGTTTCAATGAACACGTTTCGTGTCGACGTCGTCGCTGCGATCGCTCACATTAGCCTGCGCCGGAATCATTTTCATATGAAATACCGTGTTTAAAGAACAGAGCTCACTGTCAAATAAGAAGGAATAAGCTATTTTCAATTCCACGCTCTGGTAAAGAAACAAAGCGCACCATGGAGTGTCTGTGGTGCGTGTGGTTCCCTCTGTCTACTGCTGTGTACTGCTATGTACTGTATGTACTGTAAGTGAGGGGGAAATATGCACCAACAAAGATTTTTGTGTTTCAGAATTTCAGCTCAAGACAAAGATGTTCAGGTCTGACTGTGTCATCAACAAAAAAGTAACAATTTCCTTCTCTCTAACTTTGTCACCGCGATAAATACGTAATCGTTTTATAATTATAGGTGCTAAAAAGTAAAATTGTCAAATTTTGTGAGTTGACTCAGTAAACTTAGAAGCAATCGATTTCATATGTAAAAGTATTCTTGCAAAGTCTTATTCTATTCTAGCTTCACTGCCATGCTATAATTTGAAGCGATCAGATTGTATGAATTATTTCGACACGTGGAGAGATAATCGCTCGGTCTTTTATATGAACGATATTGAACGAACTCTTTCATTCAGTGAAATTGTGTATAATTTGTCAGTTGTAATATTTACTTCAAGTTCCTGAGAAATAATAAATAGCAATAATAATTTTATACATAACTTTACTGTTTTACATTTTTATAGCAAAGACTCATTATTACAGTTAGAATATGTTTAAAAATCTAACTTATTATTAAGTAGATACATATGTATAAGATTGTTTTTCGTTTTGCATATTTGATATGAACAAACCAAACGTAAGCCATAGGTCAAAGAAACGCCTGAAACCCCTTTAAAAATACTAAGGTAAGTAACCTGAGGGAGATAAAAAAGGCTTGATCCAATAAAGTTTTTATAAGTTAATAAACACTTTCCACCACAAATTTCCTAACAAAGTTATGTTTGGACATATTCTCGTTGATATAATAAAATTTTACACTAACTATTTATAGATCATGAATTTTAGTTGCAAGTTTCATATCTTTTGGAATTGAGTTCGTTGGAAACAGCGTATTAATTTTTTTATGATTGATGTTATATCATGCACGTAGCGGGAAAAAGAAGGTTTCTTTTTGTACTCAATTTTCACGATAATACGTGTTGAATAGTGGAACCTAACATCACGCTTTATCTACCACAGTGTGCGTATTAAAATTGACTTATTAAGAAAACGTGTAAAAACTACCATCGAAACCGTCAAGGAGCTTTGATCAACTACTTATTACAACTTATTTACGTTGTCATCTCTGTAGGAAGATCATTACAAATTTCCGCTACCCAAATGATTTTTTCTTTATTATAAGTTTAGATATGGATTGCTATATATTCGAAGGCAAACTAGTGCGTTGAGTTGATTCAAATGACGATATTTTTTATTTTGTAATAAATCGATTTGGATAAAATAAACTTTAAACGTTATGCTTAGTTAAAACAAAGCAATTTACAAAAGCTTTAAGTAAATCGGTTCAGTATTTTGGAAGATAATCGTGATCATACATACACACAGACAGATATTTTTTTTGCTTTCTATTATTCTTTTTAAGTGTCCCTCTATCCATTTCAGCCAAAAATAGTAAATGTACAGACAAAATATTTTTACTGTTTTATAATATATAATATTAAAGAAAAAACTGACTTCAAACAATAAACTAAACAAATTTAAGGGGAATTTTAAAGGAAAAAAAGACACATTTCAAAATATTCCGATTCCCCAAAATATTTTTGCAAAATAAAACAAAAGGAAATTGAACTAAAACATCGAAAGCATTGGAATCGTATACAATATTTTCATTTCTCGGCCTTAAATCTAGGAAATCCTACGCTCTGGCTGACCGCAGGCGGGCAATTGAATACGCACCGTATATCTAAATGACGAAGCCGCACCACAGTCTGTATTTACATTGTGCGAACTAGAACTATATTGAGGAAACGATTTAAAAACGAATAAATGGTCATTTTTTTCTATTTTATTTCGGTACAGGGTACAGTTTTAATAGAAATACGTTGAAATTTGTAAAACGTATATTCGTTGAAAATGGCAAAAAATCTAGGATAGAATATCTTTTTGTCTATTAATTTTTTTTGTAAAACATATTTTTAAGTTTACAGTTGTTTTAAAAAAAACAATGTTATATTTTTAAAATTTATCAGTATTCATTGACCTCTCTAAATTGCGCGAGGTTCCTGGTAAAGAGTTAATTGATGGAAGAATTACTTATAAGTCCCGACTGTTAATCCTAATAAATTATTGGGCATGTTTTTATTTTCTTTTTATGCTTACGGCAATTATATTTTTTTAAATTATTTTTTGTAACTTTTTTGTTAGGATCTATTAGGATTATATCCGATCAGACAAATGTTAATATAAATAACTGGTCGACGCTGTCAAATTTGGTGAAATGGACGTAACATATAAAATCTCGTTTTTTTTTGTAGAAATTTATCTTTTTTTAATTCTGCTCAACAAACAACAAAATATCTTCAAAAAATATATATATAAGTTAAATTTCAACTGTCTAAGTGATGTGCTATTTCTCGATCTGGAATAGTTTGTTTCCCCAAAGTGCAGTACGTACTTAACTTTTCGCTTTAGTTTCAGCCAAACCGTAATCGTTCAAAAATAACAAAAAAAAGACAAGAAAGTTTAAAAAAATAATCTTTTGAACAATTTTTCTATTTGATACAGGAATAATAGTTAGAATTTAACTAAATTTCAATAAATATATTGTATAAAGCGGGCGGGGCGTGGATATCAAGCGAGTGAGGTCACTCGGTAATCCTTTGCTATGGGACTTAAACCTCTCAAGTAGTCTTAGTCGCCTTTATGCTGCGGTTCAAGGAAAAATATATAACATAATTCTGGTTCTAATAAAAAGATTCGTTATTATTAAATATTTTTTTCTATTTTAGATATTGCTAAAGTCAAGAAGAAGAGAGTTATATTCTTCTCTCGAATGTCTGCGTGTTAAGTGGCGGAACCTAATGCTACGATTCGTCTAGTAACCAGATCAAGAAAATTAAAAGAACCCACTTCCCCGAAGGAGATTCTAACCCACAACAGAACACAAGAAGTTTACAGTCAGAAGATGTGCCGCTGCGTCATGATGGCTTTCACATTTACATAAAAATAGAAACTTAATTTCAAATCGCTACGCGCATATTCTTTGCTACGAGACCCCGAGCTAATGCTACAGAATGCTACGAAACGCTACAGCTCCGCATCTCTAGAAAGCACTAAAATTCAACTGAAATACTTATTATCATAAATAAGGAATCTGCCAAATATACAACGTTCATATTCTCTAAAGAATCGTATAGTACATTTTTATAAATATATTTTTACAGTAATTATGATTCAAATAACGGAAGTACTTTTGAAAATTATACGAACTTATATAGATGCTGTGTCGCGCATACATTACGGTAGATAGGAGTCTAGTGTCAAGACATTCGTTCATCGTTTGCATTATGATTAGAGACATTATTATTGTTATGAGTGGTGTAGCTTACCGCCGTATTTTAACAGATCAGAAACATAAATTATGTAATCAATAAATTCTGTTTATCAATAAATTCATATAAAAATATAATATAATATATTCAGCCTACTACTAAAGTGTAATGGGTAGTGGTAAAAACGTAACAAGTCATTAATGATAATTTATCTAAAAGTCAATTGTCTGTGTAATTTTATGGTGACCACTGATTGGCCACATTCCAGCCATTAGAAGCGAGAACTAAATTACGATATCGTTTGAAGAGATTTTGTATCGTGGGTTTGATTTTGCTTTTTATTGCTTTTTGTATTAATTCATGCTGTGTCCCGCATATAGCAGGATACGAATAGGAAAACTAGTGCTAAGCCAAGAACAGAAGCGGATAGTGGGCGAATAGTGGAATAAAATCTTCTATTTCCACTTAGTCTTAGAGACTTTCTTATAGGTTTGAGTTGTAAGTGTAGAGTGACCTTTGCGTTGTAAGGCCCTGCAAAAAATTATTTTAAGAAACTTAACAAACGTTCACTTAACTGTTAAAAAACTAATAGTTTATAGTACAAAATATGTTAAAAGTTGATTATTAATTAGTCAATAAGTTGTTTTGTATAAAATAGAAAGAAAAATTTAAAATATATTGATAGTTTTAATATGATACGTTGTAATTCCCGACTCCAACTATGTTGCTAAAAATAGCTACTGCAGCTTAGGGTTAACGTATAAATAAAAAACAGTACAAAATATACAAACAAATTAAAATATTTATCATCATATTTACGTGATCGACATAAACGAAGGAATAATACTTCACAAATGAAATGAAATTTTTAGTGCAGCGACGCGGAGATATTGCTTTATTACTACGTCTTCGAGGGAATTTAATATTTTACAATTTTAATATTTTATTGGACTTTCTTCCTTTATGTAACATAGAGAAAAGAACAACCGGTAGGGGAAGTAAACGCCACGCTTTGTGTTGTTACTAGAGCGAATTAATCCACCACGATGGCCTCAATGTAATTTTAGAAAATTTATAAATTGATTCAATGATTGTAAGTTCGATCGCTGATCAGAAAGTGTTTAAATACTTTAGTATGGCAAAGCACGACAACAATTCAGCGAATTATATTTTGAAATAACATATAATTTTTTATTCTCTTATCTTTCCCTTAGTGAAGATTGAACTGTCCCACTGCATAACGACGAACTCAAGCATTTTTATATAAACCAATATAATCCACTTTGTACCAGTCTAATAATAATAGAACACTAATCAATATAGTAAGTTTAGTTAAAAAAACAGACTAAATCTATCCATATTTCAGAAAGCTCAATTTGTATGGTTGAACGCGCTAATCTCATCAACTATTTTCGTTGAAAGTTCAATTTGAATAATATATAAAACTAATTATGATGAAAATAAAAATGACACTAATTGTTTTAAAATTTATCAAAATATAATAAGTTATAACCATATAACCATCTAAATGCTCATATATACATATCTCATACATCTATATTTTCATAAATACATATCTCATATATATTTTCGTCACATTAATATTATCTAACTACTAAAAGTGACACTAATCACAAAAATTACGACTGAACTGACGCCGCCATTTCTATTTAACTACGAGAAATTTAATGCCACTTTTAAATTGTGCAGTGGCTTTCAAAATTAGAATATAACGTGATATTGTTATTGTTTTAGGGTATCTCAAAACGAAACCCTTATAGGATTACCTGTTGTCCATCAGTTTGTCTGTACACACTATTTATCTCGATATCGCGTATGTCGAAAAAAGAGTGTTCTTAATTAGCGAAATTAAAAGATACGAGCATTTGTGTATCGATTTTCCTGCAGGTTATATGAAATTCACCGCGTAATCAAACCTATAGGGTACTTCCCGTAGACCTACCGTTATGAGTTTGGCAACGAATTGAGAACATATAAAACGAATAAATGAAAAAAAAAATTAAGTGCAAAATTAAAGGTATGTTTAATTCATAGAAAGGAAAGATAACTAACTTAGATTTGTACTTCATTTCTCATGTTATCTGATACCTCCCTTGAACTAGCGGCTTTAATACCAAATTTTGCCCCCCTTTAAAGGCTATTATTTTTTTAGGAAGTACCCAATCAATTTTGATTTCTATTATAGTGTCGAAATACCCATTTAGCCACATTTTTTTTAATTTTAGATTTTGTTTCCTGAAAAAATATTATCTGTGGATACCAGCTGCCAAATTTTATAATTCTAGGCCAACCCGAAATAGTATCTACATACGCATTTTTTGCTATATCAACGGCCAAATCTTGCCAAAGTAAATATAGAAATATGTTTTTATCAGGAAATAATGGTGCCGTAGATTTGTATAAATGGTATGAATTTCCCATATCTTCAAGAGTTCCTAAGATCTTCACAAAAAGACAGACGGACAATGGAGTGATAAAAATAAAAATGTTAAATATTCATTTCTTCAAATGGGATCTAACCAATAACCCATGGCGTTGGCAATCCCACGCTTAGAACTCATACTGACAACCTTCGCTTACCCATCCTTCATTTCAATTATCTGCCCATGATATCTGATAGTCATTAAACAATCTAGTCGCTGACACCGTCAGCCAGAGAGAGACAGAACCTGTAATTGACACCTTATTATGACTTGACGTTGTGTTAAGACTTTAGTTTAGTACAGTTACTATATGTTTGTGTAAATGTTTATTTTGTTTTAAGCTTTTTGTCGGTTTGCGATGGTTGTCGATTTGAATCAGTTGAGGTAATGTTCATATTAAAATAGGCTGCAATTTATAATTATTTTAAAAATAATAGTTTTTAGGGCGGAGAATTTAAAATAGTGTAGTAGTAATTCAACGTAATCATTCCCTCGAGTATACGTACATGGTATACGAGCCCACAATAGTTACCATCAGTCAATATCATTTAGATCCTGTCACGCTGGATCATGACAGGATTATTTGTAAATAACATTGTAAATAACAATTATTGAATTTTATTTGCAAGGAGAATTTCTTCACTTATACTTCTATTAAATCTTGGCTTTCTACGGCTATTTCAAGTGTAACTCAACTCCCTTTACTCTGTATTGAAATGAAACATTCTTTACTTAAATTAAATTGTAGATTGTAAGTAACACTCTAGTTTATTGAAGTCCGTTTAGATTTTATGAAGGAATTAAAAGAAATAATTTAAAAATGGTTCCTTTTTGCAAGATTAAGACGTAATTGAGACTGATTAAATATGAAAGATCATTCAAATATTACATTTATATGTTTCTGTAATATTTTTTTTGTATAATCTATTATTAAATAATATATTGTTTCTGTGTAATAGTTTTTTGTAAGTTCAGAAGTAATATTTCCATTGCGTATTAGTAGGGTAATCAGAGGGAGCTTAGTGTTAAAATACTCCGTTCCCGCCCAATATTGCGAGGCATTACGTTTTGAATAGCGGAAAATGAAAATATTAGTAAATAAGAATTCATTGCGCCGAGTGGGGATAGAAACTACAACCGTTGGCTTCAGGTCACTAATAAAAACGTTTCCTTGACAGTGTGTAGAATCCAAACTAAGCACAACTTGAAATACCATGTATCAATTATAGAGCAGCCTCGTCCGCGTCGAGGCTAATGAATCAGTATTGACAGGAACCATAATTAGAGAGAGAGAGGCTGCCAATTAATCTTACTGCTAGTAAAAATTTAATATTTTTCTACATTTTTTGGAGGAGTGATTGAATTTTTTCTTGCAATACGATTTTGGTAGTTTGGGTTCGTCGTAGCACAAGGAGACAATCATAGAACTGTAAGCGCGACGCATATAAGCTCGATTCCAATATATGTTTTTGTCTAGGAAAATATACCGTATATTGTGAATAGCCAAGAATATTCTAAGTATGTGCTTCTAAGTCAAAATATGATTAAATTCTGTGTTTTTATGAACTCACAATGTCTGGAATTTAGGTGTAAAGTTCCGAACTGAGTGTCCTAATAGTAAATTCTCTCTTTCTCCCTTGAAAAGTAACACAATGTCACAGAATATTCACATTGGCGCCAAGTAAAGCAATGACTATGAAATTTTTGATTTATCATTCATCACTGAACAGCGTCAAAGACAATAAAAATATTGATAATATCCAGTTGGTACCCAAGTGACTGTAGTCAAATACATTTAATTATTTCATTTGGAAAATTATACTTTAGAATTTAAATTTAAAAGACAATACAAGTACATTGATTTTATAAATATTATATGGGCCTTTTTTCTTTCTCGATATTGAAAGTTACTGAAATGAAACAAACTCTAATTTTTACCCTTTGCGTACGGAACCCTAAAAAGGAATAAAGTTACATTATTTTAGTGTATTAACATATAACATGTATGTACAATGTACATAATACGAGTATAACGAAATGCAATACCGCCTTGAACATTTTATACCGCCGTATAATACATAGGAGTTTATCTTATCATCTTTTTATAGCTTACAGTAAAATAACAAACAAATATTGCAATAAAAATGTTTTTCGTATCCAACATATAAAATATTTCAATAAAACGAACACACTTTACGATACAAGTCAAGCAACTATAAAACAGTGCTACGTGACGTCTTTACTCAGAGGTCTGTAGTCGGTGCGATAGGAGCTTCGGTAAGAAAAGCTTACATCATTGGTATTGTTTATAAATAAATCAACCATCAGATTTTTTCACTTTCCACTCAATTTTATCGTGAGGAATTACTGAAAATAATCATGATCCTGAGTGAGAATCGAACTGACAACCACCATATTTACAGTCAGACTATGTGAGTGTCCCGCTACTTTTCGACGGTCCCATTTAAGTTTAGTTTAAGTGAAAAATAAAAAACGGAGTAAGACTTTGTTTGTTACACAGTTAGCATTTCAGTTGGTTCATAAATAAAAAAAAATTATTAATTAAAATTATTTTAGTTCGACATCATGGCTGCATTTATTTATTATTCATAATGTTTAGATAGATATAGTATTTAAAGTGATCACGTTATTAGATCATGAAAGTTACTCAGATTAGTAAATAGTGTAGTTTAAATGGGCGAAGCCGCAAGTGAGCCGGCTGTCGTAAAATAAAATAAAAATCCTCATCATGTCAAAATGCTAATTTAGTGTTTTTTTTTTCCAATATTTTTTTTGACTACAATTTTTAAGACAATGCATGTTGAGTAGCAGAACTTAACGCCGTGACTTGTCTGTCACAGCGTACTCAATGTATCTTTAGTAATATATTTTACATGAATAATAATTTAAAAGCGAATAGCAAGTGAAGTACAGCCCGAGGCGACTGCTAGTAGTTCCAGTCAGTCACCTTTAGTTACAATGGAAACGTAATTGTTTCGCAGTGGGTTCTTTGTTGGCCGCGAACTTTTAATGAGACCTAGTTCACGCGGATGTATTGGATTGTTGACTTCTTGCTTCTATATATTTATATATGTGTTTGGTAAATTATGGATTTTGTGGTATTTCATTTGGTGATTGATTTGTGGTATTTAACTGATGTCAGATCCCTGTAAACTTCAATTATCCTACAAGTATAAAACTTTGAAAGGTTGTGAGGATGAATGTTTGTTCCACTTTCGCGCAAAAATAAGTGAATATATTAAAATTAGACTAAAATTTCCTCAACCTTAAGCAACGCCGCGGCCATCATCTAGTCTAGTACTAAAATGTAGCATATAAACGGTTTTGCTGGCAGGTGACGTAATCTAGGAGCTGAGTGTGTAACATCCCTCAAGTTTCATCTAACTAATGTCACGGCAAATGATCTGGGCTTTGGACTAACGCCAGAAGCTGTTCTAATTTCATTTCATATATACATACTATACATATACTCGTATATGCTTATATCTGTGGGTACATGTTGAGGCTAGGCTATTGCAGAAGAGCACAAGCGTGCGAATGCTTACGTGAAAGGCTGTGGGTTTGAATTCCACTCAAAGAAACACAGTATTTGATATTTCCGTTTGTTCGCTCTGGTAGCGAGAGAAAAGCATGCAATTCCAGTCCAGAATTCAGCAGAAAGTGGTGAATTCTGGAGGCATTCTTAAAAGGTTCTTAGATAACACGGTAAGCGGAGCAGATCAAAATAATTGAATCTTCCGAGTGGAATTCCAACTTACACCCGTCATGTAATCTAATAAATTAATTGAACCACAATCAAATACAATATTAACATAATACATTATTCAATAACAAATAAATATACAAATTCACGCTTTTATTTAAAAAACTGTAACTGAAATGTAATTTTGAAAGCCGCGGCAATGAGCTCTCGTTGTAAATGCCTCTGAAGTTGAGTGTTTCAACGAGCCGGGGCTTTGTTGTGTACTAATGTTCTTTGTTCTCTTCCATATTTTGTATGACTCATGTTATATTTGTGTGAAAAATATATTTAAATCGGTTTATTTCCGGTTGCGGTCGCGTGTTATTCATGTGGTTACCTTGTTGTATTGAGATGTATTTGTAACATGATGTTTAGTGGCACATTGAGTAGGTGTGTGTTAACTAATAACATCATATAAAATACTAGCTTTTTCGTAGGGCTTCGAAACCATCTTATGCCTTTTTTTCTTAATAACAGGATAGACAAAGAGCTTCTATGGCAAAACGGAGAGCGTCATGGTTGGTTATAATGGTTTATTTAAACTACTATTCGAGCTTCAATTCACATATCAATATAAATATTTTTAAGAAAACTAAAATATACTTATACTTTTTTATAACGTCACGATGTTTCCCGCACATACCAGAATAGCCACGGACCTACCTAATGAAAATAAATGGAAAAATGATAAATTTATATATTTCATTTTCTCGAGTGAGAATCGAATACACAACCATCGTGCTTACAGTCGCGCTTCTGCCGCTATGCGACTACGGCCTGTGATACCAGAGCTGAAATATCAGCTGTCTTTATGAAAAAATGCCACATAAAACAGCAAGTTAGTGGGGTGTTCGTATTTTTTACATTGCAGCCTCCAAGTAGGTTCCTCTGCATATCCGTGACGTCAGTTGCGTTTGAAAAGATAATAATAATATTGGGAGCAGTTGGCAACCGGCTACACGCTGGCGACGCCTTTGTTGACGGGACAGAGCTCAATGTGATAAGGGCAGAGCGGGTTTAGAGTATCGTAGAGGAATGGCAATAGAAATAATATTTAGGTTTGGTTATGTCTGTCTGTGCTTTTGTGTATTTTAGCTACTATGTTAATACGTGTGTTAATAAGTAAAATTCAGGAATGCAGGGATATATATGTATTTAATTCAAAAATCTAAACTTAAAAAGGAAAAATATATAATCGGTAATTTTTTTTACATATTGGAATTTAACACCGCGCTTTGTCTACTAGAGGGGTCAGGTTAAATTTATTCATTTAATGAAATGGCCACGAAGTATTTTCGATTGAATTATATAATATTTGTAATTTAAAACAAATTTCTACTTGTACCGATTCCAAAGGCCGTGCCATGAATGGCCACGCTATAAAATATTACAGCGGCAAAAATGCGCCCATACATACTCCCATCCCGCGATAATTGTTATGGTACGTATGAAATTCATTTCGGCTTCTTTTTGTTCGCTAATACTCGTGTGTGCTGGTGCTGCCAAGAGGTAACGTTTCATTTGGATCATGGATATTGTTTCAATTGAGATGTGCCACCCAACACACACATAAAGTAGAGAGAATAGTACTTGTAAATTGTGAAACCTAATTCTATTTTAAATTCGTCACTACCTCCAGTTTGTTTGGAACCTACAATCAGCGCCTTTCAGTTTAACGCTTTCTCACTGCGCTACGATTTCATTACGGGATGTAATGATAAATATCGGAAAATTTGGCAAGTATGCAATGGAAGCTGCCAGGTTTCATTTTATAACGTCACGATGTTTTCCGCACGTACCAGGATAGTCACGGACCTACCTAATTAAAATAAATGGAAGGATGATATTTAAGTATTTCATTTCCTCGAGTGAGTATCGAATACCCAACTATCGTGCTTACAGTCGCGCTTGTGTGTGTTGTGTCATTAGGGATTTTGGTGTGATTCCTATTGGTCAAATTTCCGAAAATGTATAAGAAACCCGTAATAAGGTTCATATAAAATTTCGCCTTCATTATCCCAGGAAAGATCAGCTACATGACAATGACTGATCCGTAAATACATATTTCATTTTCTTCTCTACACATCAGATCAGTATATTTCCACTTGTAGAAAAACCTATAGCAAAAGTGTTAAGACACATATTAGATATTATAAAGATCTAGGGTATGTACATTGATTACATACCCTAGATCTTTATAAGATCTAGGGTATGTACATCATGTATCCAGGATCCAGAAGTTCACCAAGTATAATCAAATATAACAAACACATTATGTAATATACATTCATTTCCAATATTATTTTACTTGTAAATCAGTTGTTGTAAACTTTATATTTTATTAAACAAGTATGTGTAATCATAAGTATTAATTTCTTACTCAAATAGATAAAAGCTTAAGAACATTGTTTTTAAGAAACTAATTTAGTAATACTTTTTATTAATGCTATAAGTGGTGTGGACTAAGGAAATTAAATAACAGGCTTTGCTCAATACTTTTTTATTTTTTTTAGTGTATAATATCAATATCCAATAAAAGTATAATATCTAAACTTTACCTAAAACGCTATTTTATACTTTATGCTTGTGCGAAAATTCTTTTGCTTATTTTAACAAATAAAAAAGTTATTGATTTTTGATCTAATACAGACCTCGATTTTACATAATGTCACGCCTCAAAACCAGAGAGAGCAATTAATATTTCATTTCCTCGAGTGAGAATCGAACCTACAAAATCGCGTTGACCGTCACACGCTTGGGTACACCACGACTGGGTTCAGTAGTATATTATTTGATTTTTATTTTTTTTTCATATAAGTCAGGAATCATTGCAATTCCGACACCAGGCGGGTTTCCGCTTGACCTAAATCACTATTACATTTCCAATTGCACGAGAGCCAGAAACAAAGAGCGAATTATTGGATACCAGTCCCATTTGGATGAAAGAGATTAATTTAAGTGACAAAACACTCAGGACTGAAAAATAAAAATTAAATTTTTATTTTATTTGGGACGTAATTCCACTTATTTTACATTTATAAAATTATTTTTATTCATATAGATATTTAGAAAAGGTAGATGACACGTAGCGTTAAGTTTAGCAAATATCTTCTAAATTGGGCGGAAAGTGGGAAATGGAGGGTCTTAACACTACATCCCCCCTCCCTACCCTGCTGTGCGCGAAACTAAACTCATAAAATTATAGCCTAAAGCCTATAGTAAATAAATTTAAACTCAAAAAAAAGTATTACTAAATCTTTTACATAATACTGCAGTGCTTTTATTCCACCAATTGATATTTATTCGTATGTTTATTTTGGAAAGCTTACTAGTCATACTATCCTATTCAAGATTACTAGAACGCTATTAATGTATGGAATCAAATACTGTTGATGCACACTCGCGATGCAAATGATTGAATAATATATTGAATTTCCCGTTAGCTCTTCTAAGCAGAACTGCCTTCTAAGCCTGTGTAGCCTTCCTGTAAACTTGACTTTACTGACATTTTTATTTATTATAAAACGAAAAAAAGGGATTCAGCATTTAAGTTCCTTGAAATTCTAACAATTTACTCTATGTTTATCTTATAAAATCGAAAAACTAATAGATATTAATAAAATAAAAAATATGACAAGTATCAAAAGTAAGTGTAAACGAAATAACGGGAATAAACTAGTATACAATATAATGTTTGTAGTAAAGGCCGTTGCAGTTGTAACGCTTGTATTAACTTACTGATTGAACGCGCGGCTTCGAGTTTTCAGTTTAATTAATGTTTCATCCCAATTACAAAGCGTGAACGCGCCTTATAGTTAATTGGAATTAATTCTGGTGGTTAAATTTGCAGTTACAATTAACTGTATTTAGGTTTTTCTCAAAATTTTGAAAGTTTCAACGTTTTGAAATTTAATTGTTAAATTACATGTAAAAGTTCAAGTTCAAAAGTTCAAATTACGCTCAAGTTTCAAGATTTTGCATGTTGATTGGTGGAACTTAACGCCGCGCATCGTGATCGGAGTGGGGACATTAAATACATTATTATTATCAGTCTGGGGTCAACATTGGGATCGAACAATCATCAAGTTTTCAGTAAAAGATGACACGACATTGTATTTTGTTTTAGAATTTTTTACAATATTTTCTTCAATTGTACTAAAGGAACCTTTACAGTTGTTGATACTTTAAGAATTTATCGTGTAATTGAATAGTTCTGCTGGAAGTTCACGTTATAGAAGAGAATGAATAACTGACAGACAACGCACATACGAAGCTATGCGGCGTAGAACGCTGAATATAAGCCTGTGTATATATGTAATAATATATATATTATTTGTTGGTTTAGTGGTAGTAAAGAGGAAGCTGTGTAATATTAAGCTCCTGTATATCACTAAATATGGAAAATTCAAAGAAAATAAAGAAAATAAACTTGTTATATAATATTAGCCTCATAGGCACGGAACTATCCGGGGAAAGGAATTAAACGGCAATCTAATAAAAGTCTCGATAAAATCTATCTGAGGAATGTTTTTGAGTTATTTAATTTGCTCCGTAGACTCTCATACCGGTGTCTTGGGATATATCGATATTAGATTATATGAACTGGTTGCTTATTTTTCTTGTATTTCTTTATACATTTCTCTTTTATAATAGAGATCCAAGACACTCCCTTTCTATTTTCTATGATGACGATGTCGTTGTTTCAGGTTCTGGCACCATATATAAATATAATATTAAATATTTTTCGTATTAAATTTGATAATTTCTTGAAAGACATGTTATGAATTTATTTTAGCTAAACGCTGTATCCCGCAGCGGTGGGTCCCGCAGAGAGACCCTACTTGTAAGACACTCGCCGAACTCTGGAAGAATACGTATTAACTTAAATAATTTGTATATTAGTGGGATTTGAGTCCTTTTCTCAATAAGAGCCTCTAGTTTAGTGGTCAGGGCGCTTGGGTTCTAAGAGGCGCAAACGTAAATCCCGTAACGTTAAAATTTTTATAGCTTTTCTAAAAAAATATTTTACACCGTTTTTACATATATCCTACATGTGGAATAATAACCTTGTACAGTATTAATTGGAGTGACGGCAGTTGGAAGACTGAACATCACGCTTCTACACCAGAGCGAAGACATAAAAATATTAAATATTTCATTACCTCAAGAAGGAATCGAATATACAAGTAGTTACTACTAACCTAATATATTTTCTGAGAATTATATTAACTTATATTTTATTTCTTTACAATTTTTTTAAAGAATCCATTGAATTATTAATAAGCGAGTCTCTTATTACCTGCAACACTATACTGATAACTTTATTTTACGGCAACTGTAAATAACACTCGAATTTCATGGAAACTGAGATATTATATTTCAAAGCAATTGAATAGGAACTTATTCGTCTTCCTTTAATAAGTATTAGCTTCTTTCTGCTGCTTCATCTGCGCGGTCAGGTGTAAATAAAAGTATGACAAATAGCCCAAGATCCTTGAGCCGCAAGACTTACGTCATTTTAGCAAAGCTAAAAAAGAAGTCTTGAGGACTATAACTCTAATACTATTAGCTTAGACAGGATGCATGCTCACTAACTTGTAAGTGGGGTATATGGGTATCCGGGTGCTTATGATGAGCCTTGTGTGAAATAGTCTAAATAATATATGTAATATTAAAGCTTGATACCTAAAATTGGGGCTCATTCGCCCTAATTTCAAACCACCTCTAGGACGTTTGGCAGAAGTACAGGCCCTCGCAAAGGGTCTCGCATTAATAAATATATATTTTTTATATTTTCTAAACGTGAATAAGAAAAAACATTTTTTTTAAATCAAATAATAATCCAAAATCATGAAATGTAGTCTAGAGGCAGACGGCAGGTTTTTGGGCAGACTCGACCGGATTTAATACCACCCTCGACATTTAAAACCGGCGTGAAGTAGTGGCCCTTGCCACTGCGTTTCGCATTAGGTAATGCCGGGCCCCGGTGTCCTTCATCTCCACCTTAAAAGGCTGGCAATGTACCTGTGGCTCCTCTGGTGTTGCATGGGGTCGTGGGCGGCGGTGATCACTTACCATCAGGTGACACGAACGCTCGTTTGCCTTGTCCTCTCCCATAAAAAAAAAAAGAAAAAAACGCACAACACTAGACTATATATTCACATTAGAATGCCAATGAAAGATGATTTTCACATTTTATTAAACTTTCTAGTGGTATAATCGAACCAATTGAAGCGCGCTGTTTTCCAAAGCGCTATCGCTTAAGTACGCTCCGTGGGGAGAGTGGGGTGAAATCAACGGTCGTATTTCATGCCGTCTGCGTGAACACGGCAATGCAGTCGAATAAATGAAATACTGCTAGATAAAATAGTAATTAGAAATAGATGTTATACTTAATTGTATATGTACATATATATTTTACTAAAAAATATATTTCATTCAGTCGGGGCGCTGCTGGTTGTTGGTTCGATCCCTACTCAAGGAGATGAAATAATTATTTAAATGTATATTTCCAAGTCTTCTCTCTGGTGACAAGACTAAAGCGTGGCCATGAGTTCAACCACTCAACGCGCAATGCTTCCAGAATTCGGCGGAAAGTGGGGAACGGAGAACCTTAATATTAGGTTCCCTCTACCTAACCTGCTGTGTGAAGCTGATTTTAATTTATTTTGATTTTTATATTAATTTATATGTTAAATTTTATTTTATATAGTTTTCAAATTATATTAAATATAGTCTATAACATGTTTAAGATTAAATTTCTGTACACAAAATGCTCAATTATTTTATTGATAATCAGGTAAACTTAGAAGTTCTTCATAATCGTATTGTTTCAAAACTTATGTTATTAAAAATAATCACGTAGATGCTTCAGGTGTAATCTATATTAAATTGTACTTGAATACAAAAACCTTTGTAAATATTGCTTATCTAATATATAGTATAATTATATATATGATTGTTACATTATATAATTTAAATATAAAAATACAGCATCTGACTTCAAATGTATGATTTTCGTATATCGGGCGTTGTGTCCCGTCAGTTAATACAAAATGTCTAAAAAATTACGGAATAGAGGAGAACAGAGGATCTTAATGCTGGATGACTTCTGTCCACATTGATTTATGCTGACTGGAAATGATACATAATCTATAAACTAATACTGTGACATTTCACAACTGTTTAGAATGGGCTTCACTTAATTCATTTAAACTGTTCGTTCTGCACCACTCTCCCCAAAATTGTATTTACAATATCAATTTCATATTTATTTGTTCATATAATTGTGTTTGTGTAAACAATATTAATTATAATTGTAATTAAAATTAATTTAACAGTTATAGGCGAACGGAGTGTAAATATAGCGTTCAAATTTCCATTTTGTAGGTAGTGTTTATTGTAACGTTTAAATTCAAATTTTAGGTAAAGAAATTTATGTCTAATATTGTTAAAAATAATAACGTTGCAGAGTTTAATCCTAATATTAGTTTGTTCATGTCTCTAAGAAAGGAAGTCTTCGTTTAGTTTTTTTTTCTAACGTTCTAATATTATCAATACTGTATCTTGACTATGAACCCACGTATTCTCCTGCTAGTAATAAGGGATATTACTCATTCTTGTTTCAAAAATCATAAAGTTTTATAATTTATTTGTTACTTACGCACATTTCCACATTATAACGACATATTATACAAAAAGCCCTTAAAATACTAAAATAATTCAAATACTTCTATGAAAACCACAAAATTTTCATCAGCTGGTAAACCGTTTCAAATAGTCATTTAATTAGGAGAGCGGTGAAGTGTTCAGTGTCAATGCACGCTATATACGAGTATGTTGGCGAATGTGAAAGCCCCCCTAGCTTCGAAGTTTACGGTGTTTTAACTCAGTAATTTGTACGTTTGTACGTATAATCGCATGGATAAGAGATTTTTTTTAAGTAAGCCCCAACAATTTTCAAAGCTCTTATTATGTAAAATCTGACAAAATAGTATTGTGTTTATTCATCATTCGGGAAAATTAATTATTTGTAATCACCCGGTTGCTCTTGTTAAATAAGTTGCAGTTTCAATTTCACTACCTACAAATATAGTCTTAACAATATATTTTTTATTATTTTATATTATCTATAAAAAAATACATTTTTAAATATACTAAAGAACACAAAATATGTATCTCACTTTCACTTTTTCGTCGGACTGTGGTATTCAATGTTTGGGATACAAAATAAGCTCTCTTGTATACTCGTATATCGCTTCGAGTGTTCCGCAAATACCCACAACATTTATATGAAATTAAAATAAACTTTGAAATCAATGCAAATGTTTAACTCGCAAATTTACTTTTAATTAGGAAATGGGTAATGATGTGGTGAAGAGCTTTATGAAGTTGTGCTAACAAAATTTAAAAATGTTTCCTAGTATGATGTAGGTACTTTGATTTGAAACTTCGTTGATTTTCAAGTACAATATGCGCAAATTTAGGAACAGAATGTCTCAATACCGTCTGCCTACCCTTTTATAAATGAGATACAACGAAACTTGGAAAAAAATATATATGTAGAAAGAAAATTGTAGAATAAGAATAAAAATCTTCCACAAAAAACACTATAAACAGAAGATAGATTGCATCAAGCTCCCACTCGCACGACACACACGAGCAGAACAACAACAAAAGTGTAAAATACCGCGAGTTCTCTACTATTCACGTCACGTACAAACACACGTCGCAAATTCCGCTACAATTTTATTTATATTTTCAAAACGGTGTTAAAGTAATCACGACTGTAATACGTTAAGCGACCGAGAACGAAGCTCAAGCGAATATAGACTTTATTCACTTAACAATTTTTACGTTTTAAGGACGATTTTTGATTGTATTTGGTAATTATTCGACTCTCCACACTGTGGTACTATTTAAGCCAAAGGTTAAGAATTAAGATTTTAATGCAAAAAATATTTTGCAAGAAATGTAAGCGAGTTGAGCGTTTTATTCGTTTAATTTTCTTTTATAATATTTTCAAATGTTATATATTTATGATTACTATAAAATTTAAAATAGAACAGTGAAGTTCTGGGAGACTTTCAGGGACGTTCTAGGTAGCGTTACAGGGAATGAAAAGTAAATAATATAATAATATAGTGATGATTTAAACGAAGAAAGAAAAGATAAGATAGTAATTCATTATCGATGTCTACATTGTAACGCCCACAGTCTCTTAGTGACCGGCTGACTTGATGTTTGGTATGGGACTACGAAGGCTGTACTTCAAGCGTAACGCCGAAATACCTACGCACAATATTATATGAAGGTTCACTGAGAAATAACTCACATTTTGGTAACTATACTATTACCATATAAAATGCTACAATATATTTATTCCTTTAAACCGATAGGAATATTTACTAAAGTCGTTTTAATACAACCCACTGCACATATTTAATATGCCACGTGTGTCATATACAAAAAATCTTCAAATTTATCCCAAAACTAAAATGTTTGAAAAATGCCTTAAACATTAAAAAATCATGTTTTGTTCATACTATCTATACCGGTTTCATTACACCGTAGTAGAGCTACGTACCGATATTTGAAACGTATAATGAAATTTCGGCAATACCATATGCATTCTATATAGAGGTATCCATGTTTTCCTAAAAGCTAAAGCAAATTTGACTTTATGTCTATAAAATAAGGTTTAATTTTCCATGTATTTTAGTTTAATCAAATCTTATTACTCTGTAATAAACGTAACGAACTATTAAATGTTGGTATTTGAAATTAGGAGCTAAGTTTTGATATATATATATATATATATATATATATATATATTAGTGTCTGTAGTATCTGGACGCGGAAGATATATTGTTTTGTGTATATGTGGAAGATTTTTAAGACTTTTGTCTGCTTGTATGTGCAGTTTTTATTCTTGCATTTATTACAATCGGTTAATAAATAAAGATCTTCTACCATTTTAAAAATGTTATTCTGACGAATAACTTAATAATTCAATTCAATTCAATTAAATAAATATTTTATTGAATTGAATTAAATAGTGAAACTCTCCATAGATTACGTAACCTATTAGATTTGAGGTATGTCACAAGCTGAAGTTCGGCACAGAGAGTTCACTTGCTGTCTAATAAATAGAAAAAATCAGTAAAAGTAGAACGAAGTTATTGTTATATCGTAATAAAACATCTTAGAGTACATATCTATCTAAGTGGAGAAGAATTGTCCTAATACACCCAGTATTATCAAGGTTATCTTTGTTTATCCTGCTATATATGTGCGGGATTTTATTTAAAAAGCACAGAATAATACAATCTATAATAATTGCTTTTACTTGCGATTTCGTTTCCGTGGTTGAACGGAAACGACAGGTTACTCATTCTAAGTTGCCTACATCATAACGATTAACATGATGCCTATAGCATTCTTAGATATAACGCGATACTGGGAGAAAATTTCAATTTGAACTAGTAGTTTCTGAGATTAGAGCATTCCACCAAACAAACTCTACAGCTTTATAATATTAACTATAAATTTTAGTAAGAATATTTATGATAATAGGTTCTAACTAATAATATGTAGCCATTTAAATATTACTACACATATTAATAATACAGGCACAATATGCATTAGGCTTATTAGTTTATGAAATGAAGCGGTTATTTGCACAAATAGTAGTGAAGCCAATATACAATAATAAACAAATATCGAAATTAAATACCGATTGTAAACGCGACGCGCGGCGGTTGTAGGTTCGAAATTATATGAACATATTGTTTCAATTTTTTACGTTTTCCGTAACTTACATAAGACTTAAGAAAGTTTGAAAAAACTGATGAAAATATTGTAATAATTATTCGGCTTATGTTATTGCCAATGACTAACTTTTGAACGACTGATCCTTCACTGATGCCACACACAGCAGGGTGGACAGAGGGAACCTCGGTGGTTATATACTCAGTTCCCCACTTTCTGCCGAATTCTGAAGGCATTGCGCGTTGAGTGGCAGAACTCAACGCCGCGCTTTGCCTCGACACCAGAGCGAAGAAAAATGGAAATATAAACATAAAGAAATATTTCACTTCCTCAGTTATACATAAACATATAAAAATACAAGTTGTTACTCAGTACCGCATCGTTATTTTATAATTTTAGTGGAAAGACGACAGTATGGTAAGAAAGCAAAGTCATACTGACTTTATTATAATATAAGATATAGCGCGCGAATAGCGACACTAAATATATTACTACTTATTACACCATTAAACCATTTCCTCGAGAAATCGAAGTCTAAACCATCACATCAAATTAGTTTCTGTCCTAAAAAAACTTCAATCTCTAAAATATACCTAGATTAAGGCCTCAAGTAAATACTAAGTGACAGCCCAACATGAACCAAGTATTGGAAGTCGACCGAGTGTCTGCAGCATCATAACTTTCCCAATATCTCAGTTGTTGCCGACGCGCCACGTCTCGTGGGATCAAACTTGCTGTTTACTTCAACTTTCCAATGAAAATGTATCTATGAGATATTATGTTTGTAATTCGATTGAGTGTAAACGCTTCGGTTGAGATCTTTATTTTTACTTTTGATGAAGTTCCCAATATTTTTTTATTCGTGGCGGGGTAGCCAGAAGAAATGTAGTTTGAAAGAAAAAAGGAACCCTTATAAGACTCTGTTGTCTGTCCGTTTGTCTATCTGTTTCGTCTGTCAAGAGCTCTCGTCTCAGGAACACTTGGAGATATCGATAGACTGACTTATTCGCAGGTTGATTGGCTTTTAAACAAATGTCCCCACTCAGGCTCGTTTCCCACCTAGCTTTGATTTTAACTAGTACACTAATATTGTATAATAATATATTTAAAAAAGCTGGTTTAGATTTATTTCTACAGTCTTTATCCACTTTTAAACTGTAAGCAAATAAAATACCTAAATTTTATTCGTCTGAAATAATTAGTTTTTGTTTTTATCATTATAATTATTATTGTATACAACGTTGGCTTTCTATTAAATAAAATAAAAAAAAATATGAAATATCGGGCCCTCTGCTTTTATTTATTACCTTTAAAAACAAGTCTCCGATTGTGCTAGAGTGGGTTGATTAGCATTTGAATTTAAAGAATCTAAATATAAACAGTAAAATATATAGTTTTCAGCACATTTTTATTATTTCAAAGAATATAAAAATGCTAAATAAATCAAACGCTTACATTTTATGAAAGATATTCTTATTACGACGAGTTCAATTGTTTCCGTCGCGCTTCAGACGTTTATCTCGCAGAGAGAGTTGCCAATCTTTCCATATTTTTATTTTATCTTTACGGTCATCAAAGATTATTTTGTCATACAGATTGTATTAAATGTTCGGAGGGACTTGTAAAATGTATATTGAAGTAAGATTTTGCAGTTTTGAGTGTAGCTCATATTAAACAAAAGTATTTACATTTTTTAGTTTCTATAGAGGCTAGTAGCCAGTGCAGGGGCACAAACGTGTGACGTAATGGTAATGTTGTGGGTTCGATTCCCACTCGAAGAAATGAAATATTTAATATTTACCTTTATTTGGTTTGCTATCGCTGCAAAGTACAGAACTTTGCAGCAAAGCGCGGCGTTGAGTTCCGCCACTCAACATGCAATACCTCCAGAATTCAGCGGATAGTGGGGAGTGGATTGGGAAGTGGAGTGGTGAGTGGAGTGTGGAGGGCAGGACTACTTCAGCCACCATTACCATGATACATGCGAGATATCGATATAAGGCTGAAAAAAAGAACATTTTAATTTGGTTGAACACGTTAATCTCTCAAATCGTATTAATAATCGTATTAATAATTTTAATAAAAATAAAGTTTTAATTAATTAAAATAATCAATACCTTATAAACTTTAAAAAATCAATAAATATAATGTTGTCGTACTTGAGATACAAACAGATACTGCAAGATGCGGCAATTTTTAAAATATTTTCACAAATTTCCTTCTGTAATCATACTTTTATCAAAAATACTAACACATACTAGCAAATAAGAGAGGAAATTGTATCGTTTAGGTGAAAATCTAGGAGCGCTATGGGTTGGCACGGCGGCAGCAACGTCTGCTGGGTTACCTTTATTTAAATATATGTACGTATATAGAGGTGGAGGGAAAACTACGCTACGTGTTTGAATATAGAATAGTTTTTACTGAAATTGCGAAGTTTTTGTGTAAATGTTAAATTTTTAAATCTAATATAAAAAAAATAGCGTGTTTTTATTGAATAGGTATAATTAAATCGTTATTTATTTCAATGTGTAGTGAATTTTCTACATATGTAAATGCCTACATTAAATACGACTCTCCTTGCGGAGTGACTGACGGACGGCACACAGACAAAATTACTGACTAGATACTTGATACTTGGCATGATGATAGATTGACGAGAGATGCACTAAGAAATTATTTTCATAAAGTCATAGGAATTTACGGATCGGGAGAAAATATGATTTTAATTCTTCGTCTTGTCTTTTTACTTATAAATGGAGACAATGTAATAATAAAATATAGTTCAATATGATTATTATTAATGTACAATATAATATAAATAATTTTAAAAAAATGGATAAAAAAACTGTACTAATATTATAAACTAGCAGAGTACGAATGTGTTTGGTAGTACCTACTAAACTCAGAAACTACTGGTTCCAATATTTATTTTATTGGATAGTATACGTTCTACACTTCTTTTTGTACATTTTAGTTACAAACAGACAAATATGAAGAACAGTATGAAGCCATAGCAAGTTCACTCTCAATATAGATAATTACATCAGATTTATACAATATAGAATAAAAATTATAAATTACCCACTAGTACGAGTACACGTGTATAAACAGACTTTTTAAAAAGGTCATGTAAAAAAATTAATGTTCTATCAAATTCATAATTCAGCGATGATCGCGAGCGGCTGCGGCGAACGACGGCCCCGCTGTTATGCTAATGCTACTTACCATGTTGCCGTTTTTTGTTAGCGTAGACGTGTTTTTATATTATATATACTGACTGTACGCTCGACGGTCGTGGTGTCGATTGCCACTTCGGGGGAAGTAAGTCGGTATTTTTTATTTCCTTGTTCTGGTATTATTATTGTTGTAATAAGCATTTATTAAATTTTATGTACTTTAATCTTTTTATACGTGAGAGATGTTAAAAAAATAACAAATTAATATTCGTGCATACATATAATACTACTTAATGAAAATATCACGCTGCTTCACGCAAACTAGTCTTTTGATACCGTAGCTTTGCTGGTCGATGAAGCAATCACAGCGAACAAAGGCAGACGTTGTACACCCGAACGTTGCGTCAACCCCACACTGTGACGTTGTCTGCCGGGGTCTGTAGTAGCAGCTCAGTTCTGGAAGCACACAAGTACCTAGTTCAGTAAATCAGCTTATTGGTTATTATTTTATTTGAGGGGATCGCGGCGCAGCAGAATAAAGTCTAACTGCAATCCCCATAGTTGTGGGTTTGACCCCATTTGTGTGACGCTGTATTGAGTTCTGCCACTCAATGCCTCGAAAGATGGATGGATACTTGTAAAAAGATCATCTTATTAGGAAAATAAAAATATATTTAATATATGTATTAGAAATAAACACTTAAATATTTAATTTATAAATATAAAAAAACAGCGTATTTTGCTGATAATAGTCGTATACGGAAGATGATTAATAATAATAAATTTAAAAGACCTTTCACTTCATTTATTGGACAAATTTCGATTTTGTGATGAATTTGATGTTTTGACCTTTTCACTTTTTTTTGAAAGAAAAAGCTGTGAGCTTTATTTCTAGATACCATATTCAAATCAACTCAATAAAACCTTAACAAATGTATGTATGTATGTACGTACGTAGTTGTAGAGATCCCACCTTGGCAACGTCTAAATTCTATCAACTGCACAAATGTTCCTGGAGCAACCAATTTGAGATTTACACAAAGTTTCACTTTGTCAGTCTTCAAGTGAACCTGAGATGTCGCTATTTTAGTGCAATACAGACGAAGTGTTGTAAAGTCAGATATAGTTCGAATTAGGTTATTTGGTGTCAACATCTATAAAAACATAACAAAAACTAAAACGAAAATTGTAAAATATTATGTTGCTATACTAGAGACGTGTCATTTTTAGTAGTTCATACAAGAGGTTTATGTCTCCATTTCACCAAGGAAACATTTATAACACAGTTTACTTGCATCGCTGTATATAACGTCCAGAGACAAAGACCAAATCAAATAAAGAAGAAATATATGATGAAATATTACGTATTATAGGGAAAACTCCGCGCCGTCTTTCATATCCAACCAACCAACTTTGATTGATTCATTCTGCCAACACGAGACCGAACCTATGTCCCACTTCGTTACAACGGCCCCAGTTATACGGCTTCAATGAAATTAAATAAATGGAGTCGAATGTTATTGAAAGTGATGAAATTATCGACTTCCTGATTGAAAACTGCCATCAAGATGAGTGAATCGGCGAATGAAAATATCGAGGCAATAACAATATTTCTGAATGTTTTTGTATATCTTTATTATTCAGTTTATTCTCTAGTTAATTTGTATATTTTAGTTTTATCACGCATATGCTGCACATTACAAAACAGGTGAAGAAAAGACACTTCATTCTCAATTTTTCAATGTCAATCTTTTGCTTACAAGGGTGCGACTGTAAAAGCATGATTGTGAGTTTGATTCTCATTTGGAGCAATGAAATATGTAATATTTTCTTACCTTCGCTATAGAGAAAAAAGGAATAGCGTTGAGTTCTGCCACTCAATTTGTAATGCCTCCTAAGTATCCTCTGCCTACTCTGCTACATGCTGGATATAGTGTGAAGCTAAAAAATACTATATTATAGCCTATTAAGCTTGTGTAAGCACATTATTGTGAGCGCGATCCCCTCTCGTAAATAATATTTAAATTATTAATTATTATCATTTCTTTTCGATAGAAAAGACGCGGTCTCAAACACCGCGACTCAATGTTATCACAACTATGTGGAACTAATTTCAATCCGCTTACTGTTATAATTATAAAGAAAATACGTAAAACCTTTTAACTGGCACACAAAATAATTTTAGTACCAGCAAATATTTAAGTATAAAAACTCCAAACAGTAACAGTAGAGTATTTGCGGCGATCCACGCGATAGCGACGAGAACAAAATGACGCACGTATTTGCGGCTTCCAGATATGCCTTGCAGTTTGAAACTGGTTTGCTGCAATGACATTCTAAAATACAGCCTATATGTGTTACACCATCGATTTGCGGGGGAGTAATCTATATGTTTTTGACTAGTTAATATTAGATACATGTTTAAGTAGAAAACATGAGAAAATTAAATAGGCAAAGAGAAGATGCCTGTCTTCACGCTGTCAACCGTACAACGGCACAGCATTTAAATGTAAAAGAAACTGGTGGTGTGTTCGATTCCAACTCGAAAAAATGAAGTATTTATTTAGCATAAATATAATAGTGAAATTTTTTGAGGCAAAGCTCGGCGTTGAGCTCAGCCACTCAACACGCAATGCCTCCAGAATCGGCGGAAAGTAAGAACGGAGTGTCTTAGCACTAGGTTTCCTCTGCCTACTCTGATGTGTGCGGGATACAGCGTAAATCTGATTTGTTTATTTAAAGTAAGGCAGGCGTTAAAACTATACCACAAATAACACTTACTTCTCTTTGCCTATTTATCATATATTCTTCTTTCTTATATATTCTACTAAACTCGAATCCACTACCGCGTTTACAGACAATCCCTAAAAATATGACAAAATACACGCAAATATTAGTTACATTGACTGAAACTTTGCAAATCCAAAGTTTAAATTGTACTCTACGAAATATCAAATGAAAACAGCGTCTGGTCGTGAGAACTAGTTTGCAAACTGATAGCAGGAGGTAGTGTTTTTGTTACAAATATTTTATACCAAATGTGTAACTCGTATGTTGTATGGAACGTTTAGAGTTGTTTATATTGGTACGAGTTTGTGTAAAAAACTTGGTTGTAATGTTGCAGCCGCTCTTACCAAATATTTTTTTGGCAAATATCCAAATAATGGAAGATATTTTAAGATGAAACATCGCTTTAAATTCCATCGCCTGATGAGCAATGTCTTAAAATTGCATGAAAACTGATAAACGTAACACTTTGTGCTACTTATTCATTGTTTGAAAATTAGGGCTTAAACTTATTAAGGTTACAAAATTATTTTTAGCAGTCTCAAGTTTTTTCCGAAGACTAGTATAGACAAAGAGAATCTAGTGTTAAAACACTCCATCCTCCGTTTACCGTTCTCCTGATTGCGGATCAGTGGGCTCCACTGCAACTATTTGTTTGTCTGCAATGGAACTTACGTAAGATTATTCTAAACAGTCTAACATAACTAAAATACAGTTGATATATGAAATATACAAAGCAAGTTCCTTTAGTTTTGCACAAATTATTCAATAGTAAGTAATATGAGTATAACATTTACAGATGTTATCAGACTCTCGTTGAATTATTGTATACTGTAGGGTAGTAGTCTCTACTTCATGAATAAATCGATACGTGTTTCTACTTCATATCGCTGTTTGTATTTAAATAGCGGCGGTACTTTGTGTAAGGTGCCTCGTAGTATGTGAATATGTATATTGAGTTTATTTAGATAATCTTATATATTATTAGATTCATGCTAAATGCGTAACAGGGTTCGTGCAGGGTAGCCTAGTGCCGGGACACTCCGTTCCACCAGTGAAGTAAAAGTAAGGACATCCCGCAAATTTTTTGAATTACCGAATTTAAATCGAATCGCTATTGAATATTTCAATGGAAAACGTTTGTAAAATGTATATTTTTATAACTTAGTTTCAATGAAATATTTAAAGAGAATCCTCTGTATTTAAATTCAATTGACCTTCACACAGCAGGGTAAGCAGAGGGAACCTAGTGTTAAGACACTCTCATTCTCCACTTTATGCCGATTTCTGGAAACATTACGTTTTGAAATGGAACTATAAACGTAAATAAGTATTTCACTTCCTCAAGTGGGGATCGAACCCACAACCGTCGCAGTCACACCTTTGTGCCGCTACGCAACGACGGCCTAGATAGAATCCTCTGTAAGAATGCCAAATTTTATCAAGTTGATAATACACTAAGAAAATGTACGCGTAACAACGTATCTGGCTAAACACAATAGTTATAGATTTCAATTCTTCCAGAAAAAAATAATTATACTTTCATTTCAAAAGTATTTCAAAGATATTGATAATTAAACCCCTGCTTATTCCATCACTTTATATGCCTTAGCTTAGGATATTCAATGTATAAAAACTATGTTCTCTTCTTTTCTCTTTTCCCTTTTTTCCCGCTGGTAGTCTGACTATCCTGCTTTACGTGGGATAATCGTGGTCGTGAAATCTTATCGTCCTCTGTACTCAAAGCAACCATTGCCGTATTAGAGGAGAGCAGTTCACATTAAACTGCGTTTACGATGGAAATCATGAATATTATAATACTCTTTGCTGTTATCTTAAACAATTTACGCATACGCTTATAAAAATAGGTTCGTATTTAAAGTTTTTTTTATGTTTATATTTTATTTATAGGCAACTGTGGTGCACTAGTTAGATTTCCACTGGCGGGGACGATTTCATTTCTAAACTCTAGTAATATAAAATGATGTAAAATAAAAAAGGTTCATCGATATCACAAAAAATATGAAGACAACGATTACATTTTTTGATTCATTATTTGAATTGAATTTGCCTCGAAACTGACGTGTAAAAAAATACCAATAATTCCTTATATCGCGCACGCCGTGGATATTATTGACAATAGAGCAAAAAGCGTCGACAAACAGAAAAGTCAACAAACAGATAAAATTCACAAATTTAAGCGAGCGAAGCCGCGAGCTGGTCGCTAGTAATATAATAAAGATAAATATGCAGATTGACTCTCTCTATATTCAATAATATGATGAGAATTAAAGAGATGAGTTCTGCAAAGTATTATATCGAAAGACCATACGAAGTGTATCAGAACTAGCAAATCTAGCAGAACTAGCAGAACTAGCACACCTTAATTCCTAAATATTCCACTGGTTTTGATTAAACATAGTTTAGATGTGTTTAGAGAATGCCTTTAACGACTATTGTCATAGACTGTATGTTATAAGTGACCTGGGAAATCTAGACCATGTCCCGAATGCGTGCGTAGTGGAGCCTCTATTGCACTAACATTATACGTTGTTCCATTGTGTGCACGAGGATCAGTATTAGGTTAGATAGCAGGGCAATTGGGAAGCGTGTTAATGTATGTAAGGGCTGTAAGTTCGAATCTCACACAGAAATGCTTATATTTGCTATACAGAGTCAACATTGTTCAATTTAGATGGCGGCCATCGTGGCGCAGTGGAACAGAATCTTATTATAAACGCGATAGTTGTGGGTCCTATTCAGGGAATTATTTTAATTTCTTACAATATAACAGACAAAATGCGACGTTGAGTTCACCTACTTGATACGCAATATTCTGAAAGTGGGGCGGAAAGCGGTGAATAGAATGGTTTCATACTCCCTCTGCCTACCTGTCCTGAAATAAAGCGGACGGTATACACTGTGAAGCACTACATATATTATAAATTCTATTTGGATATTTTTTTTTATCAGCTTCATGCTATTTCCCGCATACAACAATATTGACAGAGGGAGCCAAGTGTTTAAAATTCCATTAAATACAGGCTTTGTGTGCTGAGTGGCAGAACTCAACGCAGCGCTTCGCCTCGACACAAGAGCGATGAAATTAAAATATAAATTGAAATATTTCATTTCCCCGATTGGGTATCGAACCCACAATCGCTCACATTTACAGTCAGAAATGGAACCTCAATTTTGATAATGCTGACGCTTTTACAAAGGTTTTAATTGTTTAGTATAATTATATACGTTTTATAGCTTCACGCAGGCAGCAGCGGTCGAATTAAACAATGATGTGCTACGGTATATATTAATATATGATGCACATAAAGATTTATATATTATAAAAGATATATTATAAATAAATACAATAATACGAAGCCTATGACGGCACGATCTTTTAGGATCAAATGTGTTCTGAAGGCAATATATGTGTAGAGGCGACACATATTGTGGATCGAAGTGAGCTTTGACCAATATTATAATATGGAATGTAGCGTGACGTCACGCAGGCTGACGTGATGGCGTTATTGCGAACTGTTATAACGACATCAACCATGTCGTGGCTGATACCGTCTCGCAGTACGCTCGTGGTACGTAAGCGATGCATGCATGGCGTTGATCGTTGACATACTGTTTACCACTTCTACGACTTTGACGCGACTGGTAAGAATTGTTTTTTAATTATTCCTAATCAAATTCTTAACGCTCAAATAAACATGTAAGGCATATAATTCAATGAGAACGCATTTGTATATTCAAAAGCATTCCCCACGGCCGCTGTCAGAGAGTGCTGCTAGTATATTTCAAGATCAGAAAAGTTCGCGAACAACACAAGTCGAGCACTTCAACCCCGTGAGAGGCCAATTTACATCGACTCATTTCGGTCAGCACTTAAAACGGAGTTCTGTAGTCTTGTGCCAAGCAATTAACTTTTATTTCTTTTTGTAAAGTTATAACACTAATAAGATTTCGCGACAGAATCATTAAGTCGGGCGCGTTTTAAATTTTCAATTTTATTCCCAGTTTTGCTTCTGGCTGGAGGCCAACTCTCTTCCAAGCTTTGGGACTTCAAGTTCGCTGTACTGCAGCTTAACCCAAAACTTTAGAATATCTTGGGGCTATCCAGTATATTTCTAAGTTATCGCTTCATTTCAGCCACTTTCTTGAATCTAGATTTTCAATTTCGTTTCTTTAATATTTTCTGCGGACGGGCGCTTGTTTTAACGGCACCAAATCATTTAAGTGGGAGTTTTATTCAACGTAGACGCCGTTGAGTCACATTTTATAGGTTCGTTTTCGTTTTAAACTAGATTTTATTAAATGTGAATATGATAACGGTCAATATTTGGTTGCGTGGTGCTTGCAGCTTCGTCAATATTGTTCCTAGATATGTGGACTTTCTAATACAAACACATCTTTTCAATTCGAAACAGTCGGTCGGTGGAGCCACAACTAACAGTGTGGCCCATGTTGGAGCAGCGGCACAAAGTGTGACTGTACACCGGCAGGTTGTAGGTTCGATCCCATTCGAGCAAGTGAAAAAATTACTTAAATAAATTTTAAAATGTTTACATTTCTTCGCTCTGGTGTCAAGGCAAAGGGCTTAGTGGATTTCCGCCACTCATCACGCAATGCCTCCAGAATTCGGCCTACCCTGCTGTGTGCAGGATACAGCGTGATAACATAACATTACGTTATTGAAAAAAAAAGTTAAGATTATATTAAATCAGAGCATTTAAAATAAAAAAAACCATAATTATAATAGTCCAGATAGTTAATTTTTCAATCATTCCTTATTACATCAAAAATCCAACTGTATCTGCGGTCAGAGTTGCCTCGGTCACACACTTAGTTATTTTCATTTGAACATAAAGGCAGAGCTGCGAGAGAAATATAAATAATACTGCGAAAACAGCAACAATTTCAAACAAAGACACAAACATTCATCTCCGATCACTAATTAAGTCCTCTTATTGCCTTTTTTTTTTGTAAAACAATAGCTTAGTGGTGGCGGGAGAAGTTGTTAGAAGTGATCGCGGCGAGTCGCGCTGTGAAGCTCGTTACTTCACGTCTCAGTAATTTGTTCCGCTCCGCAGGCGACTTGTGAAATTATTGGAAATGCAAATTAGTGTTTCAGCTTTCTTATTTTTGTTAGCTTTCATATTTTATTCAGTATTTACAGTATTTTTGTGTGATGTGTCGGTCTGTGATTGTGTGATGATTGTGTGAGCGTTTATTTTAAATAAAAACTAATAAAATTGATTCGAAAAATTTCACTGTTTGTAAAAACATGGATTTTAAAAAGTGAATAAATATAAATAATTGTGTTAATTTATTTTTAATTATCTGAACTTTGTAATAATAGAATATTATTTTCTCCCGGTAATGTTTGTTGAAGTGAACTTGCACTTGAACTTTTTGTTAATTTAGAGGTGATATGTGGTAAATAGCGGTGCTCATCACTATGTTTTATCCTACTAAACCGATCAAATTACAATAATTCAAATAATATTTTCGTTTAAGTTGTATTTTCAACCGATGTCTGTACAATAAAAAAAATGTTTCTATGTTTTTCTTTTCTTTAAAATATATTTAAATGTCTGTGGAAATTTCGCGTATTGTTCAATACGAATTTTTTTTTTATTTTGATGTCACATTGTATTATATCTAAATATATTCTACTTTTCAAATATTTTTACACATAAGTAAACAACACTAGACAGCCAATTTTTTTTTCGATACGTTCCATATGAAAACGTATGGACAAATGTTGGTAACGTAGCCGTACATTTATTAGTAAAAAACGTAACAAGAGCTACGGTACCGGATTTTACCGACACTATTGCTGGCACTAGCCGAGTGGTTACAGTATTTTTTACGAAAATTTGGCACACGACTTTAATAGATGCTGGGACCAGAAAAAATATTGTTAACTGGAAAGCACTGAATATACTCGTACCGCAATTTTGTGGAAAATCAAACTTTCATTATATAGTTTTGTGGATAAAAAGAAATTTTGACTATTTCATAACATTATATATACAAAAAAGATAATTAAAAAGCCTTATAATTATGTGAAAGTCTAAACTCGAGTCGAAATCGAACCCACAACCAGTCGCGTTTACTTATTATTAGTACACTACCTATTGCCCTAGATTGAAAATATAAAATAATTATTTTCTATTTTCATCTTCATAAGCTTGCTATGCTAAACTTTAAAACATTTTGAATCTAAGTGTCACATTATATTTATTACTTCAGATAGAATTACTTCAGATCCAACAATATATAATACCAGTATATAGTATATAGACAGAAACATTCTAACTGGCCAAAGTTAAGTACAAAAATAGTATAAAACGTAATTACACTTTGTTTCAGTTGAACGAATTGTCGCACCTCGAACACCTTAAAGTTTATAAGTACGTGGACTGAGTACATTATAATATAAACACTTTCACTATTTATTTTGTGAAAAATACACGTTACGTTCACTTACAAAACATTACACGCTCCCCTTTTTGTTAGAACTGCATAATAAGTGGTGGTGACTTCTCAGAAATTTGTGAAAATTTACTCTTTTTTCCACTTTTTTATCATAAATATTCTTAGTTTATTCTAAGTTTATTTTTTCTAAATTCTAAGTTTATGACACTCCCTTTCCAATAAGATACTTCCGTCCCCAGTTGTCCGCCTAATTCTGGAAACATTGCGCGTTGAAGAAATATTTAATTTCTTCGAGTGGGAGTTAAATATATAATCTTTCACGTTTACAATCGTAGACGCCACGACTCGCCTCTAAAAATTAGTCCTACGGATTAAATTTTAATATGCGCGTAATTTAATTGCAAAATCCCGGAAAGTGGATCCATCCCCAATATTAATATTTTAATATAAAGTGGACAAATTCCCACGGGAAGAATAAATTGACAATAGTAAGTTCCCTTTGCTTGCATAAAGCACGAATGAGTAAAGTTATAAGTATATCACAGTACTTTGATTCAATCAACCGTTTTATACAATCCTTGCTATATAATTCCACGCAAAAGGATTCTCAGAAACATTTTTTTTCGTTTATTTCCACTAAAGTGACTTTAATGTATTCAGCTTTTTATACAATTTTATGTATTATTCAGTCTGGCGATAGTTCTTTGACATCGAATAAAGAGACGGTGAAAAATCACTTTGTCTTTTAAGTGAGATCAAGAGTTTGTATTTACATTGTTTTACGTTTTGGTTATTTTTGTCGTTTTCTTTGAAAAAATATTTTATATTAATCTTACTGTTTTACCTGTATAGCTGTACTGTATGATGACTATACGCTGTATCTCACATGCATGTAGGCATAGTGAACCTAAGGTTAAAACGTACATATAGACAGACAGAGTCCTGTTTTATTCTTTTGAAGTATGGAACTATAAAACAAGAGGCTTGAGGCTTTCGTGGTGTTCTTCAGTGGGACTTCATATGATTCATATTTTGGTTGTGGTTTCGATTTTTGTTTTTTTTACTTTCACGCTGTATAGCGCTCATAGAAAGATAGGCAGAGAGAAATTGGGAACCTAGTTACTTTCGTTCGTCACGTTTCGTTCGTTACGTTTCGTTTCCCACTTTCCACTGAATCCGTGAGGAGTTGCATGTTTAATGGCGGAACGCAAAGCCGCATTTATTGCCAAAGCGAGGAAATAAAAATATATAATATTTACCTCCCCCGAGTGGAAATTGAATCCACTACCGTTTGCCACTAACGGCCCCATTTATTCATGTCATCGGTATATTTAAATGGTTATCTCGAATCTGTTTATCCTGCTATCTGAGATAAGACTCTCGCCACGCTATATCAAAATTATTATACAGTTACTATGAATTAAAGTCACGCCGTTTCTCATACATACAAATTATTTGTATATCTGCTATATTGTTTTTAGAGGTGATCTATGTATCTCTACTATATTCTTTTGAAAAATTTCCTAAGCAATTCTAGTTAAGAGTCGTAACGCGTATAATGGGTTGAATTCCCTTTCAACAAAAGAGATACATCAGGTTAATAATACTCATTCTACAAGTGTACTCGCCCTGGCGAGGGGAGTGCCGATACTACAATAGCTTCTTTCGTACTGTCATCCACTTGGTGAAGGGTTCTGAGCGGAATTATGTACGATACGGGATACGGGACTTTATTGGTATTGTTTGCCAGTAGTTCGTGTAATAACAATTTGCTCTGAATTTGCTTAAATCATTTCCGTATGTTTTTTTAGCTCTGTTACACTGACAATTATCAAACATTACGGGCCCTGCGTACCTCATTCGCTTCTTTCACCAATTTCTTCAAATATACCTCATGTTACGAGGCCTTCATCCAGTATCAATATTGACCTTTTAAAACTTTCAAAGGTTGACTGAAGTTTCCCTCTGCCTCTCGTGAAATATATAACAGAACAGAGCTAAATTTTTTGTGTAGTATCTTATGTGTAGTAAATATTACATAATTTTTTTTCAATTTCATACAACTTCCATAATATACGCAGCTTAATTTTTTTTAACAAAGGTCTATTTTACAAAGAGAAGTTTATGTAAATACGCTTCTTTCCCCACTTTCCGTTCAATTCTTAAAACTTTTGAACTATGAGGAAGTTCTACATACTTAGAAAAATTTTAAATAAGTTTTTTTATAGAGCTTAGGCGAGCACTATGAAATGATTATTTACTTTGTCAGGAGTACATTTTGGAAAATTCACCTGTAAGGGAAAATTACAAATATTAAATCAATTTCACACTGTATTTCGCTGTATACATATAAATAAAAATAAATATTTTATTTCCTTAAATGGGAATCGATCCAACAAACAGTCACACCTTGTGCCCCTGCGCCAAGACTGGCCTCAAAAAAGAGTAAATAATTTATTGATTCTTGATAATTGTATGACACGCGCGAAAGGAACTATCGGAAGTTTAGTGTGGAAATAAAAAGTATACTTTTCTATCCCACTATTACTAAATAAAAATTATTTAAAATAATAAATTAAGAAGAATCTGTAATATTTCATATGAAATGATCGACGTTAAATTCAGTTAATTTATAAATTAAAAGTAACGATTCTAATGTTTCAACAAGGACAAGCGCTCTCAAACATTTCACTTTGAGGAACTTATAAATAGAGGTATAAATTAATTAATAGCACTTATTAGTTTAATTAACTAGGTTTGTGGTTTTTCTTATAATTATATGTTCATTTTAATATTAGATGACATTATGTAGATCAAATTTAATGATTTACTAATGAATATTAATAATAAAAAAAACTTTGAGGCCGTCGTGGCGCAGTAGCACAAGGGTGCCACTTGAAACGCGACGGTGGTGGGTTCGATTCCCACTCGAAGAAGTGAAATATTTCTTTACGTTTATATTTCCATTTTTCTTCGCTCTGATGTCGAAGCTAAGCGTGGCGTCGAGTTCTGCCACTCAACACACAAAGCCTCCAGAATTCGGCAGAAAGTGGGGAACGGAGTGTCTTAACACGGAGGTTCCCTCTGTCTACCCTGCTGTGTGCGGGATACAGCGTGAAGCTGAAAACAAAAAAAATAAAAAAAACTAATTGAGGACCGCTATGGCGAAAGGACACGGGCACATCGTGCGACTGTAAATGCGACAGGTTATGAGTTTAATTCCCACTCAAAGAAATAAAATATTTAATATCTTAATTTCCTCTTTCTCTTTCATCTTAACAAAAACAGTGTCTTAACATTAACCTCCCGAGTTCCTCCTGACTTCCCTACTATGTGCTTTAAGAAATTAAAAAATCTACCCAACAACTGTAATATACTATCATAAAAAAAACTTATTTCTCATAAAATAATTCACGTTAAGCACTTAACGATCTATTATAATTTGTTAGGAGATATACCCTTACATACACACCTACATATATATGCGAGTACCTACAGGGTGTAATGAATCGCACTTCGTGAAGCGGCGATTTTGCCAGAATGTGCTTTGTATAATTAATTATGAGGGAAATCGCGAGCGTTTGTTAAACAAATTACGTACATAAATTAAACATAATCGCGCCTGGAGGGAAGACGTACACGCCCTCTACTGTAGGTACGAGGTGATATCGCTTTTAGGGTTCCGTACCTCAAAAGTACAATAAAGGAACCCTTAAAGGATCACGTGTTTGTCGTCTATCACGATCATTTATCTCCAGATCGCGTCGGGCGCATAGTTTTTTTTTCTTAGTCAACGCAATCAAAAGATACAAGCATCTGTGCATCGTCGTTACTGTCTTTTTTTCAAAATAAAAGCTGAAGGTAGATCCTGTGCACCTGCTTTAATGAAATTTGGCACGAAGTGAAATCTTCTAAAGAGTGAAAACGTCCAAAAAGTGAAAACTTACAGAAAAAAAAACATTATAATCTATATTTGTATCTCATTTCATGCAAAATAATTGCCTATGCCCTGAAATTGGTACAGAATCTTTGCTTAACGATTCCAATTTGCTTTTAACCAATTTCTTATTATAATATATTTTTGTTTTTCTAAAATTTTACATATTAGCGCATTGTTTTGTTATACAGAGAGAACCTGGAGAGAACAATCATTTCAGAGTTATGGTATAACGCGGTATTTAGTTCCGCAACTCAACATGCAATGTCTTGAATTCGGTTGGAAAGCAGTGAAAGGTTTTTTAACGCTAAAGTCTAAGAATATTTACCCGGCCATGCAGAGCAACTTGAAGGAGGAAGACATAAGACTCCACTAATTGGTCAATATCTTTAAGATTGGTAGAAAGGAAAGTAATAGGTCTAAGATTATGTACATAGGACACTTAATAGTATAGTATAATAGGTACAATAATAATTAATTATAGTTATGAACAGACAGTCCCAATTTTAACACATTATGTTATGCAAATTGCAAGCTTCCGAGGATCTCTGTGTTATTGTGCTCTTTTGTTAGTCTACTTCTGGTCGTGGTGTGAAGTTAATGACTCGGTTTTGTTAATATTAAATATTACAATTTCGTGAAAACTATGTTTATTATTTGTATAAAATTTTTTAACGCCACTTGAGCTTACGCCTATTAGAAACTACTAAAACAGGTTTAAATGCAAGTTATAATTTTTACACAAATTCTAAAAAATGTTTTTGTATCTTTTGTGTGGACGACACTTTAAGAAATATTAAAAGTCCATGGATCAATCAATTCTTATTATTTAAGTACAACAGAACAACAGAAAGAACAGAACAGTTTTTAAGTCGTGAAGCTGCGATAACAAGTCTTTTCACTACCTCAATTATTAATAAAATTTACTTTAAATGGAATTCACCCAAAACAGATCAATTTCCTCCTTTGAACTTATAGCTGAACTTGAGCTCCACTGTTCTAGACTTAGACCTGTTTCAGACGGGGCATTACACGAACTACTTGTAGACATGTTCGTTACAAGACTATCTACCAACATGTCGATCGTCCTATCATGGCGCTAAGCCAAATGAACCATGAAAACAGAGTTCGAGCAAGTAAGCTCTGTAAATATTAAATAATGTTTTATGTCTTGACAGTATAGATACATAAAACAATAGAAATCTATTGTGTTATGTATATTTGGTAGTAGACCTCGTGTAGAGTGATGTAGAAGTTAGTGGCATATTAGTTTTATTCGGTATAGATAATCTAATATTAGGATATTTTGTCTAATAGCAGATTGTTTCTTGTTTTTTATATAGTGGAAGTTTGGGCCTTAGTGGCACAGTAAGACTATGTTTGAATATATCCACCGCACAAAGCGGAAAGTGGTGTATATTAATATTCTCCTAATTTGCTATATTTGGGGTCAAGCTAAATAATATTACCTTTAATATAATCATTTCCCAAATTAGTGTCGACCCCACGAAGTACAATGCGAGTAATATACCACGTCGGAAACCTAATTACGACGCTTTCAAACATGTAGTCTACGAGTAGTTACATTTAAAATGCAACAAGATCGCAAGATTAAAGCGCACTTATATTTCCTTGTATTTCAAGTTCCAGTTCGGGAACTTTAGAAGACGTGGCTCTAATTAACTCGCCGCAACGCTATTAAAAACTTCCCCCGGCTCGAAGCTCCCCGTCTCCTTAGCGAGCGATGAAAAATTGCAAAATGTTCAACAAATAACGAAATTCAATGAATATTTTTAGTGTAGTGTTCTTCGTAGTTTAATTATAGTATATAAAATAGATTTTTTTAATTTAAAATCTATTAGCTTAAGGTTTAATAGGTTAAATAATTATGATCTGTACCTTTTTTCCAAACCATTAAATTACTTAACATTTCTTAGACTTATACATTACTTATCATATATATGCTTACATATCTTAAAAAAAATCCTTTAAGTTTTTGATGAAATTGTATTTTTTTCTATTTAGTACATTTACTTGATTTGTTAATTTTATATTTACATACCAAGTGTTTTTATACAACGACTGTAAAGGTTTCATAATACATTAGACTGTTTATTTACATTTATTGTTTATTTACTCTTTATCCCGCACATAGCAGGATAGCCAGAAAGGACCCTGGAGACGTTGTAACCAGAGTGAAGAAATGAAAATATTAAATATTTCAATCGCTCGTGTCTGTGTTACTCGAACCCAGAATCCGTCGCGCGTACATGCACTTGTGCCCCTGCCCCAGGAATGACTCAAGATTTTCAACACGTAATAGACTAAAAGAAAAGGTAAAAATATTAATAAATCGGCTCTCTCATAGATACTTAAATAAAAGTAAAGCAAATCCACTTTAGTTCATTCCAGTTGGAAGACGTCTAGCGTTATCAGTGACAAAGGGACTTATTGTTATCGCTGTGACTCGATAGAGATCTTGTACATTTGCATCAACACTTTAATGCGAAGATAAAGTTTATATCCATTTGGTGTTTCTTTTTAAATATAAAGTTACGCGTTTAATAAAAGCTTACTTATAGCAAAGGAGTTAGAAGTAGGAGAAGAACTCTCCATTGTCCGATTTCAATCCAAGCTTCGAGACATTGAATTAAGATTTAGTGTGTTGGGAGTTAGTTTTGTGATTGAACTCATAAGCACCGCGTTCATCCCACATCATAATTCAAGATTCTAACATTTTTAAGCTAGTATTCAACATTTCCCTGACTCAGTATACTGCAATAGGTATTCTGTGGTATATTGGTATATTATCAACTAAAGCGAGTGAGTTTAGTCGTCATAGGATACAGTAATTAATATTTGATGTTTATACAAGCTGCAACTCAAAGCTAGCTCTGGATAATAACGAGTGTAATGAGTAATATTTGATTGCAATCATCGTATTAAATTGCTTTACGAGTACTTTAAATATTTACTTGCTTTAATTATTATGATATCCGCCATTTTATTAAATTCCATTTCTAATCCGGGAGATAATGGAAAATATAAGCTTATGTTCATTCCACTCCAATAGAAACGTAGGTTTTCTCTATAACAAAAAAGTTTAAAAAAGTGGTAAAAATAAATCAAATAAAAACCAGCTTCACGCTGTATCCCGCACACAGCTATGTAATTTGTGCCTCTGCGCCACTACTGGCCTCAATAAATAAATAATGATGGGTAAAATACAGCGAGACTGGGCTGTTTGTTCGATTTTTGTAGAGGGATCCTGGAAATCTAATGTTAGGACGCTTTGTTCTCATCAAGATACTTCCGTTTCCCATGTTGCGCCGAATTCTGGAGGCATTGCTTGTTGAGTATAAACCATTACCGTAGCAAGATTGTGAAAGTAATATTACTGACTAAATTAATTAGCAGACGAATGCCAGGGCAATCACAAAAAATAAATATAAATTTGTCTACACATGCAAATTATTTAAACGTTTAAGAATATATGAAACATTTTTATCATCTAGCCGTGAACCAAACCCACAATCGTCGTCACGTTCAGATAACATTTTCCGATTACATCACTGTCGTACTTTTGTATACATTTTTATAGTTTAACATACAAAGTTAAACGAACCGCTCGAGCTGTGACGGCGACTCCAAAGATAAATTGGCTGTGACTATTTCTTGCGGAGTTGCGAGCGCTGCTTGACCACTTCATTGAAACTTGGAATTAAATTTACTTACTCGTACTCGTGTGTGATATTTTTAAAGCAGTAATAATTTTTGATTTTACACTACATAAACTGGAAAACTAAAAACTCATTTATTCTAATTAAATTTACTCTAAAAACTGTCAAGGAGCAATCGCTAAAAGAGCAAAATATATCTGAGTAATATACAATATCTAACATAGAAAATTCAAACGAAGATTTTATAAAGATAAATTGAGAGTATCTTCCCTTCAGACGATCGGAGACTTGCTTGACCACTCCAACGGGAGGTCTTACGTTATTCAATTTTGTTTTACATATTTTTACAAGAGTTAGAATATAACGATATATTTAAGATATATTCTTATAGGATGACTGTATATTTTTTAAAAGTTATACTAAAATATGTTGGTTCAAATTTTATGGTAAGTACTTGTTTTCTGACCATATTAGATGAATACAAGTGACCTAAGTGTCTGCGGCAGTTCAGACCGCAGGCACGCTTTTCCAAGCAATGCAGGCTGCTTTCTTTTCGCTTTGCTCGTTATAATGATCAAATCACTTACGATCCTGTTTTACTTTCACGGGTATTTAATATTTGTAATTTTTCTTCCGCTAATATAACTAAGCTAACTGAGCGGCGTTGAGCTCCATCACTTAAGACGCAATATCTCGAAAATTGAACAGAAATTAAGAAACGGAAAATCCTTATATTTCTACTCCAATTAGATAAAAATGAATCAAAATATACATAATAATAATTGTATTTCTAGTTTAATTACGGCGCATTCTCTAAACAAAGCTGAACATATTTCATTGTTAACGACTACATTAAGATCGTTCTTTTAAGACAAATTTTAGAACATTTTTTACTCAACTTTATTGCTTACATAAATTTTATAATAATTACATTTTAGTAGAATCTTATTTTTCATGGATAAGTATTTGCTCGAGGCCGCCTCGGGACACGATGTCAACACGAGGTTGTGAGTACAATTCCAACACAAATAAAGTTCTCGCTATCGTAGCAAGTGACGCTTAGAATTATGACACTAGATTCCCTTTTAACTAATATATGCGGGATACAGAGTCAAGCTATAAAAATATTATTTAAATGAATTTGAACTTACATTCAAAGTTTTTTCAAAGTTTACAATTTTTTAGCTTTAAGTTGTAATGCCGTCGTGGCGCAGTGGCTCAAGAGCGTGAATGTAACGCGACGGTTGCGGGTTCGATTCCCACTCGAAGAAGTGAAGTATTTATTTACGTTTATATTTCTATGTTCTTCGCTCTGGTGTCGAGGCAAAGCGCGGTGTTGAGTTCTGCCACTCAACACGCAATACCTCCGGAATTCGGTAGAAAGTGGGGAACGGAATTTCTTAACACTAGGTTCCCTCTGCCTACCCTGTTGTGTGCGGGATACAGCATAAAGCTGAAAAAAAAGTAATCGCACACTACACATAGCAGAGTAGAAAAAGGGAACCGAGGAACTCAGTGTTAAGTCACTTCGGTTCCCTACTTATCACCGAGTTCTCCAGGAAATGTGTATTGAATGGTGGGTGGATCTCGACGCAGAGCTCAGCCTCGTTACCAGAGCGAGAAAATGGAAGTATTAATTTCTTCTCAATGAGAATTGAACCCATAACCATCACGTCTTTAGACGCGTTTGCGCCCCACGCCACGACATCCGCAAATAATTAATTTTATTTTCAAAAATAAATACATATTTATTGTTTATATTCGCATAAAAGGTTACCTAAATTACCAACTTTCCCGAACTTTGACCTTAATGCTGCTAATTTGCAATAACGATTATCAAACTGCTTCGTAGATATTTATCGAAGCTTCGCAAATGACCTTAATAGGCCCATTATTTCATGATTAGAACAACTTTTGGGTAAGAGAATATATTTTACGAACTGTATGAGCTTACAGGCTCTCGTGGCGCAGCGGTATAATTTAACTGTAAACGTAATGGCTGTGGTTTCAATTCCCACAACAAACTATGCCTCAAAAAAAGTGGAAAGTGGGGGAACTTCTTTAATGTCAACCAACTTTTAAGAGCAAAAATGTCAATTTATTACGTTTATCAGATCATAGTAATGTAACTGAATACTATTTAAGTATGATGATCTGTTTAGGATTCCAAGGGTGCATTTTAGATTTTATAAATGTATATGTACCACAAATATAAGTTTATCCACAAGTTTCTTCTACTTCTACGGCGAATTCTATAAGTAATGTCTAGTTTGTCATATATTCATGTTATACATGCAATATTGAAAAACTAATTATATTTTCATGTACTATTACTACTCTATAATACCAAATAAATACCAAAGACTTATATCAAAGTATTAACCAAACGTACAGATCTCAATCGTAGCGGGCGTTAACGAACCGGCGAAAATGTCGACATTTTTCAAAGAGACACATTCAGTTCCTTCAGAGGCTAATGGATTACGCTTATCTGTTACAGTGATTCCGAAAAAGTATTTTCTTTCAGGTATAAGTGATATGGATTTGTTGATAAAAAATACGGATATAAGTCAGTCAGTCAGTCTGTAACTTAAGAGCTATTAATTAAAACGCAAAAATTTAAAAGTAATTATGATTAAGCTATCAAACATAATATAATATTGTTACAAAGGAAAACAACATTTTTAATTATACTTTATTTTACACGCTGTTAAAGTAGTATAAACTTTAAAAATAAAATATTGATATTTTGGAGGCAAAACACCGCCAAAATTTGGCGGAAAGTGGGGAGCGCAGTGTCTTAGCACTGGGTTACCTCTGCGTACCCTGCTGTGTGCGGGATACAGCGTGAAGCTGAAGCTTATATTTATTCAATTGACTATTTGTAGCTTTATGTATATAGTAGGGTAGGCAGAGTGAGCCAAGTGCTAAGACACTGCGCTCCCCACTTTCTGCTAAATTCTGGAAGCATTGAGTGTTGAGTGGCGGAACTCAACGCCGCGCTTTGCCTCGACACCAGAGCGAAGAAATGGAAATACAAATTTTAAATAGATATAATAAATAAAAATGCAAATTCAAAAGTAATATATATTTTTTGTAATAGTTTTTATAGCCAGACTTGATACTTGTTGAGGCCACGCTCGCTCGACTGTAAAGGTTTGTGGGTTTGATTCCCACTAGAAAATATTAAATATGAACTGTTTTTATTTTCCTTGCATTTTTTAAGAAGCAAAGTGCGGCATTGAGTTCACTCTTCAATACGTAACGTATCTGAAATTTAGCGGAAAATGGGAAAAAGAGTGTCGTAGCACAATGTGAAGCAAAAAAAACATAAACATAGAAACAAGTCAACCTATAAAAACGTATTAAAAAGAAACAAACATTAACACTCTAAAAAAAATTCATAAAACATATATAACATTTGTTTATCACAATAATATTAAGGACCGCTGAAAATCAATAAGCGTGAATTTTTTACACAAGCTTTTAGTAAAAGCGTATGTATTTCACCTTTGCCTATTAACGAGGTACCCGGTAGGTACCCGGTAGCCTGGTCTTATTCAATTAGGGCCAAGTTACCTGAATGGATCCCCTAGAATCAGCTTTTGTGGGAAACAGTGAAAACTGAAGTTTATTAATAGAATTCTACTACATGAAAGGATGGATATATAAAAGTGTGGCGTGGACAGGTGGATAATAGTTTCAAAGGCTTTATGCTTTTTTCATTGATTGCGTTTTGTATTTTTTTATTAAAATCGTGTACCAAAGAACATTTTAAATATTATTATTTAGCTTACCCTTACAGTAGTTAGGTACACACTCTGCATCCTACGCATGGAACAGATAATCTACAGTCGAAACGAGACAGTGAGAGTGTTGGTACTCTTCTCGGCGTTTTGACTTCACGCCAAAGTGTATACCGAACCCCCGACCATCACATTTACAGTCCATCAACAGCTAGACCACTGTGCAGTTGCTCAAATACTATAATAACGTACTTTACATATCGTCAATTTATCTCCATGCATCTACAGAAGACACAAAGAAAATTCATAACAAAGCACCTGATGTTTTCTAATATCCGACCAATTGTGAAAACGTTACCCAACGCCATTCTTTATTTAACCAGAACAAGGAAAAGAAACCAAAGTTTATATTCTATTTCTTATGATATAAATATAATAAAGTAAAACAGTAGACAAACTCCTCACTAACTCTTAGCGACGCTAACTGTACTGTTGAATCCCTCTGGCCGGAGTAATTTGAAGCAACAACCGGTCTCGAGAGCTCGTCAAATAGAAAATGGTAATTTTTGCTTCAAGATATCATATTTCTTTATGGTTCAATCTTTATTTTTAATTTATATAGATATATTGTATAAGTATGGAGAACCTTCACATCGCCTCCAGACTCGTATGCTGGCTTACGAAATACATAATACAAAAAAGGCAGAGAGAACCTAGTGTTAAGACATTATGTTTGCTGAAGAATATGCGTTAAATCTCAACATTTATCGCAGTTATATATTTTTGTATAAAAAAATCGACTGTATAAGTAAAAGTTCTAATTCAATGCTACTTGAAAAGTTTATAATTAGCCACAAAGATGCTTTCATCACTCAGATCATATATTTGTTTTATTTAAAATTTTATGTTGGAAGGAAGAAAATATTAAATCGGAAATTTATAAAATAGCTGCAGAAACACGATCAATTCCAATTAACGGTTGCACCTGAGACCCGCTCTGGGATTATACAAGTTAGCGTTATTTAGTGTTTAATGTTATAGCATTCGTTTTTACTGATATTATTTATTATGTTGTTTAAAGGTTTTATTATTTTTTTTATTGAGGATATCTTAAAAAATAAAAGTAGGACTCTCATAATATAGAATACATAAAAATAATTTAGGAATCGTATTACCTAGACTTTAGAAATATAAATAAAAACAATTATGTTTATATATAATTTATAAAAATCTGGTCAAGTGCGATTCGTGTCAGGTACGGAAAGTAACGTACATTATCTGTAAAAACGACAAAAAGTCGTGTTTGTTGTATGGGTGACCCTTTCAATATATTTTTTAATATTCCTTGTTATAATGGCAGAAAAATTATTATATCTGTAAAAATTTAAACTCCGACCGCATAAAACTAAAAAGAATAAAATAAGCTCAATAGTTTATTAGGATCAACAGTTGGAACCTATGAGTATAAATATTTCTTCAACCAATTAAATCTTTACCAGAGAAATCTTTACCTTGTATTTAGCTCTTGAATTAGATATCCATATTGTGGTATTTCAATTTTTTTTCACCAAGTCCAATCTGCTATTCACAGCTGCCATGATTATTTTTTTAACGTCACTAACTATCTAAAACATTTGGGCTGCTAAGACAAAATTTAATAATATCTTGATTATGTAAATCCGTTCAGCGATTCTGGAGATATGAGGTAATAAACATAATAACATGCATACATACATATGTACAGAGATACATATGTACATATATACAGCAGACGACATATTAGTAGACGGAAAGAAAGGCAAGTATTAAGGCCATCGTAGCGCAGCGGCAAAGAGTAAGAGTAAATGCGACAATTGTGAGTTTAATTGCATTTTAATATAATAAGATATTTTCATTTCCTCGCTCTCTTTATAGAGCACGAAAAAGAGAAAATATATAAATTTTCTCCGAATGTAAATGAAAACAAAAATGTACATTAAAAATTGTTTAGGCTACATTTTTGATTGACATTTCTACCATTATTCATATTATGAACATAATATTTTCTATTAAATTTTGCTATACTATTTACTTTGATAGTAAAAATATTTAATTATATAAACATACATATATACATTCATTTATTCATAATAATTATATAAAATTAAATTGCTATTTCCACACCATTTTATAAACGAAATACTTTAAAAAAATATGCACATACATTATTGAATTATTAAATTTATTACATTAGTTTATTTCATAAAACTGTATTTGGCTGCACAATCGATGTTTGTGGGTTTGATATCCACTCCGGGAAATTGTTTAATTTCCCGCCCTGGTAGATAAAGCGAGACTTGACTCTAAAATTAGACGAAAAATGGAAAACGGAGTATTTTAACATTAGGTTCCCTATGCCTTCCCTGCTATATACATGATACAAAAAAAAACGTCATCGTTTACACACATTACAACATTTACACACGACCGTAAATTATACGACTAACGAAATAAAATTAAACAGAACGTGTATGACATTGTACAAAAAACAAAAAAGAAAACAAAAGGGCTACAGCCGTACGTACAGTGGGCTTCTGAAATCCTGTAAATTCTGAACACAGGTACAGGAACAGAGGTACATCGCTCTCCCAATTAGCGGCTTCTGTCCGCATCGTGATTAACGAGGGCCACTTCGACTAAAACGTATCTTTAGATTTGAATACGTTTATATACGTATATGAATGTGTGTATGACTGAATGTGTGTATAAATACAAGAGGAGGTCGTGGCTCAGGAACGCAGAAATACGCAGGAATGCGGGTTCGGAAGTTCGGAAGATGATGCGGAAACAATTCGGCGATAAATGAAGAGCGGAGTGTCTCAACACTATGTTACTTCTGCGTGCCCTGCTGTGTGCGTAATACAGCGTTAGGCTTAGAACAATGTGTTTGATTGAATGTGCTAATCAAGAACTGCTACTACTTATTTAAATTGAAAAAATATCTTTTGAAAAAATATATTGGATAATCCATGTGCTGGCGAGGCACTTCAATCCTCTTAACTTTTCAATATTATAATACTATTTGACGAGAGAGGCGAAGCCGCAGGTAAAACCGTTTTTTCATCCCTAAAATAGCAATCCCAAATCTATAATATTGTATGTAGCTTTAGGTAATTGTACGTACATTTAAAGTCAGCCATGAGCTCTAAGCTTTGATCCCGTCGCTGAGCTACCGCTGGATTGGCTTGATAAAATTAAGCTTTCAAGCACAACTAGTTTTGCTTCCGTAAAACAAGTCTCATATGAAAGATATTTATTTTATCAACGTTTTGAATTTTAATGATGTGGTAAGTTTTAGCTCAGTTCGCATAATAAACTTGTGTTAGAATTTAATAAAAATTATGATAAAATAATATTCAATTTACTTTTTCCCTTATAGCAAAGTAGGTAGAGAAGATCCTAATGCGAGGTATTGTGGTGTGTCCTCGCCGCGCTTTATCCATCAGAGCGGAAAAAAATATATATTTATTCCCCCGAGCGGGGATCAAACCCACAACCGTCCCGCTGACAGTCATACGTTGCGATATGACTTTAAAATTATATATCATAAAATTAATTTTAAATCAAAGCAATCACAGATATTAAGTAAAAAGTAATATAAAAAATATGTTTACAAAATACGGTACAGCAGCAGCTACGTTCTTGTAAATAGCATCAGTCCCCTTCGGCGCGCTGCTGTGTAAATGGACTGCAGACGGAAGTTAGACACGCGTCTGATACAAGCCCACGCAAACATACGACTAGACTATTTTTTTATTATTTTCTACGTTCTGTCACGCAATATGCAATGTCACATAAAATCAGTGGTGGTGTAGTGGGTGGGTGGTGGTTTTTGTCTGTCACATATTTTACAGAGGTTGAAGGTACTGTATGACCTCACTTCTACTAAGTTTCTAATAACTCAGTTCTCAGATTGCTAAAAGTGACAGAATATACCTGAATATATTAAATTATACCAATTTCATCTCTATACATTCTGGGCTCCAAAATGTATGCAATCGTTTCAGTCTCTTTTAAGTTTTAAATTAACCTGAAATACTAAAGAAACAAACCTTATAATTTATATTTCAATAATATGTATATTAACAATATTCATATTCATTTTTATAAATATAAACAAATAATATTCATTTACGAACTCAAGTAGGTCTTATCACTAAATAAGCAATTTCAAATATGCATTTCCATCTGCTATGTCTGATGTCTATACAGTTACTCGTTGTCTAATAATATCAAAGGTTCTACATAGAGACGTGGATGTGGCTAATTTTATTTCAGCAGCTCTTTGGGCGAGCTTTGCCAATTATTTACGCTCAGTTTATACGATACAATGTTAAATTTAAATCCATTTACGGTCCAAATTTTCATGTGAAATGTAAATTTTAATGAAATATCATCATAATATATTTAGTTTATAGTCATATTTTATGATTTGTATCGATTTAGATGTGTATACATTTTTGTTAAGTTTATACATGTCTACCATTCGTGGAACAGAGTGATAGACATTGTATTCTAAAATCAGTACCCTATAATTTACTAAATTTAACATTACGATTTACACTGGTGGCCAACAAAAAAGGTAATATAAATACGCTCAATTAGACTGTATAGTTAACGATGTTACAAAATCGAACAGCCAGCAATCATTAAATATTAATAATTACTGGGCAAGTGTCTACCACTCGTGTACCACTCGATTTGAATTCCGATTAAACAGAGCAACCGTAGCCCTCGTAGCCTCTTTGACACCGCTGACCCGCTCGCAAACACCGATCTACTATGTAGTACATACTAGACACAATCCACGTATATTCGTGACACACTCGCCTACGTAACTCTGAAGGAGGTGCTATGGTGTATGTAATTATTTAATGGCCGACTGTACACTCTCTATATTTTGATGTATTTAGCTTCACGCTTTATCTCTATTTGAACTCAGGGAACTCAGGAACGCAGTATTCCGACACATAGCACGGTCGATGGACGAATTTCATAAGAAGACCTAACTATTTAGCACGGAAACTGAAACTGGAACAGCGTGCGTCACGTACTACTTTTACCATTGTACTATTTTAAACATATTTTTCCATATTTTGCTTTATTGCGTTATTATAGTGGCGTTGAGTACCGCCACCCGATACGCAATGCTTCCAGAATTCAGCGGAACATGCAAACGGTGTGTCTTAACACTACGTTCACTCTGTCTACCCTGCTGTTGTTTGTGACGCAACATAACGTTAAAAAATACCATTTTAAAATATTTAATTTTATAATATAGTAAAACATGGATATTGTTTTTACAATGACATAAACTAAGATACGATCAATATCAATATATAAAGGAAGATAAAATAGACAGGATGAAATATTTAAAATAGAAGCTCTAATTACAAAAGCTCAATACATAAGTTTTTTAAAACTGATTTTTAATTGTAGCCGAACCTAATTATGTTTCCCGCATTAGCAGGTGCGGTCGGTCTTGTTAATTACGACACTGTTTGTGGTCGGACTTAAAATGTACACTACTCTTGAGGGAATACAACCTCTATACATCTATAGAGTCTCATCAGACTAACGTTGAAAATTACTAATTTTGTACTAGCCATTATTTTAAATTTACACTATTTCTTGCATATTGCTTTTCTAGAGTACTCTTGTGTCTTTTTTTTGCAGATTTTTATGATTTAATATTGTACAGTGTACAGTATAAAGGTATAAATTTTATTTCATCATTGAAAGTATTTTTCTTAATTTTTAAATAAAAATTGAGTTCAGAGGTGGCGCACAAGCGAGAGAACTGCAATTGCGACAGGTTGTGAGTTTGACCCGTTACCTGCCACCGAATTTTCGAACCGTACAGTAGGTCACAAGCTAAAATATCATCCACACCATATATATACGTGGCACTCCACTACTGTTTCATAGGAACCTCCTTCTACGCTCAACGGAACTGTGGAATGGCCTATCCGCGGCATTGTTTGCAGGTTATAGACCGGCAATGTACCTGTAGCTCCTCTGGTGTAGCACGGGTTCGTGAGCGGCGGTGATCACTTACCCTTACCACCAGGTGACCCGAACGCTCATTTGCCTTGGAATCGACGTGACTCTACCTACTTCGTGCGGGATACAGCTTGTCCCAGTTTTCCACTTTCTGTATAATTTGTAGTGCATTGTATAAGCAGATGTGGTTTGTGTATTAAGAATATAAATATTCTTCAAAAACGGTCTGACATGCAGCTATACATCCTCTGAGTCATAAAAATGTCAAATTAATAAAACGCAGCTCTATATTTTTCCGAACAATAAACTACCACTAGATAAAACTAAAAATTTTACGTAACTAACCAACTATTAAAAATTCTGTTCCACTATGATCGATTCTCGGTACATACGTGGTCTATATGAGATTAGCGCGGTATTAGATGAAATCCATCAGATTACAGCATCAGAGCACTAATGCAGGTGCCAGGTGCGCACGGTCTGATTAATTCCTGCATTCGTCGCGGCTCTAAACGCGGACGATTGCAAATTGCAAGTGTTTTAGTTAGCTCGTGGAATGTAGCGATTATATATTATGAATAGGTAGAGGTAATATGGAGTATAGAATTTAATGATAATTTTCAGTATTAATGAATGAAATTTTAAAAAATATGTTAAAATATTGCGGCGTAATGATCTTATCATAAAATTATTATTTGGCTTTCTATATAACCTGTTCTCTGTTTTATACATTTGGAAAGGTCAGATTTTATGTTCCTAGAAGATAAAAATAAAACAGATGTTTTCAAAGCCTCCAGTATTCAGCAGAAAATAGGGAACGGAGTGTCTTCACACTATGATCCCTCCGCCTGCCTCGCTGCTTTTTTATACATTAGTGAAAAGAAATTACTTTCAACTATCCTTTATACTTTTAATTAGGACCATAAATAATAACTGATTAACTTCAATTATATTTCCCACTAGATAAATATATAAATATGCTTTTAACAATTTCAAATATAATTATTTTGAACATTAATTAGAATATTCCAATAAATTAATTAGTTTAGAAAATAACAAATAAAGTTCAATAGGTTATCTGTGCAGCAGGTGTCCGAGCCGAGTAATAATCGTAGCCAATGTATTGATTCAGCTAATGCAATCAAGATTTACTACTACAAGTAGTGCAATTAGTATTATAAATACTTAAAAAGCGCAGCGAATATTCTTCAGTAAGTTCTGACTAGATACGAGGATTGTCTATTCGATTCCCGCTCGTGGGAACGAATTACCTTTAACTCCTCCTGGTGATGTCTCAAAAAGTGAGTGGTACGTGGGAAACTAAATGTCTTAAGATATTTTAAAATATCTACGTACTCTGCTATATGTGGGATACGTAGCGTAGCGTGAAGCAAAAAATCTTGAAAAATAAAATTTTAAAAAAAATTTGCGTAAAAATTACTTGACTACATATGTGCAAAAGTTAACATTAGTTCGATATTAAATGAAACAATATAAATTAATATTTTCAATACCTCGGTGTGGTTAATAAAGATAATTGCGGCGTAAAGTTGCGCCACTCATCATCCAATGTCTTGAAAATTGCGCATTGCATGTCTTAACACTGGTTTCTCTCTGTTTACTAAGATGGGTGATACAGAATTAATTAAATATATTATGTTTAATAATGTAAAATAAAATAAACGTAACTACATATATTTTACTATGACATTTCACATTATCTATAGAGGTATATTGGATCAATTTGCTTTTAGCTTCACAGATAGAATAGAATATAAAATATTTATAAAGCTATAAATGCTTTACAGTCCATAATATATGAAACGTGTCTTACTAAATAAAACAGTTTATTTATTTACGTTTACGTTTAGAATATAAGCATATATTTTTATAACATAAGCATTATGTATATATATAAGAGGACATTTTCCTACTGACTGAGGTAAGACAGCAGCCACAGCCGTAACCGCTAATGGTAGAAACGTGAAATTTGGACAGATGTTTATTTTTATAACGTGGATATCCACTTAGAAGGGATTTTGAAAAATTTTATCCCTAAAATAATGAAATAGAGGTTAAAAAAATGTGCAGTAAAATTAACAGAAATACAGCAACCTCATTATATACTTTTATTTTATATTGATTACGCTGCATCCCGCACACAGCGGGGTAGACAGAGGGAACTTAATGTTAAAAGACTCCGTTCGCCACTTTCCGCTGAATATTATGGCATTATCAGCATTTCAGCATTACGAATTGAGTGACAAAAGTTAACGCCGGGGGGGCCATGCCATGCCAACATATTCATAAATAATAATTCATTCCCCCTAGTGGGAATCGAACTGTTGCGTTACAGTCACCCTTGTACTCCTGTGCCACTACGGCCTCATAAATATAAAAATTTTGCATGTATATTTTTATACTGACTAACTTAGCTGGATGCTTCAAAACAAAATATCTATTGCACTTTATCTGCAGTTTGCTATTCAAACCAGGTAAAATAAAGTAATTCATTCATTCCAATGGGAATAGAACTTGCAACCATCGTTTTACAGCCAGACGTTATCCAACTGCCAGGATCACCTAATAATTTCTTTAAGCACATTAACCATCCGAGACTGTCTGACCCCAAACTGTTTGCCAGGACGACGACCTCCCTTCACCTCATTATAGTCACTTGGCGATGACCCAGAAAAAATGCTTTAAACTATTTCATTACATCAGGATCTCTTTGTTACATCCCCACAGTAGTACTGTAAATTTTATATCTTTCTTTGAAGACTCATAATAATGTTGTAAGAAACTTTGAATTCCTACGAGAGAAAAACCACAATTTGTGACTATAAACGCAATGGTGAACCTATTGCGTTTATAGTCTCAACTCATGGGAAGCAAGTGCCAGAACTCAACGCCGCGCCTTACTACTCAATATGAATTATTAATTAATAATTTTCGAATTCTCTTCCTCTTTTTGATCGTTTATTTGTAATAGTTAATATTCTAACAATTTATAGAAATTAATATTAGTCGGTTAATTTTGTAGTTTAAGGATTAAGGACTGAGGATTGAGGACTGAGGACTGACTACTGTGGACTGAGGACTAAGGAATGAGGACTGAGTCGGACTGAGAGGATTGGGGATTAAGGACTACTGGCAACGACTTACCGATTAGGGATTACAAATGACAGACTGCGGATATTTTAATAATTTCACATTTTAATAATAAATATTAGCAATCACATATATATTCCAAGAATTATAGTTCAATAAGTAATTAAAATAATTCATTAACGTTATTGCAGTCTTGAACATGAACATCTCTTTCCCTATTTCAGTAAACACTTTACGTAATTATTTTGTTTCTTAATGAATGTCAAAGCTGTGACTTTAATTTGAGGTGAAAAAAGTATATGAATAATGAACAAAATAATTAAAAGCTAAGTGTACTTTTAAATATCACTTAGCTAATACTGTATTGCCAAAAGCTGTTTTAGTAAAATTGTAGTATATAAAATACAAGAACATTATATCGATCGTCGAAGCTCAGCTATTGTATTATTTTCTGCCCTTCTTTTTTTTTTTTTTTATGGGAGAGGACAAGGCAAACGAGCGTTCGGGTCACCTGATGGTAAGTGATCTCCGCCGCCCACGACCCCATGCAACACCAGAGGAGCCACAGGTGCGTTGCCAGCCTTTTTTTTTTAAGGTGGAGATGAAGGGCACCGGGGCCCGGCATTACCTAATGCGAAACGCAGTGGCAAGGGCCACTACTTCACGCCGGTTTTAAATGCCGGGGGTGGTATTAAATCCGGTCGAGTCTGCCCATGCGTGTTGCCATTACTAGCGACGTGACTCTTCCACACGTACTTTAGTCGCCTCTTACGACACCGACAGTACCAGGGTGATCCTATTCTAAGCCGGGACCACACGGCACACGACCTTCGCTCTGGTTATACAACGTGTGGTGAACTCCGCCATTCAATTTGCAATCATTCAAACGGAGTGTTTTATAATTAGGTTCCCTGTGATACTGCATGATGCTTAAGAAAAGAAAATGTGACAAACTTACAGAAGCTTTTATACGAAAAATAAGAAATAGACTCTCATCTTGAAGTCTTGTCCACGTACTCCTCATTTATTTGGACCAATTTTAATTCTTTCACTATCGAAATTTGTTTAGTAAAATACGTATATCGAATAAAATAATATTGTTTACTTTTACACGTTGTAATAGTAATGGAGAATTGTAACCTACTCGCATATAAATATGCTAAATAGTAAGTTTATTCGACATAATTAATTATAGTTTACTTAGTAGTAATATACAAATGTATATAATAAAAAGGTTTTAAGCCATTCCCGTTCAGTATATACTATGTGTATCATACCGAGTGCACGTCTCTAACGTCATTTGTAGCAACGGGAGTGCAGACGTTTCAGAAAGAAAAGTGGGGCAAAATCGTCGCGCATAAAACACATCGGTACAAAATGTTATGACACTAAAAATATATATATTTCATATGGAATTTTCACACTGCATGCTTTTGGCGTTACTCCAAAATATATCTGCGTATAGTTCTTGCATTAATGTATGACTGATCCAACGTTAATATTGTGCGGCGAAAATAAGCCTTATATGTGTATTTGTGTAGAGCTATATTTGCCTGGTTTAATTTACTTTCTCTTATTACTTTATGTGTAAAATGAATGTGGTGTATTTACATTGTATTCTATTGCTAACATATCGTGAAGTCTCGTTTAAAATGTATGTCCTACATAAAGTTGGCGACTGTTTTTTTAATATATTTCTATTTGTTCCTCAAACTTATGTGAAAACATTCCTAAGGATATTTTATTGTTTTAGTATGCCTGAATAACTTATTTTTGTTTGTTAACTTTACAGTTTCAGCTCTAATTTTTTATTATTTTTTATAAAGTTAGGAAGAGCCTATATATTGTTTTCATATACTTCTTATAAACACAAAGATTGTAAGAACGATGTTTGTGGTTTCGGTTTTAATTCCGGGGTTTCGCACATCTGGTAAGACAAAAACTCGATATACAATATTTTAAATTCAGCCAAAAAGTGACAAATGGTGTCTCTTGGTAATAAGTTACATCTGCCTATTCTGCTTTGAATAAACTGAACTTGAATAAAAAATATATATTCTGAAGGCCAAGAAAAGTCGGGCTAAAATATTGGAAATTTGTAGAATACAATTCAACTTAATTGGATATGCCCTACTAAAATAGAGCTTCTAAGGAGTTATTCGAAGCCAATTAATTCATTTTACTATTATATATACTGCGGTGAGATGAACTATTAATTGTTAAAGTCACTATTGATTTTGCACCTGATCGTAAAGTTTTGACGAACTTCTAATGAAACGTTATATTGAAATTTGTACAATTTCTTATGTAAAGTTAATTTAATACAAAAATGGCTTATTTAAATTTAATACTAGTAGTTGATCAAACGTGAAGCTGAAAAATATTCGAATTCTCTCTGAATATATTTTTAATGCAATTATACATAATTAAATTGAATAGATTAATTATTTAGTATGTATTTATATGATAATAAGTTATAATTCATTCATTCCATTACTATTACAACATGTAAAAGTATATTAATTATGTAAATGTATTTTGATATACCAAATATACAAAGGTAGCTTTGTCATACCGAGAAAGCCTCTTATCCATATGTGGTTGTCTTCACCATTCAAAATTGATTGATTCACATTCTACTTTACCGCTTATACGTTATCGTAGAAATATCTGAACTACTTACTTAACCGTATAATTTTTCTTTTTTATGTTTGCTTTCGTAACTTTGCTACAAATAATATGTACTCTGCTACTTATTCGTGGCTTGGTCACGCGTAGAGGTGGAAGCTGGAGACCCACGTATTTTCGAGACATTGCATTAACATCCCATTAAGATGTTTCCGTTCCCATTCCACCGACATCTGGAGAGCGTAGCATTTTGAGTAACGAAACTCTTCTCAATCGTGGGAATCGAATACATAAGCTGTCGCACTTACAGTCGCATGTTTGACTGGCCTCTGTGAAAAGTAAATATGTAATAATTTTAATTTTTCCGCTTTAGTCAGAAAGCGAAAAAGCCGTCACTTGTTCCTTCCTCTCTAGCTAGTGAAGGTTGGCGAAGCCCAGATTTAAACCTGTCCTTGCTCAGATAAAGTATATCTCCTCTCTAGAATAACACCGCACCACCACAATTTCTTTAAATATTTGCCCTGAACAAAAGATGTGCCTACAATTATAAATGCCGAAACAAATTTAATAAAGCCATGTTGGGGCCCCGAATTGGAATAAAAAGAAATACCACCTTCAATTATACTGAAGTTGACAGTCGTTGTTCGTGAAATTCGATGGGGTGACTTTAATTTCAATTTAGTTTTTTTAAGAATGTTGACTATAATACTGTTGAATGAAACGTCCTGGCGCAGGGGCACAAGGGTGTGACTGTAACGTGATGGTTGTGGGTTCGATCCCCCCATCCCCACTTTAAGGAATCAAATTAAATTATTCGTTCCCTAGAGTGGGCATCGGACACACATCGAAAACTATGATGAAAGCCCGGCGTTGAGTTCCACCACTCAACTTACATTGCCTCAAAAAAATCGTTTTATTCGCATAGCAGGATGAGCATAAAAACCTAATACTAACGTTTATTATCCTCTTCGAGCCCGAATTCAAGACCGCGCCCGCCGCGCATTTCGTTTCAACAATAATTTTGCTAGTAAAGAACCTACACACGTTGTCATATTTAACGTTTTAAATAATATATTAAATATAGAACCTTTAAGCTTCAGGTTCATTTCTAACCTGTCAAGGTTTTTTTGAATGTATGTTTATCTTTTTATCGTTTTAATATATTATTTATTATTACAATTTATTTATTCTCGTTACTCTAGTAAGTCAATATACAATTTTGTTTGAGTAAAAACATAACAATGATATTTCTGATATTTAGATGAACTAGAGAAAGAAATTGACTTGTACAAAAAGCGTTGTCTTGGCATAAGACATAGAAATTATTTAATTGTTTTTGTTCAATTCAAATCACGTCTTTGTGAAATAATCAAAAGCAGAGAGATGGCTCACTATAATAGAATTGCTTTTATTACATAATTAATCGTAAAAAGTAAATACAAGAATATAATTTTAGAAAGAATACAACGTAAATTACAAGGGGAGCGCCGCGGGCGACGCCTGCGTCTCCGTAACATTGAAAGAAAAAACAATTTCGTAATTAAAAGATAACAATGTTTTGCCTTGGCTACATTAATTACACTTGAAATACAATTCTTAGACTCGAGAGTTTAAAATGGAGACAGTAAAATATTGTTTTTTTTTGTCTAAGACTCTATTTTTAATTTCCAAAAAATTACATAATTTGTAGTTTTCTTCGAAACAATAAAAAATGAACATATTCAATATTTCAATTTCTCGAGTGGGAATCGAAGCCTGAACTTGTGAGTGTCGACGCGATATCGTTGACAGTGACGCTTGTAGCCTCATAATTCAAATATTCATACAKGAATTTTCCTAGAAGAACTAAGCAATTTAATTCACGGTCCAGTGCCAGTCTATCATTAATTTTAATAACTTATAAAGTCTAACGCTATTTAGCATGGCGGCTCGCGGCGTCCGCGCCAGTGCCAGTGACACTCGTCCGAACTAGAACTTAACTTAGTTTGCTTGTTTTTATAATTTATAACAACGTGCCTCTGACATCTACTATTTAATATTTTTCTTGAGGCAATTTTCTGATATGCTTATTATAAATTATATTTTATATATATATAGGTTTTATTGTATGTTTTTTTTTATTGACAAGATTTCAATAGCACCCTGCACAGATACATTATGTCACAAAAATATAAGAAATACTTTTATTGGGAAGAGCTTCTGCCCTTTTTTACAAAAACAACAAGTTTAGAATATTATGATCATACAAAAAACTTATTATATATAACATTCTAAAACTATTATGTAGTGGGTTAGAATTTTTTTGAAATTCCTACAGAAACGAAAATAACAGATTTTTTTAGTTTTTTAAGCTGTGGGTGACGTCAATTCTGTCCTTAAACAGATAATTATCGTAACAAACGTCACAAAGAACTACAAAACCTCGTTGTTTTCTTTAACGCAAAACATATGTATGGGACAAGATATTTCATAACAGTTACTGTCAGACACAACGGCGTATCAAGAGCGATCGCTGCCAAAATACACATCATATGGGAGCAAAAGTGCAAAATGGCTTAAAATTTTCCACTATTTTGAACTACTGGAATAAGGTCAGGGTGCAATCGGTTCCTATAAAATACAATTGATTTGAACTTTAGGCAGCAAAAGAATGTTATTTCGATGCCAAGACTGTTGGGAAGTCCAGAAGTTTTAGCCTTTCGATGTAGATCTTTGGTGTTTTTGCGAAAATGAAAAGTCAGCGATATTCAACTCCAGTTTGTGTATTTCTTATTTATTTAAACAATACCAACTAAAACTGATAAATAAACTGATAGCAATACTTGAAACTCATTTAAGCAATCTTAATTCACTTTATTAAGGGGATTACATTTTTACTTTTATTACGGACTAGCGACCCGTTCGCGACTTCACCCGCTTTAAATTAATACTCTCTGTATTATAAATAATAATCTCTGTATTTTAAATCTGTAATATCTCCGAAAATATTCATTTAAATTAAATGCTGTAAATGAACAATGTATTTAAGGTACTTAATTAAGAGGCCGTCGTGGCGCAGTGGCACAACGGTGCCGCCGGCAAACGCGACTGTTGTGGGTTCGATTCCCACTCGAGGAAGTGAAATATTTCTTTACGTTTATATTTCCATTTTTCTTCTTTCTGGTGTCGTGGCAAAGCGCGGCGTTGACATCTGCCACTCAACACGCAATGCTTCCAGAATTTGGCAGAAATTAGGCAGGGAACGGAGTGTCTTAACACCGAGGTTCCTTCTGTCTACCCTGCTGTGTGCGAGATACAGCGTGAAGCTGAAAAAAAATAAAAGAATTAATACTGTATTGCTTAAAATCGCTTCTAAAATTTGCCATTGTTTGTCGGAAAATGTAAATGGTAAAAACTATTATTGAGTGGTATCCACTATTACATGTTAACTTTTTTAAGGTGTACAATACTTAGTAATTTTATTTTGATAAACCTCGCAGCCTGCGTTTGTAATGTAAGCGAAAAAAAATTAATTATTTACGACATCACATTAGAAACCTTAAAAATAGTAGTATTTCTCAGCTGTATAACGGATGTTTTATACATATAAACTTTCCACTATCTATTAAAAAAACCGTCTTAATAATATAAGCATACTCGTAGAGGAACAGACAGCGGAAACCGACTTTGTTTAGTCTTAGCTTATTCAGAGATTTCTAAATAGCTACAAGCTAGAATAGAACACATAACACTTGAACTCTGATATGCATTTTAAATTCATATTTGTTCAAAGTTTCTTTTTAATATATAGCTCGGAGCACACTGGGAAGTTTACAGTGAGTTATAAAAGAGGCTTAGAGTAGTTCTAAGTTGAGTTTGAGCTTACAACAACATAGCACCTAACATGTTTATAACTTAGACTTGGCTAGTTCAAGTTGTTATATTGTTGACTTCTTGTTGGATATCCTTGGTTGCATATGATAGCCTGGGGTAAAGCACGTTATTGATAACTTTTTGTATTTTAGAACTGTTATTTATATTCTAAATACATACATACATAGCATAGTAGTGTCCAATTTTCAGTTTCCTAAACATTGCATGTAAAGTGGCAGAAGACGCTTTACGTAACCTCAAGATTAATACAAGTCATCACATAACAAAGTCTTTCACTACAATAGATCGATGAAACGGGAACAAAAGAAGAACAAACACCATTGATTTATCACATTATTATAGCACGACGCAACACAAACTATAGAAAAAAGTCAAACATGATAAATTAACAATATAAATGATAAACTGGCAATCTTGGGAAGCGACGATCAAGTGGAAAGGGAAAAATATTTGTCAAAATTGAAGCAAAGGGTCTATCACCATTTATATGCGTCACGGGAAGCTGTACTGAACCGCGAAAATAAATTGGGTAGCGACTTATGATTTAGCTTCACTATAGATATATCACATGGGCATTGGACTGTTGTAAGTGACAGTGAGAAGAATAGATTTTTGTTAAGAAACTAATTTGGTAATATGATTTCTTGAATTAGTTGCAGTAGTAGTTGATATAATTTATATTTAAAATAACGAGATTTGAGTATGTTAAATGTTAATCATTAATTTAGTTAAGATATAAAGTTTATAAAAGCTTTGGCTTTAAAAAGCTAGACAACCTTTGGCTGTTGGAGTTGTATAAAAGTGGGCGGGGCATTAAATATATATAAGAGTAGAATAAGAGTTAGAGTACAATAAAAGATTTTTGTCGGAGCGTAAAGGATGTAAACGTGTGTCATAAGGAGAATAAAAGGATTAAACAGCACAGAATAGAGAAGATAGAAGTATGGCAGTATTCCCGGGAATTGTAGATCAACATGCTGTGACTTATAATATAAGAGTTGAGAAATTTAAGTATCATGCACTTAAGTACTATAGTAAATTATTTCTTTACCTTTCATTATTGTTAGTCCAATGTATATTACATACTCGTAAAATTATAAAATTCGGCTAGAACTACTTCCCTAATTGTGTGAAATCTATTTTAAACTGTTGTTATTTTGATTGAGTTAATTTGGAGGCAGTTTGGACTTTCTTGGATTTGCTTAATACCTCTACGCGATATTGAGATAGATGTAAACGACAAACTAAGTCTTTGTTTTCTTTTCAGGTACAGAACCGTAAAAATTACTTTATAATCGTTTAACGTCGTCATAATATGCTTATAGTATTTCTTTACAAATAGTTAATTATCCTACATAATAACAAAGAACCAGTAATCCCCCAAATTGACACGTTTAACCAAAAAAAATCATCATCTTTATAATACAGATAGCAAGCACAGTGGCAGGCAGAAACTAGTTTGTTGCACAAGTCTTGCATCGCATGTCAGTTATTTGTCAAAAGTTTGCCCCTGCACTTAGAGCGTCGTAAACTTCTTCACAGCTGCTAGAAAATATATTATATTTCATAGTTAAATTTCTGAAGTAAATATAAAAGATCCTTTAACGGTACTTATAATATGCTTAGTTTGTACTATTTGTTAACAGGATAGAAAGAAATTTATTTAAACCTGCAAATATTTAATTAATAATAAGACCATTCGTAGAGAGACTGACGGTAAAAGCCAGGATTGTGAAGTCGATCCCTACTCAGAGACTTAAAGTTACTTTCCTTTCCCTGTCTTGGCAAAAGCCATTCTACACGAATATATTCGGCTAAAAATGGGAGCGTCGTGATATTTACAATATGTAAAAATATAAATTTGTAAATATCAATCAGATTTTTTTGTATATTTTTTGTCATTTTCTAATTAACTTACACTTCCTTGTAACTATCCTTGATAAGCCGAGAAGTATTAGAATTATACATACATACATATAATAGTAATAGTTCAGTAAAAGCTCTCAATTACGTAATACTTTACACAGCACTAACGCCATCTGATAGCGCGAGATAAACTTGTAGGTTATGAAGTTGCTGAGAGCAAACTTAGTAGTCACTTTTGAAGGATGAACTTAATGTACAATTTGTTTTGAAACATGGATATATTCTCCTTAATATTTTTTTTAGATATTTTACTAAAAAAACAAACAAATTGTGGAAAACATATGGATCGCAAGAAAAGGGAATCTAGTGTTTAGATACTCCATTCTCTTTTCTATTCCCGGTTTAGAGCTGTGAACACATTGCGAGGTAGGTCGACATTTTTTTACGTACATCTTTATTATTTTAACAAGTTTTGTGTAGTAGTCTTGGATTGAATTTATACCATTGATTTAGATTTTTCCCTATTTATATATTATAAATTATAATAGATTTTTTACCTACATGTATTTATTATAATATATATTAATTACATTATAATATATATTCATTATCAGAGTATTGGCAGATTTTGTGTAAAGCTAAGGTATATTTGTATATTTCATCTAGAAATTCATATTTTATAATTGTAGGTCTGCGGGAAATACTGTACAGGTTTTGCTTACGCGTCAGTCTTTCTGTATGAAATGAGCTATAAATATAAATATATAACAATTTTCTTCTACGAACTACCAATAGGTATTGACTTTTCTAATTTTTAATTTGTATTGTAAGTGGTGTTAATTACACGACGAATTTAATACGAAATACACCATTAAGGAAATGTAAATGCTCGTATCTTTTGATTTCGTTGACTTAGAAGTTAGATTATTTCAGAGTTTAATGAGACCGTGACCTCCTACCGCTACGGGCTGTTCCATACAATTATTGGCAAATGTGCGATGCGGAGGTATTTGCGAATTCACAAGCAGAAGCAGAAACAGAAGCGTAGTTCCGTAACACGAGAGCGTTTTAAATCTGCAGTCCCCACGTTCCCACCGTCGCGGACCATTAGACGCGTTTAGCTCGGGATTGCAGCAAATTACTCGAAGCGCTCGCTTAGTGCTGCTACTTATTCTTTCTAACCGACTTCGAAAAATGCATCCTTTTAGCAGCTAGTATTCTAGAAAATCACATTTTTTTCATGCGAAATTAGCTTGGAATGGATTGTGGATTATGGCAATTTCAGCTGTATAATGGTTGATCTTAAGAAATATAAGCCATCGTGACGTGGCAGCACAGCGTCTGATTCACTCATCAAGATAGGCGAGATTATCTGTTGGGTTTGATTCCGAAATCGGAGAATAAACTATTTTTATCTTTACCAAATTATTTTTAAATTTAATAAAAACAGATATTCCTCTTATATCGCAAAAATCGCTTATATTTTTAAATAAATATTTCATTTCCTCGAGTGGGGATCAAACCCATAACCAGTTGTCTTACAGTCATAGTTTACTACTATTTCATTAAAATTTATATTTAAATTTCCCTATCCAAAGAAATTGACTAGAATTCAATTAAAATGATAAAAAGATATCATATAACATATCAGAACGGAGAAGAAAGCGAGGGGGGCCGGGGGGAGAGAGGGGAACTAATATACCTGCAGGTAATAATTTACGTAGTCGTTACGCTGTACATCGCGCGGTCGTAAACACTTTTTATTGAGTTGTTCTCTTAACGCCGATGAATATTAAAGCTGATGGAATTACCTACACTTATTGAATTTTAAAATAGTCGTAGCGGAGTGTCTTTTTTTAATTAATTATTTAAAGTAGTCATGTTTTAGTCGTGGTTATAACTCGAAGCTCTTCTGAATAAAAGCTAAGAGCTAATATAAGGAAAAAAGAGTGACTACATCGCCTCGCCCTTACACCGTGAACTCCTGAACCAGACCGCGGCTGCAACAGTCTTGTTCCTAGTTCTTGAGGTCAGCGTGATCTACCAAACAAACTCTTTGTAATGTTCATCAAAATCAAAAACTTTTTAATACAACTAGTATTGCAATACAAGTTGTTATTCGGGGGAAAACATTAATAATTTCATATTTTGCACATTATGCACAACGACATACTACGAGTATCTGCGCGGTATTGCTGCGCCACGACGCTCGTGCGATCATCTAACGATAGAACAATTAAATACTTTTTCATTATTGTTTTTTAATGAATATCTTACATACAATATTATAAAAGTAAGGAAAAAGAAATTTACTTTTTGACTTAAATTACACCGTTCTCAAAAAATTATAGAATTCTTTTCAGTTCTAGTTTTCCATATGACATCATTCCATTGAAGGAGACGCCGGTTCAACGTAAAATCGCTGTACATGGGACGACGTGAGTAATTAGTGTGTGTAATAACTCACTAACGACTCGCCCGTGTTGTTCGTGTAATGGTGTGTTTGAAACTTGCATGACTATGAGGCCATTGACGCCAGCCATGGTGCGGCGTGTGACTGTAAATGCAACAAGTTATGGGTTCAATTTCTGGCTATGCTAACGAGGCAAAGCGCGCAATTGAGCCAGAATGTGTCTCCAGAATTTGAGCGGAAAGTGTCTTAATGGGAACAGAGTGTCATAACATTACAATTAATTCCCTCGTGTTGGAATTAAACCCACAGGCGTCACGCTTACAGTCAGACTATGTGCCACTATGCTACTATGGTCATATTTATACAATTTTTAAACGATTAAAACGCCTACAAAGACTGTAACACAAAAATGGTATAAATACATTATCGACTACAAATATTCTAATATGTTAAATGGAAATTTCATTTTATATAATTTGCAACTTGTAATAAGAAAATAAAAGCGTCGGTTTTCATTGGAAGGGGCCTAATTAATCAGGTGTTAATTAACCTCGGTGCTTTTAATTACTGCCCTCTTCAGGGATGCGCAGCGCTCACATTATTTATGTTCTTCTACGAGTATTATATAGAGATATTTATATATTTGTATATGGAGTAACTGATAAGCTCTGATGGTGAATGAAAAACATTGTAAATTTATATAAATTAAGTTGCTTTATTGCTCGAAGTAGTGATTTTATTTCGATTCCTTGCTCTGATAAAGCGCAACAGTCCCGTCACTCAACACACACTACCCTACTGTATGTGAACTACTGTAAACAACTTAGAGCTTCGCCGAGATCCGCCACTCAACAAGTCTTACCATTCCCTTCTAATTATTCTTCTACAAAAGGGGTACAGTATGAATACAAAAAATTACTATACGTACCTAAAACTAAACTAATTTTAAGCTTTTTTGCAGCATTAAATTGACTTTCGTACTTGTTTACTACGAGTCATAGAAACTTTATTAATTAGAATATTTGGTTTTATTTTTAATATTATATATTTTTAAATAAAAATGTTTTTTCATTTTTATTTGCCAGTCAAATTTATGGAAAACTTTTGATAGGTTTTAAATGAATAATATCCAATGAAAAATTGATTGTGAAAGAAATATACCTACTGATTAATATTTTAGAACCAAAGAATATTTAGATACAAATGGTGGCAAGTGATCACCGCCACCCACGACCCCATGTAACACCAGAGGAGCTACAGGTGCGTTGCCGGCCTTTAAGGTGGAGGTTGTTGGGCGCCGGGGCCCGGCATTACCTAATGCGAAACGCAGCGGCAAGAGCCACTACTTCACGCCGGTTTTAAATGACGGGGGTGGTATTAATCCGGTCGAGTCTACCCATGCGTGTTGCCATTACTGGCGACGTGACTCTACCACACGTACTTTAGTCGCCTCTTACGACACTGACAGTACCAGGGTGATCCTATTCTAGGCCGGGATCACACGGCACAACTTCACACTACGATTCTCTTTTTTTTTAGTTATTGTATTTTATTAAATAAACTTTAGGTTCCTTCTGCCTATCCTGCTGTGATGATCCGGGATACAGCGGATAATTGTATTTTATATTCTTTTGATTTCAAGCACATTGGGCCTCATGTCTCAAGAACAGCTCCAAACTCCAATAATATAGTTTTTTTCGAGCTTCCACATAGAACTTGTTATCCATAATCACATAAATTTCGTCAATAGGTTTTTATTTAAGCACATTTTCCAACTCTGAAAGCCTAAACCATTTAAATTTAAAACGTAGTTCCGCGGAATAGTTTCATTCTATTTATTTTGCGCTAAAATAATAGTTAATTCTGCGTAAATATGCGGCGGCGAGATATTGATTGCATAGATTAGATTGAATTCCGATTGGAAATTATTTACAGCTTCCGCTTGTTTGCAAACGTTGTTCGTTAGAGCTCCACTCCAGCAGTGCCGCCACATTATTTGAGTGTAACCCCCGACCACTCGTATTTAATTACATTTCAAATGATTTTAACCCGCTTTCTGACGTCTTGTGATTTCTTTTGGAGATGTGTTTATAAATGATATTGATATAATGTCGTGGCAACAGAACATCTATCTGTAAACTGTATTTATTTCTTCGCTCTGATAACGAGGCAAAGCGCGACGTTGAGTTCCGACACTAAGATTCGAACATTGGGTGGTCCTTCGCTCGTTGGGAATCACTTATCTCAATCAAAACAGAAATAAGAGCGAATCAGATTTTTTATGAGTATATAAGTATAATTCAACACAATACAGTTCAGTCGTAGTTTACATTCATTTCGTTTACAGCGCGATGTTTAAATTATAACGTAAACAGCAGTTCCGGAGCGGCAGAGAGAGGTCTCGAGGACGTCGCGTCCAATGTAAGCGATCCTGTTTACGCTACAAGTGTAGCTAAGGTACTAAATCCAATTACTTTCGTAGGAGATGATGTAATATATAATAATTTGAAATAAATACTAATTTCTTAATAAGGGAAATAATTCGCTGAGTGACAAAACTCAAAGCCTGTAATACTATTGGCAACAAGTTGTATAGGGGAGCTCGAAAAAAAATATTTAGTACTCCGTGGACTCACTTTGTGGGTGCCCGTCACGTTGCAGGACTAGGAGCTCAGAGCTGGTCTTGAAGCATGCGGCCCAATGTGCTTGAAGTTAAAATTATATAAAATAAACTTCACGCAATATTTTAAATAATTAAGTTTTTTTACATAGGGTTCTATCTGCCTTTATAGTGGCTTGCTGGAATGATAAAGTACCGTTGTTGCTTTGACTTGACAGAAGGAAGAAATAAAAATATTAAATATTTTATTTCCTTGAGTGAGAATCGAATCCATAATCTGACGCGCTTACAGTTATACGCTTGTGCCCTGCCCCACGACTGACCTCCATAAGCATACGTATATATAGATTCACAAACAGTATTTATTACACTCTCCTCTGAACTCCTCTGAACATTGGCGTGTACAATGGAAATATTCCCTCAGGAGGCACTGGCATAATATTCGTAGAAACAAACGTTACTAATAAGATTAAGAAAACATGTACCTACTAATGAAAATAAAATATACCAATTTTTTTAGATTCTATTCTATCACACGATATATATACACTGCGCAGTAAATAGTGGAATAACAACTTTATTAGGTTCAAAACACATTTCGATATTTTTTCCACTCGCCTACAGCAAGCCGCACTCAATTTAAAAATAGTTGCTTTGAAAGCTCATGCACCTGTACGTTGTACTTTACTGTACATATAGAGTCACTCCTGCGTGTGCTGCAGCGTACGCTGTGCTTTATTAAGTGTATAATATTTAAGCGGGTTTTTGAACGTTGTGTTTACAGAGACTGTTGTGTCAGAAGTAATCTCTCTTAGTTAAAATAAGTATCGTACTATTCGTATTTGCTAACTCAAATATGTATGGATTATCCTATCCTTATATAATATTATATAAAAATATGTTTTCAATCCAAACTAGTATTTAATGAGAATTTAACAAAAAAACTCTTCAATTTCATATAATATTTAGTTTTGGTTCGCACCTTCAAAGTGTATAAAACCCCTTCAAAATATTTTACCTTCAAGTAATTTCTTCGAATTGTTTGTATTACTTTCCAAGAGATACCTCCTACATCTGTAAAAATAAAAATATATTTATTACTAATTGTAATGTGGTGAAAAGAGAGTCTTAGCTCTAAGTGTTAATATGGGTGCTAATCCATATTAATACGTTAAGTTACTACTATAAAGGATAGCCCTTTAATATGAAAATGATAAAGATATGTGAAGGCTTAAACCAATTTAAAACCATATAGTTGTGAGTTCAAATCCTAGTAGTAGGAATACTTTAAATTTTTTTTACAGTTCTTTACAGTTTTTTTCAATATACATAATTTAAATACATTACGTTGTCCTTATGAGATATTTAATGTATTTAAATACAAGAAGCGTAACTTAGACAATAAAGTATTCTACCTTCCAAAATGCGGAAGAAGACCACGCCTATGGCTTACCCGACTTCCGCAATTTTAACTTTAGCATTATATGTCAAAATATGCAAATATTAATTTGTGTCGTGAGATCTGAACAGATTAACACCTTTGAACCTCAAATGTGTACTTTGTTTGAAAGATGGTGAAACAATTTAGTAAGAACAATAAATTATCATGTTTTTATTAATTATATTTTTTGTAAATATAAGTGTAGATTAACGACATAAAGACATATTTTGGATTTTAAATTTTGGCTACTTCCGCTTATCTCTTCCTCAAAAAGTGTAAAAAGTTCATCAATAGTTACCTATACTACTGTACTAGGAAAAGCTTTAAAAGTTTCCTTCCAAATAGGGTTGTTCCCTACAAGCAACTACCCCCGTTTCACACAACTCCACTACTGTAATTTTTTCACCTACATCTACTCTCCTTTACACGAGTACGCTGATAACATCTTTATTTTCCAAAATAAAATCAAATATTTTTATAGCTTCACGCTGTAGAAATACACAATAAAATACGTAACAAAACCGTATCATATGAAATATTGGAACCAAATGTCAAATATTAAACGGCAGAACCGAAAGCCACGCTGTGCTCAGTTACCCAAGCGAAGAAATGACTGAGAAGCAAATGAATGAGAAATATTCCATTGCCCCGAGAGATTGTATTTACAATCGCACGCTTGCGTTCCCCGCCATTTAGGCCTTACAGGTTAACAATAATATATTTTACGGATGATTCTAGTATTTTTTTCCTTCCGTCGTAGACTGTTTCGGTCCGGAATTTTTACAAATAAATCCCTTAAGATTCGTTACAAAGAGTTTCATTTGCAATTTGTCGGTGATGGAGATCGACAGGGTTACTAAATGAGCAACTTTTTTTATAATATATGAAATAATTATATCTCGTAATGTGAATTGTCTACAAGTTCTGGCGAAGAACGGACAACCGCTTAATTGTGCCAAACGCCGTGACAGGTAATCTCAACCTATTTTTATCGACTTATTTTGTTATCAGAGCGAGAAATTAATTACTATTTATTTCCTCTAATGGAAGAAGGACCTACAGTCGGACCTACAGTTTACAGTCGTATGCTGTACCACTGCGCCACGAAGGCCTTATCAACAAAAAAATATTTGAAGTGGCATTTAGTTTTTTGCTGTTCAGTAAGCTTCGTGGCCACACTGTCCCTTCCGTCAGATTTATTAAGGCAATTAAAGTTGGCGTAAGTTGACAGTTTCTTTCTTTGTTTCGGACAATTTAATGAGAGTCTAAAGCAGTTTGTATTAAATTCCGGCCATCCAATACCGGCGGTACTCACGCTCGAATCACCTGTTTTGAATATATTATGTAACACACTCAAATGTAATTACAAAAAAATATTGGTACGTCTCTATTTTTAAAAATGATATTTTAATATTTATATTTCCCCTTGTTTTTTTAAAAAATATATATGATTAGGAAAGATTGTCTCTCTATTACTTTTTTTTTTGGAATTCTAGAGGCATTGCGTGTTGAGTGGCAGAATTCAACGCCACACTTTGCCTCCACACCAGAGCGAAGAAAAATGAAAATATAAACGTAAAGAAATATTTCACTTCTTCGAGCGGGAATCGAGCCCGCAACCGTCGCGTTTACGGGTGGCACCCTTGACCACTACGCTACGACGGCCTCTATTACTTTTTTACGTAAAAACTCCACCAATGTACCTATATTCTAGCTAAAATTTTTACCAGTTCCTATTTTAACAAAGATAAAGACAACATGTATTTCTTTTTTTCTTAGAAATTATAATTCAATATAATTCAATAAGCTACACTTCATGTCTATGATTGAAACCAAGAAAAATAGTATTAGAAACCCTAAAATCAACGACAAAAGCAACCTAACTAGAAAAAATCTAAGACCAACAGAGTCGGCGTTATCGGGACTCACCTGAAAGTTCTCAAGTAAATTCAATTACAGAGGGAATAAAAGCTTAATTTTAAGGCAAGTCTGACCAAGGTCCTATTTGATAAGTGTTCGCCCGAACTTCTTCAATTGACAAGTCAGCGCCTCGTTACGATCGGAATTCCATTTCTCTTGGAATATTGGAAAATACAAATTCTAAATGTCTTAGAGGGTATCACCAGACGAGATGTACAGGTTTCAACAACTTTTGTGCCATTTTTGAGTAATAAGAAGATTTGGATGAGAGAACGAAGTCATAAATAACTCTTTTCTCCAATTTTAATCATTGGGCTTATAATATACTTACTTTTTTTGTTTTGTTGTTGTTCAATTTAAAGGTCAAAGTCTTTTCGACCTCTTCCTTAAATCTATTTTCAATAACTTCACTACACCACTACAATCCACTCGTTTGCCTAAACCACCGGAAAACATTCTTTTTCTTTCTCAGACCTGACGTCCTCACTTGTACCTGCCGTTCTTTATATCTCTTAATTTCGAACTTTATCAGCTTAATTATCTCCAAAGTAAGTATATCCAAAGAAAAAAATCTAAACTTCATAGCATTCATATTTCTTTCATTCTATATTGTTTACGATCAATAGGTCGATACTAACGTTTAACCAACCCTGTTGTCAAGAACTATACGCCTGTCCGTAAATAAAATTAGCTTACAAACATATAAAATACAATAATAGATATACCTTATATAGACTGAATACCAGCTATGTAGGCGATTAAATTATACAGCATTTCAACTATTTTTTCTTATATTTTGACTTCTTTATTTAAGATTTTATTTTAATGAGTATTTTATATGTACTCTGATGTATTAGATATTTTCATTTCGTCTGAAGGGCCATGTTCTTTACAAGCACTAAACAATCTCCAACAAACTTGCCTCTCAGGTCCGACCTCTTTCGAATCAAAAAGTTACGAGTGCGTAATCCGCTTACTTTACATAATCAAATAAATTATGCAACTCCTTTATTTAACTCTTAACTAGTCCCAAGTCTCGTCCTTTGCAGTTCTTTTTTTTTATGGGAGAGGACAAGGCAAACGAGCGTTCGGGTCACCTGATGGTAAGTGATCACCGCCGCCCACGACCCCATGCAACACCAGAGGAGCCACAGGTGCGTTGCCAGCCTTTAAGGTGGAGATGAATTTTGCAGCACAATTTGCACCACTGCGCCACGACCAGCCTCAAAAGTTCACGCTGACATGCACATAGAGCAGGCAGAGAGAACTTGGGGACCTAGTGTTAAGACACTCTGTTCCCATTGAGACATTTCTGATTTCTAGAATAGAATAGAATAAACTTTATTTCTCACACAAAATAAAGAAATATAATACATATAAAACATAAATAGAGAAGAAATTCTTAGAAGTTATTATATACAAGTGATAAGTTGTAATGAGGAAAATCTGAATTATATATTATCCGAATAATTTAGAATTCTGGGGGTACTGTATAGAGAGTGCCGAAACTCAACGTCGTGCTTTACTTCGTCACCAGAGCGTATGAAAATAATATAATAAAATTTAATTTCCTCGAGTGTAAATCAAACGCGTGTACAAATGCAAGCTGTTACCCCTGCACCGCGACTGACCTCTTAAATTTACATTTTTTAAATTCAACAAGGAAATATCTATATAACTCACAAAGACGGATTGCGCTTAAAAAGGACAGGCGCAAATGCAATTCAAAAATTGAACAGAACTGAACTGAACAGTTTATCTTCGTTTCTGAATATTTTGTGCCATGTCAATAAGCTGACTTTATTGATGGTGCTTCATACGAGACAAGGTGGGGGGTGGGGAATGGGGGTTAGCCACCAGGCTGGGGGTGAAATAACCTATTAGTATATATTTATATATTTATATTTATATATATATATATATATATATATATATATATATATAGTTATAGCAGGATAGGCTCCTAGGTACATGGCAATGGCGAGGTCTTTCTACACCACATCGCAAGCACGAAATAAATCTAACCCATATTCACGTGAAACTTTGCAGCGGAGCTAAACATTTCGAAAACTAACTTTTTTAATAACACGAGTATGAAAGTGTTGACAGCGACTCAGAGCCGATGTGGAACTTGGTTTTGTAATATTTTGTAAAACATTTGCAGTTTTATGTATTCCAGCAAATTGTTATGATATTCACTTAGCATCGTGGTGCAGTGGTGCAGTGGCGCAGTGTCGATACCGTTGCGGGTTTCATTCCCACTCGGAGGATGTTTATATTTAAATTAATTCTTTTTAATTTCGTTGTTCCGGAAACAACACAAAGCGCACTCAACTTACGAAGTCTCGAAAATTGTGCGGAAAATGGAAAACCAATTGTCTTAATACTACTTTACTAGAGTGTAAAAACGGGGGTTTACTCGCCTGCTTTTTTTAAAATATGTTAAATAATTCTCTAAATATCCATTTATATATTATTATATCTGTATCCCACACACAGCGGGGGAGAGAGAATCTAGTTTTAAATCACTCCGTTCCTTACTTTCCACCGGATTCTGGAGAACCAACACAAACGACCAACACAAGAAAAGACAAGAACAAATATATCGACGTGCCGTCTGAATCCACTCGAGTGAGAAATCTTGGGAACAGCGATACATAAACATGTGAAGTGTAAAGACGCATTACAGTAAGCTTTGGTCGATTTGAAAATATTGGTTTTTGCCCCAAATGGGTTTTATCTTAAAAAGCAAATCACTACGTATTTTATTTTAAGAGTTAATCGTAGTTTAGGTAGATTTTTTCTTTAACTTTTTCTTTCTTGCATAGCATAGCGGCTGGTGAAGGTAACCTTATCTATTTTGTCCACTTTTGAACATGTTGTAACTGCATGTTGACGGGCAGATCTTTCTTCAGATTTCTAAAGAGTTTCTTCGGTTGAACTCTAAAATCTATCTAAATTTAGAAAATAAACTAATACATTATATATATAATATTTTCAATGCTTAACTCTCTCTTCATTTTTATTTTTAGCTCCATTTCAACATGATGTTGAAACCGTAGGTAAACAGGGGCCAGGGGCACCGGTATATGACTGTAAACGCGAACGCTATGGGTTCCTTTAATATTTTCATTTCCTCCCTCTGGTAACGAGGGAAAACACAGCTTTGAATTCCGTCACTTAAAACACATCTAGCTATGTGCGGGATACAATGTTAAGCTAAAAAAATATATATTGTAGTTAAATATAATAAAGTAAGAGTAGTAAAGTAGTAATTGAGTACGAGACACTATTTAGTTTGCTACAAGTTTCTTCTTCACTTCTTCAAACTCAAAGGTCGTGGATAAAAATAAAACTGAGATTCCGTTCGTTTAATTAAAAATTTCTTTAGTATGATGTAAAGTATCTATAACATTGGTTTATTTCAGACGTTAGATATCTGTTTCTTATAAAAGTAATTTACTTTACTCCATTGTGGCACAGTGGCGAGATTCTATAAATACGAATCTTGTGGGAATCTTATATTAACTACTTAGGTAAAAGTACTGTGATTGCTACTATGAAATTACAAATAACTCATAAATTCATACATTGGAGCAACTATTGTAAATTAGGAAATAAAAGTCTTTTTTTTGTTTTTGTTGATAGAATATGACATATTTTAAGTGATATTAAAAATACATAAAAGCTTTTTTATAATACATTTATTCGGCACGTGTTTCAAATAATGTTGTTTATTCTCTGACAAGGGATACTTAAGCCGACTTGATGACGTCGCGACGTAACGGAATGAAAAGTACTGTTACTTTGTACGATCACATCTGGGAAATTAAATATCTGTTTTAAATTTAATCGAGAAAATTATATAAAGCCACTACTCCGCACTACAAAAACGATTACTTTGTGCGTCACGCACTGCAGAGTGCCTCTCTGCGGAGAGAACCCAGTGACCCAATAACACACTTCTTTCCCTATTTTCCTTCGAATTTTTGGACGCTTTGCGTGTTGTACAGAGGAATTCAACGGCGCGCTTTGCCTCGACACTAGTGCTAATAAATGAAAATATTAAACGTTTTATTTCCTCGAATGGGAATCGAAGTCACAACCTGTCGCGCGTACAGAGATACTTTGATCTTCTGCGTCATGACTAACTTTTAAACAAAAATGTTAACTATATAAAACTAACAGCTTTTCAAAATGAAATATACAACAGAAAATTTTCAACATTTTTGAAATTCTTACTTACCAATAATGTTCAACAGTCAATATAATAGTCGAAAGCACGCCCGCCCCTGCTCTGTAAGCTCGAATGAAGCAAAGGCTGGCTGGTAGGTTCAATATAAATTCTTTACAAAGCTCTTAAATCTTATTTGAAATGCTTCAGTATAAACTAAAACTATAAATATAATGGGCGCGGGTTCCACGCGAAGAGGACACGCCAGGTAACATATGTTGAGATCTCCAATTCTTATTAATATGTTAGACCTATATACCCATATAGGTCTCAACACAATAACAGCGCAAGTATTTAGTTCAGGAGTTACAGAAATCAAAAGTCGTGAGTGGTGGACATATGTATACTTTTTCAAAACTCGCTATCTTATCTTATCCAGTATAAAAACTAGCAAATTAATAAATAAAATAGTAGAATAAGTTCCTAGTTAAATGAGGTTTTAATAATATTGTGGTTATAAAATAATGGTGAATTTCAGAAGCTTTATTTTTTTGTGAAAATAACAAAAATTACGTAGATAAATCGATTCGATTTTTTGATTCGACCACATTTTGCACCTCTGCGCCACCGTCTGCTTGCCAAAGTCTTTAATTCTATTTTTTTTTTATTTACACTGCATCCCGCACATAAAGAAGTAGGTATAGGGTACCTTAAACAGACAAAATCTTAAAAAAATAATATTCTACATACTATTATATTTATAAATAATGATTTTCTCATATTTCTTACATGCAGCACGGACAGCGATTAGTTAAAATTTTATTATAATGTATAAATAATTACTCATCTGGATAAAAATTGAACCTAACCTTACTTTACCTTACAGTCAGACGTTGTTGACCTTTCAAGAGATTGTGTTTCTTAAATCAATTTTATCTTCTTCCTCCAAATTGCAATCAAACTCACAACCAAATAACTTTTTTTGCCAAATATACGTGATATTTATATAGTTTGTTCTAAGAAGCTTTGTGAGCAGTAGACAGTATCGTAGCAACATTATCTAACAAAACATTAGCAAGTCACTAAACGCTCGGCGAGTTCACAGATAATTACTTTCGAATGGACTTCACTATGTACACACTCGTACTTAAGAGACAATGAACTGCCGCCGTAGGCTGACACATTATAATAATGGCTTTCAATTTTAAGAAATAAGATTCTGCTTGTGATTCTTTTTGAAGGAAAATATGCAGCTTTTATTTTAATATATAAAAGAACGCTTCACGATGAATCCTTCATATAACTAGAGGGAAGCTAGTGTTAAGTACACACTGCTTAATTTTAGAAACAATACGAGTTGAATGGCGAAACTCGTCGCCACGCATTGTCTGGTAATCACAGCAAGAATAAACAAAATAAAACCACACCCACCATCACCATCTCCCCGAGTAGTAATCAAACCCATTCATAACCATCTCGTTTACAGTCACTCGATTTTCTTATAATTTTTTTCTTGTATTTTGCCATATATTATTTTTTTTTATGTTTATGCCCTATTGCCACGACTGGCCTCAATTTACCATATAATATTCTTACTGTAAATGACCACCGCCGCCCACGACCCTGTCCTACACCAGAGAAGGTGCGTTGCCGATCTTTAAAGTGGAGGTAGATACGTTTTTTGATGGAACCTAAATCGTATCTTCTTGAAAACACTGACTCAGGTAGACCATTCCACAGTTGAAAACCGCACAGTAGTGAAGTGCCACGTATCCAAATTTTTAAACGGTATTTGATTTTATATTTGCTACTTAACCGAGGCGCAGAACTTGTAATATGTGTATAAAAAATACCAAGACTCACTAAATCTATTCAAAACAAACATTGAGTGAAGGAACCAAACCATAGATAGAGGAGAACAAGTCTTAACGAGAGTCGCGACCTCATTCCGCTCCCGCATTTGGCAGCCGTCGAGGAGTTTTAAAACAAAGCCTAAATGAAAGTAGGGCAGCAAAAACTCATTATCTAATTCAATCCGCGCGATTCAAGTCCTTATTGCGAAGTACGAAGGTCCACACAAAGTGCACGGAAACCACCGCTTGTGTAACGCTATCGTGAAAATATTATACTTTTCGTTATTTTTCATATACTCGCGTACAGAGTGTCGGTGTTACATTACATGTTAACTTATTGAGTCTCCTGCTTATATCAAGGATTATTTCTTGTTAATGTCAATTTACTCCATTCTCCAGGTTGTGTATGACACATGTAACTCTATAAGAAGTGCTAAGATAACTCTCAACGCTATCTGCCAGACCGCCAGACATATGCCTGCCTAGATGAATGGGAGAATTTTTCAATTCAGAACATTAGGTCCGGAGATCAGCGAGTTCAACCAAAACAAACCCTTCAGCTTTATTATTAGGTAAGCAAAAAGCTTGTACCCATTTTTACGAAAGTTGTAGTGTGTAGTAGATTTTTTTTTAATATTTCATTAAATATATATTAAATTATTAAAATGGATTTAACACTCACTACCTCATGTTTGACAATAGACGAGTATACTTTTGAAACGCACACGTATTATTCGACTGGACGCGTCAATTGCTTCTTTTATTTCGTGGTAGCTAAAACACAAAAATGAAAGTGCCAACATAATAAGGTTATATTAATGCCTGACGTCAGTGGCTCCTCCAAACAACTTTTCACTCGGGACGGATTAGGAAGTATTTTATTAAGAGATTGCGAGCTGACAACTTACTTGCTGCCTTATTAAAAGCTTTTAGATGTTTGCGCATTGACGTGCGTGCGATACGATATCGAGGTTATGGTGCGAACGGTGGAATTGAGCTTTTTCTGTTTTCATGGCAGAAAAAGAATCGTCTTTGTAAAAAAAGAAAAGTACGACAGAAATATATAATTTTACAAGCTTTGCTGCTCAAAATTTACTTCAGTTAAATAAAGGGAAACAATAGTTTTTATCTTATTTATAATTGAAAATTATAATTTTTTTTTTCATTTTTTTTAATTCATTATTATAATATGTACAAATCGTACCACATAACTTGGTGTGCGTACACTCACACACCCTCAAATTTATCGTTCTCGTGAGATTTTGGGAAATTTTATTTTAAATCTTTTCCAGGTGAGAGAACTCACCACCGTGGCTCCGTGTTATTTGTCAGTCACTACACACATATACAGATTCGAAGGAATCACAATAATCATATAATATTTCATAATAATTTCGATTCAATTTGAGAAGAAAATTTCAGCTTTTCCACATATGTTCCTCCAAAAAGCCCTTTGAGACATCACGTACAAAGAAAACTACGTAGTTCGGGTACGCCACTCAACGTGCATGCGCCACGCACCGCAGAATTTTATTTACCTTACTTAGGAATTATAGCATGAACTTCGGCTAAATTCTTTTATTTCTATTGAATTAAAAAATATTAATTCTTAGCCCCATGCTGCATCCCGCTTATAGCAGAAGGAACCTAGTGTTAAGACACACGTCTCTGTCTATGCACATAGCGTGTTTAGTTGCAGTACTCAATTTCTACTCAACGCGTTGTGCTCCTGCGCCACGACTCAAGAAATATGAAGATAAGAATAAAAGAAATTTACACGTTCTCATTAAGACACTTTCGTTATACACTTTCAGCCGAGACATTGCGTGTTGACTAGCTGAACTCAACACCGCGTTTTGCCTCGTTACAAGGACGAGGAAATGAAAATATTAAATATTTAATTTCATAGAATGGAAAACGAACCTACAACTTGTCAAGTTTACCGCCTAGAATCAAATGTTAAGCTCATTTAAAATTCAACTAAAAGTTTAAAATCGTATTGAACTTTGTAAAGGTTCATTTGATTATACCGCTGTTGTAGATAAAAATAATGTAGTGGTAAAGATTGCACAGAGAAGTAACAAGACACAACGCGGCGTTAAGATCTGATATTCAACACGAAATGTTTCAGTAATTGAGGGATACTCTGCTATATACGGAATACAGCGTGAATTTAAAAAAGAATCGTAAAAAGGTCAAATATATTATTAAAACATCGTATCGTTCCTTATAAAGACTCCCCATAAATCCTATACAAACCAGATTGAAAGATGTTGTAAACAATGTTCAGGTAAAACAATAAACTTGGTGCCCACATGTCACCACAGCTTACGATTTAAGCGCGAATAATTTATAAGTACGGGGCGCTGGCGCTTTATGGGGCGGAAGCTTTAATAAGAAATTGAGAAGCGGAGATCAATAAGCACAATGTTTCCTCAATAACTAAGTTAGTATTACATATATTTTAGATACAATTCGATCGCCAATTAGTTTTTTTGTAAGATCATTTTATCATTTGTCATTTTGCTAAATGGAGAAAAATTTTTCAAGTGAGGGTCCAAAATAAAATTCTAATGTCAGACTCGTTAACGTGTGGGCCCATAGTATAAATCTATAGGCGCACGCGTAGTGTACGTACGTAGTATACTATGATACTCCGGCTAGGTAAAAAAGGTACAGTATTAGGTTTTATTGGACGATAAGCTTAATATTTATTTTTAAAAAATAATAATTAAAGAAAGGTCTAAGGAGGATATGTGACTAAATTCGCCACACATAGTGCAACGAGCAGGGCTACTTAATGTGAGATTTTTTTACAAGGGCGTGGAAAAAGTAACGATTTACATATAATCATTTCCCAGGTGGGATATCGAACCTACAACCATCGTGTAGTAGTAAAACCGTTTCCACAATATAAATACTTCTTCATCAGTTACAACAGCGTTCAAAATATGTAGATTCCTTAATGATGTTTTTCTACAAGAGCGAGTGATAAATGATTTTGAGGAAAAAGGCACTTCTACTCCGGACGTATGGAAATAAGCTCTGAGAATTCATTTGCAAGACAAAAGTTTTAAATCTGAATGTTTTACTAACTTTGAAAATAAAAATACTGCACATATTATCCCGCTTATAGCATATAGCAGGGTTGGCAGAGGGAACCTAGTGTTGGGACAATCTTTATACTACCTTTAGTTCAATTTACGCAACATAGCAAATTGAATGTAGCAAGCTAACGTCGCTGTTTGTCAAAAGAAATGCCATAATGAAGAAATTAAAATATTTTATTCTTGTAAGTGGGAAACGTAATTACAAACAACACCGTTAGTCAGATGATTTACCGCATAAAAACAAAACAATCTATTTTATATTCAAAAAGTAACAAAAAACACTATGAACAAACGCCTATGAAGGCGTTTGTTGCCTTTCAAACCAAGCTTTGCATGATCTTCAACATCTTCGGTGGTTAGTTCTTTGGCTCTCATCTCCCATCACCACATCCAGCCATCGCTCCCTTAAATGTCCAGGAGTAGTCAACTTTACGCTACTACTGTACCCTGTATCCTATAGGATGTAACAAAATGAATAAACATATTTGTGTTACACTCGCAAATTCCATGAACAAGTGAGCTTAATGTCGGGTGAAGATAAAACCCAATGAAACGTTACGAGCTCGTTTAGACTTAGACTGGCTTGTTATCATTTTATGTTTATTGTTACAGCGCAGTTAGCTGACGGCCGACCTGCCATGTCGGAAGTTCAGATATTAATAATTAATAATTAATTATTATGTGTATATAAAAAAAAGTTGCTTTCTCTGTTTTTAGTCTTGTATATAGCGTAAAACTAAAAATAAAGTCTTAGCTAATATCCTAGCTGCTGGTAAAGCAAGTTGCAGACGTACAGGACTTGGCACAAAATACCGGACGCACATTAGCTCAGTATTTACGTCCCTTCACGACGTTATTTGGCACCGAGTCTTCCCTTACTTAAATCATTTTTTTGCTTCGGTTTTGGTAAATGAAGCCTCTTGCCTCGTAATCTATTCCAGTTGGTGGATGGCACTCATAAATACTTAATTTATTTATATTATAATCTCGACTCAGTGGAAAAATATATGATTAGAGTACTAAGGGACGCTTATGGATTTTCTTCCAATTCAGATAAATGGTTACATTGAGAATACTTTTGTTTATCTATCTGGGCTACAAGAAATCGGTTTTTATTTTGTCATTCTGTGTATATTATCTCCGATATTAACGGAAAATGGAAGCAGAGTTGATTTCACACTCGGTTGACTCACTAACAATATCATAGTTATTGCCAAATATTAAGCTATAATTATGTTTTCACTGTTTAATCTAGTTTTTACTTGTATACAGTCCTATATCCAATATCTAACATAATTTTCAACCTAAAACCACTGCGTCAACTTAATAGAGCTTCTATTTGCGTAATAGAAAACGGAATAGACCCAAAACGAACCCATCATTTTTCTTATGAAGACCATCCCTATGTAGAGGGTCCGGAAATAAATGAAGGTACTGTTTTTGCCACTCGTGGGAAATACGTTTGATATGATTTATGAACTGACGACCCTCTCGGTTCCTCAAATTTTGGACTAAATACTGACTTAAGTCTGTTTTTGTCGTGATAAAATTTATAAATGTTAGTAGATTTTATTAAATATTTATTATGTTAAAAAAAAATGGCTCAGAAGACCAGATAAGAAAGAAATTAAAATCAAGTATAATAATATTTTAATTTAGAATGATAAATGCAAAAAAGGTAAATAATTTGACGTAAGCTCTCTCACTCTCTCTTTACCGTATTATATAATTTTTATTATTATTATAGTTTTTATCGTCACGCTATATTCTGCATATAGCACGGTAGGCAATAAGGAACCTAGTGTTAAGACACTCTGTTTCTCACGCACTGCTCAAGTTTCAGGTTATATTATTATATATAAAGCGAGTGCTTATTTTTTTTACCGAAGAATAATTAAAATGGTCAGTGGCGCCATGACGTCATTATGTACATAATGAATACTTAGTCACTACAAAATATAAATATGTCAAAGCCAGTGGACTTGTTGTTTTCGTCGTAAGGACGAATATGATTTACGACGTAAAGACAGGATGTTAATAGAGTCGGGCGTCGATAATCTCCACGGGGGAGGAGGAGGAGGAGGAGGAGGAGCGTCTTTGACACTTTGCAGTTGGAATTCTATTAATCTTAGACACCGTTATAAATACACCGAGTCATATTCAATTGGATTGAAACCAAACTATCAGGGGATTTACTTGCTTAAATTATATTTAGATTGGATTTCGTAGTTTAGCTTAGATTTATTATAATTCGATTATAATATCAGTGTGAAATATAATGCAGAAAATGATAGAGCTATAAAATATTTAAAATGCATACATAATATATTGGTTGACGTATTAAGAAATTTGTGGACTTCTCTTGTTTTTTATTATATTATATTTAATTGGACGCATATATCAATTAATAATGTTGTTGTATTATTTTTATTCTGGTACTTATTTTTGACTTAAGCTATTTATTTTGTCTTTATTGTTTTTAGCCTTATCTCAGAGCAAGTTTAGTTGATAATCGATTTTTTTTATTTTTAAGCTTTTTAGAAAAAGCTATTTAGAAATAGTATATACAGCTAGTACAGTGGGCAGAAATATCACCCCGATACGCCGTTGCCGATGTTGAATAGCGGAGCTCGATATCATGCTTCGTTTGGTTACCAGTAGCACTTGTAACAATCTCTTAAGTATTTATATAAATAAATTAAAATATCTAGATAGGCACAATTAGAATTATATAAAATATATAATCTTAACCCTTTTTTCAATAATCGATAAACTGTGGAAAATTTTAATAGATATCTCTTGTGTTTATTTCCGCATATAGAACTACTTGTTACATATTGTATCCACAGACACAACAGAAGGTCCCCACAGACAGATGTGCTCACAGCATCCGCCGCAGTCTCCGACCGCAATCTTTGTTATCTCAGGGTTAACCTCTTAACGGACATTTACTGCTATATTATTGATTCCAGTAGTACCTTCATTTACTATAACAGTTCAAAAAGTATTTATAGAATATGGATTAATTTAAAATGATGTAAGCATATGTATGTAAAATTAATAACGAAATTGAATATTAACAAAATATTTTTTTATAGCGGTGGTGTGGTCGAGTTCCATTTTTACATGTTTATCGAATTCCAATCTTATCTATATTCGCATAAAATAAGCAACAGTTTTCCCTCAAAAATGTTATTACATTTAAGTTATTACAGTACAGTGTAAGTTTCAATAAATAAATAAAAACCTAAAAATATCAGACGGATACCTTGGGTATGCAAGTCTGGTGTGGTCTAGTTAGTGGTGATTGATCAGATCGTGAGCTTTCTCCCCATTCTTATATTACAATGGTTCTACGAAATATCACAAAGCGAATGACAGACCTTTTTTCATATAAAAAACTCCTAACGAAGTACAAGTTGAGAATCTCTCTGTAATACGAATCAACCACCTCTCTATTTAAATGCAGATCTCATCGGATTTCATTTTATTACAGGTTTTTGTTCCTTGATAAGATGAAACTTCGTTATCGGATTTAAAACTCTTGATTAGATTGCCTTTGGTCGATATTTGGTGTGTTCGTTAAATATATTAAGAGAGTATATTATATATTATTGTAACTCTTTGTTCTTCCAATTTTCAAAGAAATTTTAACTTAAAAAAACTTATTAAATGTATATATGACTGAGGAACCTGATAATGAATATATGATTGAATTCAATTAATTCAAATTCATATTTAAAATAAATTGACTTTCTTGTCTTTGCTAAAAGCGGTGCTAGATGCCATGGAGTAGTGAGTGATTTCATATTTTCATAAATTTTATATCCATTATATAACATACACAATTTCTTGAATTTATCCGGCAAATGGACAACGAAATATCTCGTCCCTAGGATCTCTTAGCCTTGCTATATATGAGATAAAACTGAAAGTAAATTAAAAAATAAACTACTACTTACTACATCTATTTAGCAATCGACCTATTAATAAAATGGCCAAAAAATAAAAACAATCCCCAAATCTCCTAAAGAATAATCGGTTTAAATTGCAACAGCTATACCCCTCCATTGTTACAGGCACGCGCGTGCGATACGCGCTCACGTGTCAACAGCGACACGACATGGGGGAACCTTTATATTTAACATACATACACTAGTATATAAACATGTACAGGACTCCTTGAAAGGCTTATAGACAACTAGCTATTATTTGTGGCTCGTTTAGCTGTATGGAAATTTTGTTCCTGAGGTAAGCACGCTCAACCAAACTAATTAATATTTGTTTATGGTGTTAAGTGTAAATGATAAAAGAGAATTCATATAAATAAATAAATAAACTGGCAATATCTCTAAAAGTAGGTGGAGAGCTCTCTTTCTTCTGCTAAGCAGGTACTTGTATGTGGGATACAGCGTAAAGCATCAACGAGAAAAATTAAATTAAAATATCCCACTTACAAAATTCAACTGCGCCGCGAACGAAAACTTAAGAAAGTGACAATATGCAAAATTAATTATTGTCTTCCAAACCTTTGTTACAGACGAGGCGACTAAAACAAATATGAACAAATCTAATTATCATAAGTTTTTTACTTAATGATTGCTCTTTACAGAGAAAAGATTTAATTAAAAAGAACTTGCTAACGCAGTCGGCTAGAGCGGCAACTCATTTGAAACTTTCACCTTTGAAATGTATAAGGATGGATATTCCTTTGAAAAGCTATGTACAGATAAATTATTATTAGATACTATAGTGCCACAGTGGCGCAGCGTCCGGCTCGATGTCCGGCTGGATAAACGTGGAGATTGTGGGTTTGATTCCCACTTGGGGGAATGAGTTTTTTATTTCATTACTCTGATCATGAGGTTAAGCGCAGAGTTGGAGACTCTGACTACTCACCACGCAATATTTCGAAACATTGCCGAAACGTGGCGAATAGATTGTTCTAACAAGGAGTTGCTTTTGCTTACCTACTACATACTGCTAATACTACGTGAAGCTGAACTAAAATGGTCTTAAAAGCGCAGCTAACTAAGAAACACTAACATTATCCAGGAGTGCGAAATTAAAAATTTATAAAAGTTTGAGGATTATTGTAGAAGTTAACAAAGTTATTTGCAGATCAATCAGGGGTCGCTCCGGGTATTACAATATCCATTATAACTTTTGTTTAATTCGCTTTGAATAAATGTAGAGGTTAATAAGGGTTAAAAAATTAACAAATTACTTGGTGAATGAACTCAACGGCGATCTATCTTTCACTAGAGCGGGAACACTGAATAAACTTCATTTCTCCGAGAAAACAAAATACCCGTTACCTTCCTCCTCAACCGCGTAATAACAGCTTCTTCTTTTTTCATACGTTATAACAGTAAAACAAAAATATATTACAGCAAGAAGATATTATATCGAGTACGGAGAGTGTCCATCGTAGCGCGACCGGAATGCGGCGTTAAGTTCCGCTGCTCAAGCTGGAGTATTTCGAATATTGAACATTTCATGAGACAATTGCTAAAGCTTTTTTGCGTCTAGAAACTATAAAGTCTAATGAAACACATTTATTCATCACTAACACATTGAAAAAACAAAGAACACAATTTGCATCTATAATGAGAAAATATTTTTCAAAAAAACAAACCACGGGAACCTCTTGAATTTCAAATTGAATCAGATTCCTAAAATAAATTTGAGTTACGTTAGACGCTAATTAATACAAGGTGAGATAACGAGATAGCTTTGTAAGCGTAATGAGGGTAGATATGAAACTGAGTTTGTAACGATGTTGTAAGACGTGGGTAGTGTATGACGAAAGGATAGAGCCCCGTCTCAGTGTTAGATCTCATTGTATAAGGTGTTCTAAAGGATTCATTAAGGATTTCAATGTTCCAATTAGTGGTCGTATTATTAGGCAGCTTCACGCTGTATCCCGCACACAGCAGGGTAGGCAGAGGGAACCTCGGTGTTAAGACACTCCGTTCCCCACTTTCTGCCTTTTTAAACGTTACTAAAATCTATGTTGAGGTATTATTGACGCTGAGAGCCCACTTGGGAGAATGATTACATTTCAGTTATTTATTTCTTCTATTTTCTACTCCAGCCAATAAAAGTATTTAATTTCGCCATTCAAGGCGATAATCTAATCTACTAACTACTACATCACCGATGACAACAAGTGTAAAATACTCACATTCCCCAATATCGTATGGAGCGCATCAACCACTTATTACAACTTCCTACTACACTACAATAGCTTTAATTATCATTAATATTAAACGTAATTATTTTTGATATCTTCAAAATAAATATGATTAATAAGGCGGAGTAATAGAACCCAGTATCTATAATCTCTACGGAACGTCTTTGACAGTTCTAAAGACCGATTCAATTAATCTCAGATAATTTAGTTATTATTATATTAAACTTAGAATTTGATTGCATAGAAGGAGAAAATACACTCTGTTTTGTATTTGCAGCAATATTTTGAGATGTTTCGCGTTGAGTGTTGAATAGTAAATATGTGTTCTTCTTTTAACAAACTCGAGATGGGAATCAAACCTATGGCTAAAGGCATCTAAACAAATGGCCATCTGGTTTACATTCAGATATTGCCTTTCAGTCCTACTCAGGATTCACATACATATATATCTTAATTATTAGCAACGAAACAAACCGTTTGTACACAACAGCTGCATTCACCTAACCGCTAACTATTTTACTCGGCGTCTTCTCGCGTCGTACTCACGGCTTGCTCGATGCTTTGTGTTGCATGCTCTGAGAAAAGGAGGTGTTTTCACGTGAAGGGTTCTTCAAATATAAGATTGTGCACAGAAGATCCCCAGAAGCTCTGGATGTGTAATTTTATTTATATTTATTATATAGATAATATATAAGAGGCCGTCGTGGCGCAGAAGTCAAGGGTGCCGCCCGTAAACGCGACGGTTGTGGGTTCGATTCCCACTCGAGAAAGTGAAATTATTCTTTACGTTTATATTGCCATTTTTCTTGGCTCTAGTGTCGAGGCAAAGCGCGGCGTTGAGTTCTGTCACTCAGCACGCAATGCTTCCAGAATTCGGCAGAAAGTGAGGCACGGAGTGTTTTAATATGAGGCTCCCTCTGCCTACCCTGCTATGCGCGGGATACAGCGTAAAGCTGAAAAAAAAACCTAAAAACGACATAATAAAGTAAACAACAATTTTTTTTTTACTTTTTATGTATAGTATAAGTAAAACTTTACTTAATATTTATTAATTTTTTTAAATTAATTCTTTTAAGTTTGGAACAGCATACAGTACAAAATGAAAGGTGATCGTATCAAAATGAAATAGAAACGAGTCTTCTAATGTTACACTGGAACCTACGAAAACTCGATACGAATTAAAACATATTTGAACTGCTGCGGAGTGATCGATGTTCATCGAAAATAGATAACCACTGGACAACCCTAGTATCGTGTCTTGCTTCGAAAATTGAAATTTTATATTATTTAATATATATAAGTAACAATATAAGTAATATACCACCCTGTATAAAGTAGTTGGCATGAGAGTCCGGACGCACATTAACACAGTATTTACGTTCTTTGACGACGTTCCTTGGCACCAGTGTTTCCTTCATAACATTAATTTTCTTTTTCTTAAAAATGTATAAATAAGCTTAATTTCATACTTGTATATCTTTAGGTTCAAACATTGTCCAGCATATAGCAGGGTAGCCAGTGGTAACCTGGGAACCTACTGTTAAGAGACTCGGTTCCCATTAAGTCTGTTCTGTTTTCTACTTTCAGCTAAATTTTGGAGGCATTGCGTGATGAGTGGTGGAACCAAACACAGTAATGGTCCAGTCAAAGTACAAGAAATAATTAAGCACGTCCTTAACAAAAGTATATTAGGTCAACGGTATTGAGCATTCTTCAATCAAACAAACATTGAATTTTTTTTTTTTTATCAGTGATAGGTAAGCGTTTGACCACTGTCTAACCTAATGATAAGTAAAGACGAGGTCTAAGATGTAGCACGCTTACCTAGAAGAACCCTGTTCACTCGACTCTTAAAGATCCCCAGATTGTAGTTATCGGGAAACACGGCCTCAGGCAGCGCATTCCATTCCTTGGCAATCTGATGGCAAAGAATATCTGGGACATCTGATGAATAACCGTTACAGCCCAGGTGAAGTATAATAAATAGTAAAAAAAAAATGTTGCCAAAATATAAATAATACACGGTACTATTTTAATTTATGTGATATAACACAGGTGTAAAAGTCAAAGTCAAATAAGAAGTTACACGCTTCATTTTTTTGAACGTCAAATAATCTACCACTAGCTCACTAAAGTGAATGCCTCAGACCTGAGAAGAACTGGCGCAAGAAACTCAGCGGGACTTTGTATTTAAATATATAGAAAGAAACTGAACTACTTTTCCAGAAGTATAATCTGCCTCTTCTACTACAAAAGTTACTATAAACGTAAAGTTGAACATTCAGTTACGACACATAAATAAAAAATTAACTACCGTATTATAACAAAATTTGTTTTATAATGGCAGTACGGAAACAAAATAAAGCTTATAAAAAGTCTGTAGTTTTTACTCTAACTGTTATGGCATTTCCAAGTAAATAGAATATTTAAGTTTAAAGTTAAACGAAAAAGTCTGAGTTTACCTTCAGTCTAAGTTTGAATTATGAATATATCTGAAACGCAGGTGTATTTATTTTTAACTTTAAACTCCATAGTATGTATTTGTTTTTCAACTTTGAAATGAATTTATAAGTCTGACCTATTTCTTTATTTAATCACAAATTTTCTTTTTCAAGGACATACTTACTTATATCGTACTGGATCAAAAGGAAATAATAATATTTTTAATACTTATGAGGCCGTCATTATTATTCTGCTACTGCGTGAGGTATTTTGTGAGATTATCAAGTCCAACTAAAACTTACTAGTTAGCTTTAATATGTGATAATCTATTTAAAAATACTTGTTTTTCTTGCAACTTAATGTTAATATGCTCCGTTCTTCTTCGGAATAAGAATCTAACCCACAACCGTCGCTTTTTGTAGCGCTCTTGTTTCCCTGTGGCAGGAGAGTCTTGGAAATATTTTTTAGTTTCTCCTATAATCCCGCATAAAGCAGGGAATAATATATTAAATATTCCGTTTTCTTGAGTTGGTTTCATTTTCTTAGTTTCATACGAATCCTAAAATCCGAAAATCCGAAAATCACTAAATAGAGTATTCAAACAATTATTAAATAATAATACATTTCTTACAAGGTTTACTGTTCTGAAAGTTTTAAGTGGGAATATCTCAAAATATAATTTATTGGAGGCCCCATGTGCCGCGCTTATGTATTCAGAGAGATCCAATATAGCAGCTGAGATTACTTTATCACTGAAAGTTATTCCGTCTGACACAATTTCAATTTTATTAAAAAAACCGGACAAGCGCGAATCGGGGCCTTCCACCGACGGTTCCGTGTAAAAATCAGAGGTCGCGAGCTAATTCTGAAATTCAGGCAAATACCAAATTGTGCTCCCCTTTTAAGGCTATTATTTTTTTGGATATAACTATAAATTATAGTTTGCAGATTTTTTTTGCACACTACCAAACCACCAAATTTCATGATTCTACGTTAATCGTAAGTACCCCATGAATTTTGATTACCTTCATAGTGTCGAAATACGCGTATTTTGCTACACTAATTTTTTTTAATTAAATTAAATATAGAAATATTGTCTTTTTCAAGCAGAATTTATTTTACATAATTTTTTTTGTTCTCGACACTCGTAATATCTCGAAAAAAATTGTGGAATCGAATGTTTTAAGAGATTTTGTGACATAAATGATTCCGCCATTAATTATAATTTTCAAATAACTTGGAACTACTACCGTCAAGTCAATAACTAAGTATTTTAATGACGATTTATTTGGTCCCTTCTTACTCATAAACAAATCATAGCTTATTAGCTATGTTTTGATATTTCAAAACAATTCACACGTCAATTAATAATACAACAGTCTGACAGTTAAAATCTCTCACCTCTCTCTCACCTCTAATATTGTATAGTGTGGTGTACACTTACAGAAAAGTTCTTCAACAATGTTCAAGTTTGTACAAGTTAAATTGAAAATTTCAACTCACTAACGCTTTCTATACGTTCTTAAGAACCTGCAAGCAATTAGTCAAGCTTACAACTAAGAAATGGGTTGAGACCAGCACCATTTTTCAAGTCACCTTTCTGAATGGTTCGCGGTCTGTCTAAACTTACGTTGTTTGAAAAATCTCGTAAACTTTTTAAAATCGAGCTCTACTACAGCTCTATATAAAGTAATGTTTAGGTTAGTGACGCCGTAGTTTTGCAGCTGCAGCATTCGATTCCCAATTAGAGATATTAATTATTTAATAATTTTCATCTCTTTGCTCCGGTATCGAAGAAAAGCGCGGCGTTGAGTTCCGCCACTTAATACATATTTCCTCCAGAAATCAACGGAAACTATTTTCCATTCATTTTGGGACCTTCTGCTATAAAAGGGATACAGCGTGAAGCTTAAAAATATTCTGTTTTTTAAAATGATATCTACTACATTTCCGGGGTAAATCGGAGCCTTTGTCTTTGTTGTGTAACTTCTATTAAGGATTATTATATATGTTCCCAAGTAAAGTTTATATGACAAAAGTACTGTGAACTATAATCTATAAACATTGCGCGTTGAAAGGGAAACGAATCCTCATCCGTCACGTTAACTTTTATTCAATTATATTCTTAAGGAAAGCAGCTCGAATACACAGAGATTATAATATTACAATTTATAAGGAATTTCTTGCCTAGAACAATACCTCGGGAAACCAAGGTATGATAGATATGATTTTATAAAACATAGGATCTTATGACACCCATTTTTCAGTAATCGATTTAAATAGATTATTTTTGTCAATTGGGTTTTCCTCATTTTCATAGAAAGGAAAGAAAATTTTAACAAAATACTCTTTTGCTTCTTATTTTAAAGACATATAAGGACGGTGGCGTAACCCAACGCCGTCTACTTATAAATGTTACCTATCGAACCTACAACCGTCTTCGTAGATACATTTAAATAATTATATTGATACAGCGAACGAACTTGTATAGTCCCTTATACAGTACCGGCGCTGTCAGGAGTTATAGCTGGAAATGAACGTGCCTTACATTCGTGAGGACGCTTTAAAAGTTGAAACTACAGCTTAAAATAAATTTTCACCATATTTTATGAGTTTCAGCTTCAGGTTGTAGGTAGTATTTCTTAACATATTTCGAGAATTATACGTTTTTATTATTTAAAATTGTAAGTTTGAGTTTAAAATTTTTGTTTCATGAGTTCATATGGTTGTTTAAATTAGAATAGAGAAATAATGGCGTGAACGTGCATGAAACACGGTATATAAATATTACTATCTTACATGCTTTTATTCTTTAAAAAGGTAGAAATAGGTCCTAAAGAATTTACATACGTACGTTTTATAGTATATAATAAGGTCAAGTCGAGAGAATTGAATATATATTTTCATTGAAAATTTTCTATTTTATTCTCTCTTGATAACGAATAATGATTTTCTTTAAACTTCACGTTTAAACTTTAAGAAATTATTATTAAAAAAAAAGCAAATGTTAAATGTTGTTAAGACACTCCGTTCCCTATTATCTGTCGAATTCTGAAAAATTTGTTGAGAAGCGGGACTCAACGCCGCGCTTTGCCTCGACACCAGAGGGAAAAAATTAAAATATTAAATAGTTTATATAATATCTATATATTAATTTATTGATCTGTGAATAAGTCCAAAACAAGTCAGGCTTCATGCAATGTGGTCAGCCGCGAGCTCCAATTCGCTTTTCAGAACGGTCTGTTGAAAAACCACTGGTTTAGGAAAAACATGGCGGAGATACGATTCATTGTTCGTACCTGCGTCCTTATTATCTGTAGCGTAACTTTTGACAAGAAAATACTTTTGGCGCTGTCCTTTGAGGGTAAATATATAAATAACTGACATTCATTTTTCGTTGAATATTATAAATATTTACAAATTAATAGTTTTAATTATTTACGTAACTTCTTTTCGTATTTTTTCCATGATGCACTCATTTTTCATATATTGCGTCTTAAACCTCGTAACCCAACGCTGCAATTTATATCCAGAATAATTTAATATAATTTATCGAATCTAAAGGAATATCGCGTACACTTTGTTTCCTACAATTAGCAAAGCCTTAGTTAAGTCATTAAAAGCTTTATAGAGCTTTAAAGAGAATTAATTAGAACTAAAGTAACAAACAAAAATAATCTTAAATGGTTTTTTTTAACATATGAGTTCAGTTTGTCTTAACGGAACGGAAAGTATGTAAAGGTTTGTGAATACAAAAGCACTCATACTGAGTTTAGCGCCGAGAGCGTTATTATGAAAGTTTTTATATCACCTCTTTGAATTTCATACTTACTTGGGCAAGTGGAGATCGTTATCCTAAAATCGGTCACTCGAGAATTTGAACTTACACGAAGTTATTTCTATTGTCAAAGTATTTTTTGGAAAAAAAAATACTGAGTGTTTTGCTCATAAAAGTGTATTATTTTTTAGCGCCACGCTATACAATATGCGGGCTGTATTTATTAGCATCCACCCATAAACTTCAGTAGACAAAGGGAACCTAGGGTTAAGCCACTCCGTTATTCAATTTTTCAAAACACAAGCATTGCATTTAGAGAGGCGGAACTCAAAAGTGTCTTTTAGCTTATTTTTTTTTAATAATAATTCAAATCAAACCCACAACCATTACGTAAAGCTACGGGTATTTCTTCCACTGCGCCACAGCAACCTTTGATAAAGTGGCAAAATTCATGACTTTTTACTTTGGAAAACATAGTAAAAGTAATATATGTAGTCTAGACACCTAAATATTAGATAGAGTAAACTGTGACACCTCCCTGGATAAATTATTCTATAGGTTTACTGGAGACTCGACTACAGTAAGTTTCACTTATGGGAATCCTCAACATATTAGGTGAATATAACGCGATGGTTGTAGGTTTAATTTCCACTCCGGTATCGCTGTGGTAACAAAATAAAAGGCAACGTTAAATTCCGCCACTTAACACGTCATTTCTGGAAAATAATGTGTGTGTTTTAATACTAGATTCCGTCTGTGAGATGCAGCGTGAAGGTAAAAAAGAGGACCATCACGTGACTCAATGGCACAGTGAGTTCGATTTTCACTCAAGGGAATGAATGATGTTTTCCCCACTTTGATGAGACAGGCGACGTTGGATTCCGCCACTTTTTCTTATAAATATTTGGGCTTAAGTGCAATTTTTAATAATATTTGCGTTTAAAATTCATATTCATATCGGAGATGAAAATCCACTTGAAAAAACCCTCTTAGAATAATTTCTCTGTAACACATAATTCTGTCAATATTAATATCAACCTCATCCCTATAAGTTTTTTTCGAACATTTTACGAAGGCTGTAATATATCGATGTATTAAATTCACAAAGCTGTATCCCGCGGAATCGGAGCTGTCAATTATAAATTATACCACCTTTGCTGAGCTTGTTCGTTTATTAAATTACAAAGGAGATTGCAGACGTGACAGGTTCCATTTCAATTCGGTTTTCAGTTCCTCGCTCTGGTAACGAGGGAACGCGCGACGTTGAGTTCCGCTACTCAAGACGCAAGAGACACATCACTACTCAACAAAGTGATGAAATGAAAATAAATAACTCCCCCAAGTTGGAATAAAAGTCAAACCGACATTTTGTTTACTTTACATTCCTTTTGTATACATAGATTTAAATACATTAAAATAAAGGAATCAAACCCACACCCCACAACTATTGCAAAACTATGCAAATCATGAGAAACATTAATACAATAATATAGAAGGAACGTAGAGTTGTGGTCGATTCTCCTTTTTTTTTAATTAAAGAAATGTTCCTATTCGCAACATGTTGTTCTGCCGCTCTTAATAAAATTAGCGTTTAACGCGACCGAGGACGCAGATGCTTTTAGTGAATCAACCCAATTATACAGCCTAGTTGTGCCTTTTTATTTTGAATTGCCCGAGCCTTCTGGAATATTTTTTTTGTTTAATGTTTGTATGACTTTATTAATTAATTATTTGTATTTTTATGGTTTTTGTTATTTGGATATGAGTTGTGAATTATAGTAGCAGTATTAACCATCGGCAGTTATTTACACTTATATATGTATCGCAAAGTCGTGTACACACAACGGTCGTGGGTTTGATTCCTACACAAATTAATTGTTTAAAATATTCCACTCCTCTACTGGTGAAGTTATGTAGATGGACATGTGACATCTTTTCTTTTTAAAATACATAGTTACAATTCTTCCATTTTCGTTTCCAGCGTCTTGTTACCTGTCTCTCTGTGTCTTTGCGGCGGCGACGACGTCCGATCTGCTTCCGCTTACTTCAATAATACTAGATGTTACATTATTTTAGAAATTGTTTAACGTTTAAATCAATGTGCTTTTAAAAGGAACATTGCTTTACTCCACGAGGCGATTTTGAGTTCGAATCTGACATATTACATTGTTTTCCTGAACTGGTAAAATAAAATATACGAGTAAACAGATAACATATTCATTATTTTATGTCGTTATTGCTGTCAACAATGAGGCCGCATTAGCCACTCCCACTCGGAGGACTGAGTTATTTTTATTTCCTGGCTTTACGCGTAAGAAGAAGAATTAACTATTGGTAACAACAAAATAATTATGAAAAGTTTAACCTAATAGGCATAGAGAACCTGGTGGTAGGACACTACTCGTATGTTGCTTACATTTCGATATTGCGTGGAAAGTGGTCTGTCCCGGAGACCCCCTCAACCTCTCCTCGCTACCAGGACACAATATTTACTTCATTATATATTATATTCCGTTTTCATAATAAACATGGTAAAACTATATAGCGATTCTATTTCTTGTATTCTGAAACGCAAACGCGGAAATCCACCGCCTCAAGAGTACTCGTGGGAGTCGAATTGCCGACGACGGCAATGCATGTGCAGCGTACAGCGTACCGACCGATGTCGGTACGCTGTATCGATAAATTGTGTATTTAAATGTTAAGTAGTTAGAGAGACCACTCATGGCGCAGGAGTACAAAGAGTGACTGTAAAATCGATTAGTATGTTGTGAGTTCCACAACTCAACACGCAAAGCCTCCAGATTGCGGAAAGTGCGGGGTATGGAGTGTCTGACACACAAATCCTTCACCCCTTTGTCACATAGAGGCGGAAGGTTTTATAAAATTTTATGTTAAATCTTAACACTAACCAAACAAATAATAACAAAAAACAAAAGTGATCTTAAACCTAAAGGTGGTCTTTATAAACATCAACAATTGTCACTCCGAACTCTCTCTTACTCACTAACTTTTGACAGTTTATCCTTTAAATAACTCTGGAAGTGTACTCAAACGAGGTAGTCGTATGAGCAAGTGTTTAGGTGTTATAAAGTGGATTTCGAATAAACTTTGGATCATATCATAGCTTTCACAGAACAGTGAATAGAGGCGCTTTCAATTTTGTAGATTGAAATGTTAAATTATCTACTTATATATATATATATATATATATATATATATATATTTGGGATATTAATTATTTTCATTTCATTTCTGGTAATAAGAAAACGAGATTCGTTGAGTTTCACTCTTCAATATGCAATGTTTCGAAAATTTAGCAGAAGGAATGTTATATCTATTAATTATATTTATTTATTTAAAAAAATATAATATTAATAAAAAAAAGTCCATTTAGCTTGTAAAGAATGAAATATTTTCGGAGTCTACATCCATGCCAAAGTCGTTTTGGCTGTTGTTTTGTTCAGCTGACACACCCTTGACTTATTTTTGTTACGAACAATAGTATTCCGTAGACGCCAACATAACGCCAACATAACGCCAACATGAAAATACAGAATTAAAACCATGCTTCAATTAATGATAGTCGTCACATGTTTTGTAATATTGCGTCATCATTTAAGATTTATACAATTTCAAAAATATATTTAAAAATATATTTTAAAGAAAATTTTACTATACTAAATATAAAAACAAATATTGACATTTAAGATAATGCCTCTCGCTGTATCCTGGATCTATCAGGGCGGCAAAGAGGATCTACTTTAAGTTATAGATAGCATACTAAAAGACTTAAAGATACTTTTAATATTTGTATGTATACGTCTTTCTGTTTTTTCTTAAAATCGTTCAAGTGGAAATCGAACTAACAATTATCTCGAGTTGAATGAGATCGGATAGTCTATTATAATATATTACTAATAACAATTATAAGTACAAAACGTACATATTTTCTATTTTAAGTAAGGTATAATATTTAGATAACAATAGTTTATTAGTAAATAGCAGGATCTACAGAGGAAAAAGCGTGTCATTGATTTCCGCCACTCAATACGCAAAATTAGGCCTTGCCTCCAAAATTAGGCAAAAAGTAGTGAACAGAGTGTTTTAACACTTGAGTCCCCCTACTTACAGTTAAATGGCGAGCTATTTCTATCAATAGAAATCTATCGCAGAATCGAAATCAAGCAAAACAACCGAAAGCAATTATCCCTTATTCTTAACTCCCAAAGACGCCCCTCCTCCGCCCCCCTCCCCCTCCTTTGTGTTCAATCAAACTCAATTATGAAAATATATTTGATAATAGGCTTTTAATATGAGAACAGGTGACGGTAACGACTCCACTAATTAGAATTAAATAGAAGGAACTTGTGATAAGAAGTTTGATTAACGTTGTTGAAAGTCGAGGTTGTTAGTAATTATTAAAAAATGTGGCGTTGAGTTCTGGCACTCAACACGTAATGCCTCCAGAATTCCGCAGAAATATGGGAACAGAGTGTCAACACTATGTTCCCTCTGCCTACCCTGCTGTGTGCGGGATACAGCGTGAAGCTGATTTGAGTAGATTTTTATCTAAGGTTTTTCATAAATTTGTAATGCAAGGAAGTATTGTTATATTAACTTAAATATACTTTTTAATATAAAAAATAAACATATTGGGATTTGATGGGGATTGGGATGAAATTATACCTTTTCATAAGCGTTAATCGAACCCACGTCTATTTTTTACAATCAAACGTAATTTTTTACAAACAAACATAAGTAAACAACGAAATATGTCATCATAATCAAAGTTCCGCGTTTCCCTCTTAAGCCTTAAGGTTTATTTTAATTCACAGTAGATTCCGTCCCGAATCCTCGATAATGGGTTTCCGATCGTTAGCCCACTTTGCAGTTTTAACAATCTCCTACTGTCATATTAAATCTTTTTGTTTTGAACAAAGGCTCTTAATTGTGTGTAATTTTGAAACGACAAAAGGATTTATTTCATTTTATAACATTTAGCTATATGTGTTTGTTTGTAATTAAAATATGGCTAGTTTCTGCCTTCTTAGGCCTTACGCCAGCTGAGTATAAATGTGGCGGTTGTGGGTTCGATTCCCACTCGAAAAAATAAATTATTTTCATTTTCATCACTTCAGTAACAAAATAAAATGCCGGATTGAGTTACGCCACTCAAGTCGTAATGTGTTTATAATTGTGCGGTACGCGGCGTTCATTGGTCCGAGTGTCTTAGCTTTAGATTTCCTGCCTACTGTATTTAATTCTTTTTATTCTTCATTGACCTGCCACATTCCAGTTAAATATTTCTGCACTTGCCACTCCTTCTAAAGAAATTGGACATTGAGCAGAACTAAATATTTCATTATTTACAAGTAAACCTAAGAAATGTAAGAATCAATTATGCAATAAAATCAAATTATAAATTTAGTGTAAAACTATATTTTTTTATGAAATTATTCTTCATTTCGCCACTATGCGACAACTTATGCATGCAAATGCCTTCCGCCACAGTGGCCGTCTGCTAACGTCATTAGTACCGGAAGTACCTACATTCGCGTCTAGTGCCCGTCTTAATATTTGATAACATCGTCTTATCAATGCCTGCGAAAGTAAAGTTATTTTCATAGTCATTTTTAAATTGCAAATTAAATTTTGTTAAAAATAAATATTATTTAATCATATAGTACAGTTTTTTATGTTAAGCATTACATATGGCAATTTCATGTCTTTTCGCATGAGTTTTCGCTTTTCATCTTAACCTTAATTTCCATTTCCACAACATCAGTGACCACCATAAGAAGGTGCACTGTCACAAAACCTACAGGTGCATATTATCATCTTGATTCATTCAAAACCATTAAAATTCAAATTTAATCATTCTCAAAAGCAAACCATAATATAATATAAGTATTAAGCGTAAAAAACAAAACAAAAGGTGAACAAGAAACGAATAGTAAACAGTAATGTTCATCTGAATTCGTCGTGCGATACAATTACTGTGCAGCGTTCACCTCGTGCTCCGTAGAATTAGATTGTTTTCAGGCGATATTACAAATTCAAAGATTATTACGACACCGACTCCGGTCTAATCAAATTTCAAGTGAAGTACTGCGCGCGTAAGATTCTATTAAACCAACCATTCTTACCAAACATCACTCGCCGATATTTTTATACTGAAATTGTTTGCCCCTTTACTAAATTAATTAACAGAGAACTCTTAATCTATTATAATTTTATATTGACTCTTGTATTTCTTGGACTCAGATGTTGAATCAAATGATTTACAGCAAGTGTTTCCTTCCAGACGAACATATTCCTAAGAGGACTACCGAGTTAGTGCCATATGGCGTTGGAACGTCCATTAACCAGCGGCAGACTGTAATAACATTGAAGCAAATTTTGGAGCAAAATGTTATTATACTGGTGGAAGCGTCAGCGGTCCTTTTACGAAACAGCATGTACGTTCAAATATTTGAATCCCATACCTGAGGAAAATGATCAAGATACCTTAAAAGATTAGACACACACACACTACACACACATCCTCCGAGTAAAAGTAATACTTCCTGCTATTCGGGGTTCGCTGCTGACCGAGTCTTGTTGCTTAACTAGCGAAGAGAATAGAACAGAGTGATTCATCATTATATTAATTCTTCTTTGCGTACCCAGCTTTATGTAGAAAAGGTCTCATAGGTGAAAATAAAATGGTGGTATGTGAACCCCAAACCCCAAAAATTTAATTAACTTTTATATAGGTATAACTAAATAAAAAAATAGCAAAAGCCATATGTTCATTTAAATATTCAACTAAAACTTATGAAGATATAATCTCAGTAGCGCATTTTCATGCTGAATTGAATATGCTTAGAATGTAAGTCTCCCTTGAAAGAGAATATTCTGAGTTATAATTTTATTTAAAATATGCATTCTGTCATCTTTTCTGGAATTTAAATAAAACATAATATATTATTTTATTTACAGGGACATCTATGATGAGTGTATTGAAATTGTTGAGAGTACATCGCGTAGGGCTTTTGTTAAACCTCGTCCTTCTAAATATTTCATGGCCAATAATTAATTCGCAAAAGTATCAGCAGATGGCGCGATGTTTATGTAAAGTATAAAAAAATATCAACGTTAATATTATGGTTTCGATATTTTAACTGTAATGAGTAGTGTCAGCAGAGTCCAAATGAATATTTTATTATTTAGCTAGTGTTTTTATTTTAAATTGGCGTATTATCACTTTACTTTTACGGGCTAGCATTTATCGAAATAAAATATTAGGTCCAGTTTTTATTGATGGTAATTTAAATGCTACGAAATTTTTAGACCTCATAGGTGACCATAATATACCGACAGGATCCCCCCTAGATGTAAATCGTAATATGACGATATACATCTAGGGGGGATCATATTACGGAGATGAAATTTATGCATTCAAAAATAAGAGGTACACTGAAAAAAATTTAGCTATTTATTAAATAAGTAGTGAATAAACAACTTTGTTGTGAATAACCACATTTATACCTCGACCTCGACCTTAACTCTCAGGTATTACAAAAAGAAACATTGTAATCATCACCTCATTTATTAATGAATAAATTAATGGCAAACGTGTATACATTCAGTTCACTTCGGTTACAAATAAACTTAGCTTTAAGTTTCCACATTCAACAATGCGCGTGCGACGTTGTTTGACAGCTGTCACTTTCAATACAGTGCGTGCTTTATAACAATCGTGATTTTTCCTGTTCTTATTATATACTTGTAATATTTGGCGCTATATGATCATGATTAATTTACATTTTTTTTAGCTTCTATTTTAGAAAAGAGGAGAAGTGGAAATAAGAGGTACAGTGTGTAACATAAAAACGATTAACACGATGGTATAAATACTTTCTCAATATTAAACATTTAAAATCCTTCTTTTTATGTTTCAAAGTCCATCTATACAACACAAAAACAACAAACCAATAGTTCTTGAGATCAGCGCGTTTAATCAAATAATCACTTCAATTCTATAAAATTATAAATGATGTTTCGGATTATTTCGAAATTTACCAAATACGTTTTTGTACGCAGATTTTTCAGAGTTCTTCATTCACGACTCGCTTTGACTACACCCGATTTGTAACAGTTGTCAAACAAGTAGATAGATATCGATATAGCAGTAACATATTAAGTATATTAAGTTGGATAAATGTATTTAAATATAAAATTAATATTTTGCCACGTGTCACTCGTCACGTGAATTGAATGAGTGGAGTGAGTTCTGTGTGGTTGATATTTATTAGAAGAGAAAAGTGATGTATTGTTCTGTTTGAAACATATTCTTTAAAGTTATTCATAGATTCCACTTTCTTTGGAATTACATAAAACTTTCATAATATTTTCATTACGTTTCAAATACAGCCTGGTTTTCAATATATATCCTCAATAAACATCAACAGGCTAATTCTAATGTAACTTCGTACGTAAACATTTCTAAGGCAGTGTTTTAATGATAGTGAATACAATAACAGCTAGTTTTTATAGAAGACTTGTTATAGAAGTTCTCACCATCATCATCTTTTAGCTCTTCTTGTATTCACCGTGTAAGCCACTAGAGGGATTAATGACGTGTTCTTTTATAAACCTCGCAACAATTAAAACAGATAAATGCACCAAACATCACATAAAGTATGTTTTTAGAAGATCAAGATTAAAATAATTTTATATATTTAGAAATAAAAAAGTGGTTTTGTAATACTTTCCATTTTATAGAGAAAAAATAATAAAATGTGCCTTTTAATCTTTATCGATATTTTGCATTGTCTGTGTATATAATTTTTTAATTGACCAATTTAAACGAAGTCCATTTTAAAATAAAAATAATTGAACTTTTACTCTGGAGGTAGTAATCTCAAGTTGGAGCTAATAATTAAAATCAAAAGGGAAAATATTAAGTTGTCACGCGACAATTATCGAGTTGAACTGACGTCTCATCGTGTTAAATTATAAGTTAAGGTTACATTTAGCGAATTTCAAATCAAACATTTACGACTAGACAAATAATTGAAAAAAAAAAACTACATAATTAACACAAAAATAGCGAAAACTTAACTACTTTAAGACACAAGCTACACTTTTTACACATTCATTCATTCATTTGTTCATTTATTTATTTATTTATACATAATTACACGTAACTAACAATTAATAATCATTATCACATTATTATATTTATAAAAACCTATCTTGGCTGATAATAACAATAATTTAGTGACTTCGCAACAACTAAGCTATTGTTTTTTTATATATTTTCAATATTTTTTTTAACACTTTTTTGAAAGTGTTTAGACACAATGTCTGTTTTGCGTTTTTCCTCAACGTGGGAATTGACCCCGCAAGCAATCATCGTACTCATTCAGACACTCGCAATATTATTCAAAATAATTATGCTACATTGTTCATGTTCACTTGTCCTCCTTTTATACAATTTTATTCTAATTTAATGAATAATTATTCTGTATAAAAATTTGAACAAAATGAAACTTCCATGTATTTTAGTACATTCACCAAGTTGTAATATTCTTCTTTAAAACGAGTGGCCCTTAGTTCTTTCATTTCATTATTTCTTTCTTGAAATTCAATATAGTCCATCAAAGAAATGATGGCTTGCGTTTCATCATCCTCATCATCACCATGAAGCGCAACTAATTACTTATTTAGCATCACGAGTCCATCAAAAATAAACATTGATTTCAGGCTTCTCCACGTTTCTCATAAATTGTATAATATACATATAAGCTAATGTAATATCCGAGCTCACACGTCGAGCTGCGTGCGGTGGGGCGCGGGCGGTGCGGGGGGCGCGTCACGTCGGCGGACGGCGGGCGCGCGCGGCAGGCGCAGCGGCACGGGCAGCAGCTCCGGCATCACGCTATGATGCGTCACCAGGGCTGAGAGAGAAGTGAACTCCTTAGTGAAACCCTGGAAAATATCGTGACCAAAATTGTAGATTATCACAATAAATCGACACCGATTTTTATTTCCTTGAACTCGCATATTGCAGTTTTTTTTTAAATTAATTCCCTAAACTGAAAAAATGTCATAAACAAATTTAATAAGATTCAAGTTATTGTAACTTTCCTCGATAAATGTAGTAGCCTGTAGTTTCCGAGATAAACATGTTCAACAAAACTAACAATTCGATGTGCAAAGTAGAGTATAGTAAAGTTTAAATAATGTACCTTAATTTTGTACCCCTTGCCGGTGCGCAGTATGAGATAGTGTGCGATGCCCACGGGCGCGAAGTCGCGCGGCACGCGCAGCGACAGCGCCAGGCAGTCCGCCTGCGTGGTGCTGGCGCGCACCAGGAACGCGCCCGGGGACTGCGCAGACAGCACCTCCAGGGCTATCTGCGGGGACGAAAGGAAAGGATTCAGTAAAAAATTACTTAACTATTAACTATTTACTTAAATTTCTTTGCTATTATATAAATTATTATGCATTTATTTTCACTTTTTTTTAACGCAAATTGCACCCAAAACCAATTTTATTAAATACTGGTACAACAATTTTATTAAATATTGCTATTTAATTAATTTCACCTTGAATTGAAATTAAATATGTAAAACACATGTTGACCGCACAAAACTACAGTTAACATTATGGAGAAGCAGCCAATTATAATTGACTCGGCAGTCCAAGCCTTCGTTATTTTATAAAACCTGAAAGTTTCTGCCATGTACCCAACACCGGCTTGCTGGTTACTTTGGCAGTTATTAAGTAAATAAAATACAAAAAATATTATCTAATTTTCGTTGAATTAAAACGCTCCTTTTTTATATTTTCTTAATTACTATGTCGTGGCGCAGAGACACAAATGTGTAACAGTAAACTCTACTAGTTGTGGATACGATCACCACTCGAGGAGATTAAATATTTATTTACATTTATATTTCCATTTCTTCGCTCTTGTGTCGATGCAAAGTGTGACGTTGAGCCACTCAACACGCTATGCCTCCAGAATTCGGCAGAAAGTGGGGAACGGAGTGTCTTATCACGAGGTTCCCTCTGCCTACCCTGCTGTGTGCGGGATAAAGCGTGAAGCTGATTTGATTTGAAATATTTCCATACCTCTCTGGGTATCCCCTGCTGAAACCAGGGTGCCTGCCGCAGTTCGGGCTCCAGCGGGCGCGGGTTGTTGTTGCCGGACACGCACGACGACTCACCGGAGGACGACGACGTGCCCACGCTGCCGGTGCTCGGTCGACTGGGAAAAAAAATATTAGATTCTTCATATCAGTATACATTACAATATAGAATACTTATCAATAATTATATTGTTTGATTGATATACAATATTTTTCTAAATTTAAAATAATTTTTAAAAGTACTGAACAAAGTAATTATAGCCAATGTTATGTCTATATGATTATAAAAACGAATAGTTGCTCGTTAGTCTCGCTAAATCTTTAAAATTAAAAATTATTATAAAAGTGAAGCGGATGTCACACACATACATGGTCACACAGATAATTTCACATTTACATTGCGATCACAAATGTAGATATAATATATGATCACATGTGTAGATATATAATCTGTTGTCATTTGTGATCAATTGTGTGGATGTGTAATCGCTAAATATCGGAATAATTGCCTGTAAAAAATTATTTTATTATTTCATAAGCAAATATTTATTGTCCTTAGCTCACCCATTAACACTGTTACATTTCCTAAAGTCTCCGTCGTCGGTGAGTATATCTCTGATGCGGTTGCTGTCGCGCGTGCGCTCCGCCTCTGAGGCCTCGTTTATATATCCTCCGTTGAGACACAGAGGGACATTCGTTGGCCTGGAGTGAATATTTTATAAAATCAGCTTCAAGCAGTGTTATAAGAAATATGCCATTATATATTTACTCATACAATTTTACAATAAAACACAGGTGATGTAAGTTCATGTATATCAGTATTTGTTTAAAACGAAACGGTTGTGATATAAAGATATACATTGATGCAAAGTTGTCATACTAGTTGTCAAGTCAGTCTCCAATAAACTTCCAAGCAAATAACATGTCTTTCATTCAAGCAAATTCCAATATATCAAACTCAAGCAAATTTAACTCTTAACTGCATGAATAGATAATAACAATAACAGATGGATAGATCCTGTGTCACGTATAAAACATTAGAACATAAAAATGAACTTGCAAGCTCGTTATGAACTTTGATAAAAACATATTTCGGGTAAAACGAGCCAGATTTCAATATGAAGCTCAGTAACTATAAAAATGGAATAACGCATTTTAGAATGATAGTCGAGATTGGCATGTAAATTAATTATTTGTTTTGGATAAATGAAAAATCTCGTTCTGGGCTCGCCCACCGAGGGTACCGTACAAAAATTGGAAATCTCGAGATTATTTTGAAATTCATTAAATCTTAGCTTAGGGCTCAGGCCCCTTTCATCTGATACCTCACTTGAACTAGCGCGGCTTTAACACCAAATGTTGCCCCCATTTCAAGGCAATTAGTTCTTTGGATTTAACCACAATGTAATGGTTTCATGAAATCATGAGACCGTAGATTTGAGTATATAGTTTGAATTTCAACTCTGTATGTTTCTTGACTGACAGAGAGATAGACGGACAACAAATTGATCTTATAGTATAAGACAGAAAAAATAAGAAGAAGAACTCACGTCGTAGGAGTATCAGTGACAAGTGGAGTTGCGTCATCATCAGACGGCTGTAACAACGCTCCACTCAGTCCTAGCGCTAATCTCTTCATTAGTGGCGGTCTCTCCATTTTCTCTAATCTCTCCCCAAGTCTCCGATAGCAGCTTAATTCTGTGGGTGAGTTCCAGTCTTCTGAAGAAGTGGGACTGGCCTCGCTCGCTTCGCTTGGCTCGCTCGCTTCGTTCGTACCGCCCATTATATCGCATTGTGGTGGTGATCTGTAATGTTTTTAGATTATTTTTAATTTAATTTAATAAGAGGCCAATGTTGTATAAAAGTATTTCTTATTCAAAAAAATTCTTTCAAATCTATATCATGACTTTTTTAACAATAGTTATTTTTCTTGAGGATTGAGGGTTCGATCTCTAGGAAATGACATATTTATTTAAAATTAATATTTCCATTTCTTTGCTTTGGTATTAAGGCAAGGGCGGCAGTTATTTCCACCACTCAACACGAAATGCGTCCAGGATTCGGTGGAAAGTTGGGAACGGAGTGTCTTAACACAAAATTCCCTCTGTCTACCCTAATGAAGCTGATTTGACAATTTTTGATATTTTTCTTTACGTCAAATAATGTAAACAATATTCTTTTACTGTAAAAAAGTCAAGTAGTCTATTCATGTTTCATTTCTTTCTCTCTCTCTCTCTCTCTCTCTCCACACTCACCTGTCCAAGCAGTGCGGGTAGTGATGTGTCAGTCCCGGGAGAGTGTCCGGGGCACGCGTACATGTGCCGCTTAGCTCTTTGCTCTGTAAAAATGAAAATAGAAATCATGTAAGAAAGCGTTGGAAACATATCTATCATAACGGTTGACTTTATAAGGTTTATAAGGAACTTAATTTTTGCTTCACACTGTATCCGTTTAGCAGTGTTGGCAGAAGGACGGTTGACTTTATAAGGTTTATAAGGAACTTAATTTTTGCTTCACACTGTATCCGTTTAGCAGTGTTGGCAGAAGGAACCCATGTGATAAGATTCTCCAATTGAGACGGCATGATAAGGAGTGGAACCCAACACTAGGATTGAACTGCCAACACTCGCGTGCTCACTCACGATTACAGTAAAATTACTGTCATAAAATTCAATAAACGAAAGTTCATTTTCAGTACATAATATCTATTCATAATGATTTCCTTAATAGCTCAGTTATAACTTTGCAGGAATTTGAATTGAATGTGAATTCTAATTTAGAAACAATAGGAACTGTTTTTGATTGAATTCAAAAAGAGTTATATTTAGAGTAAACACTGTAGTTTATCACGGCGCTTCCCGTCGTAAACTGGAAACGCTTTGGAATGCAAGCTTTTCTTAATACTTTGGTAATATCTTTGACAGACACCCATTGGAATCGTTCGCTTCTGAGATATTGTCCATTCGTATCTTCGGAAGTAGCAGATACAATATTTTTTACTCAAATCGCTGTTCAAGCTGTAAGTAACGACAACTTTAAATTTACGTATAAACTTTGAAAACTTTCAAATTATAAAACAAATTATAAATATATTATTACAATAACATATATAATAGTGCTTATCTTGGTGTCACTTACGTCCCACCTATAGCTTTAACATATGTGAATCTAATAAAAATGTAACTTTTTCATTCGAGGTGACATGTAACAATGATGCTGGGCAGGCAGAGGGACCCTGGGAACCGCTTTGCATTGTTGCCAGAGCCAGATAATCAGCTTCAAGTAAATTCCTCTTTCCTCTTTTCCTTAAATTTATTTTAGGTCATATTGTAAGGCTCGCCAAACATACTGATATATTTACACAGAAACATGAAAGATCCAAAATATTTAAACTCTATAAATGTAAAATATGTCACTCGAGTATTCTATGAATTGCCCAATCGGCTCACGTCCGCTTCCGAAAGTATCCGCGTTATAAATCAGTCTTGCATTCCGCGATTGGAATGTGAACCGACGACCTGTACAGTACCAACAATGCCATTCAAAATATTTTACTAACTTTAACGACGCGAAAAGTTCAGAAAATTAATCTGAAGCCAACAAAATAAGAGCTTATTTGTTGTCTATTGAGTTTAATCTAATGTTATAAAAGTTGATACCTATTAGCGGGGAACGGAGTGTCTTAACAGTAGGTTCCCTCTACCTACCCTGGTGTGTGTGGGATACAGCGTGAAGCTGATTTTTTTTTAAACCTATTGTGTAATACAGATCTTGTGCTTTATATTTAATTTTATTTTATAGTTAAGGTACAATTCGAAATGGATTCAAATATCATTTAAAAGTAAAATATCACGCTGTATCACACATATGGCAGGGTATACAGAGGGGACCTAAGGGTCTAGTGTTAAGACACGCGTGTTATAATATGGCTCAATCTCTTCCCTATAATTGGATTATGTAAAATAAAAAATATTTGTTTCATTGGAACCAGTCGTTCCTGATATAACCGCGTGCAACCCAAACAACTCTTCTGCTATATAATATTAGTATAGATATTCAAAATACTTATGTATTTTCGTAAAGAAAACCTATGATAACACTTTCACTTTTCTCTGTTTACTGTTCATATTTAAAGTTAGCTTGTCTAGTGGCAGAGCCTTAGTTTAGACATTATGTATAATCTAATAAAACACAAAATGAAATGCTTAATTTGGGTTCTTACAAAATTTTACTAAAGTAAACTTTATTTTCATTTAAGAACGATTTAAAATGTTTAAACATGTATTGCCAAGCGGACGCGTGCAGCGGCGTGATAGACTTCATTTATAATAATATCCGGCGACGAACAAAACTACATATTTTGTTTTGTCATTTATTTCGTAAACCTGCTGTTAAATACGTTCACATTACTTGTTCTCGGGGAATGAGTTACGAGTTTACATATATGTCTCGTGAAAAATATAAATATGAAATGAGAGCCAAGTTCAATATCAAGTAATGTTTGGTTCTCTACTTCACCGACAAAATAGGAGATCTATATGGGTGCCGAATTCTGTGTTTCTCGGGATAATTATATCCCGAAAGCTCAAAATTTTGTACAAGCTACAGTATTTATAGTAGAACTTTGATATATTGGTAAAAACAAGTGCCAAGTCAAATTGTGATAGATTCGAACTGCCCGGAGGTCTTCCGACCCTAGTGAAATCCGTACAATGAAATTATTAATGTTATATAGCCTTTCTTCGATGACTAGACTATGTAACAGATAAAAAATTAGTTTTCTAGTAGTTTTCAAGATCAGCGAAACAAATTTTTTAGTTTCACAATATTATATGAATATTTAGTATAAATTTATTGAAATCATGGTGTGTGTCAGAGAGTCGTCTAATATCTAACTGTAAGCAAAATGGTTGTGGGTACGATCCCCATTCAATAATTAATTAAATCGTTTTTGCTTCTTTATTTTGATGAGACAGTTAACACACACATATTTCATAATAAAGTGAAAAACGGAAAACAGAGAGTGCCAACACTGTTCACCCTGCCTATCGTGCTATGTTAAAACATGTAAGATATGTAAGCCTAAATATATATTACATTTTATTCGAATTTTAGTGGATTGTGTTAGAGTGTCAATAGAAAATAAAATGGAGAACATGATAAGATGATAAAATTACTAAGAGATGAGAAGTTTTTTTTAATTAAAAAAACAGGTATTTAAAATTTTATTTTGGCAACAGGCTCTCAAGGGTACAGGGTCATCAATCAAGTGGACAAAAAACACGTCGCGACGGACGGCTTTAAACAAAATCAACAAAAAAGTGGGATCAGGGCCCGAATGGATAATAAACTTTCCGAATTGGCTGCGTTGGAATCAATGCACGTTTAACTGTGCCACTTGCATATAAGGCATATTTGTATAATTGTTTTCTATACTGAATGGTCTTAGACTGATATTCTACATTTAGTAATTAGTCTTTTCTTAAATATTCACTATTAGTTTGAGTAAGTTCGATCACATGTGTGTAACGTGATATTATATTATTTTAGGTCAAATATACTATACGAGACTATATCGTATATAAGTCGAGGCACGAGCCAAGGCTAACAGTTTTAGTCTTTATCGGTTTAATGGTCGGAGGTTTATGGGAACCAACCACGCGTGTGTTCTGATATGAGAATAGCTATGGTACATATAATATAATAATGTATAAAGTATATATTGTTCCAATATGTATAGCGGAAAATTTAAGATTCTAGGATTCTGCTAAAGTGAGTCTCGTGACTTACACTAAGAAATAACAATTTTAGAAAGTTGTCATATTTAATGTAGAAAAGGAACAGAAACAATAACTTAAAGAAAATGAACGGACGTAAATAATCATAACACTTGATATGCTTATGTTTTGTGGTGTGTGTCGTCAGCAAGTGCGACTACGTTTTTAGTTTTGTTGAACAAACGTTAAATATTCCTATTATATAATATATAATTATATTATCTAAAAACAATTTAACAAACAGCTGAATGAAACAAAAGAGAATGAATTTACAGGTTTAGCTGTTTCCTGCAGGGCTAGGTAGGATCTATCTACTGAAACCTATAGAAATATTCCGATTTCTCTTCGTCTAGATTGGATGCCTGAGATGGAACTCAACCCCGGGACAGAATAAAATAATTTCTTATTTTTTTCTATTCGAAACAAATTTTTCGTTATTTATTTCTGTCTTAGTATATATAAAACAAATAAATAAAGTTACAATTTATATAAGCATTTTTGTTAGGAAAAGTTTCAAATTTTATGGATAATTTACTTTTTGAATCGTTTATAACGGGGTAAGCCAGTTAACGTATGGAAGACGCAATGCAGAATGAGCTCCATCCCCCGGGATAGAGACATTGCATGTGATATATTAAAGCGCTTATACTTTTATAATATATTTTGTAGAATTATTTAAATTTCATTTTAGTTATATCTTTTACATTTTGATAACGTGAAAGTACGCGTGGACGTTATGGGTTCAATCTCTATTTGGTGGAGTGATTACATGTTAGCTTCATATTTCTCTGGTAATATGACAAGGCGCGACGCAAAGTGGAACCAAGAATGACTTAATTTCCCGCTTCCTACCCAAAACAGTAAAGCAGTAAATTTATAAACGTGCTTAATTACTTCTTAGTGCAACTTATAATGACTTAGAACAATTTTTTAACGCTTTAATTCAATGGTGTACTTAAATAAATATTTTTTATGATTATTATTTTAAACTTCTATCTGAGAAGTTTTATAATTTAGAATAAAATACATTTAAATTTTAATATTTTTGTATTATAAAATGAAACAAAAATAGTTTTTAAGTAACTATATTCGAATAACGGTATAAAAGTTAAATTTAACCGAGCCAGTAAAGTAACGTAAACTACGAATATGTGGCGACGCGATGCAGAACGAGCTATGGGCCGTAGGGACCGTGACAACGTGTATGAATAAACGCTTTGAAATTTACCAACATTTAAAAAATAAATGTTATAGTTTTACGCCCACCTAACCTTTTCTCCATTGTACAAATGGAACTAACTAACCACAACCACATAAATATTATATTTTTTTCCTCTGAGTGGAAATCAAACCCACACTCACTGTTTGCATTCAGATGTTTTACCGCTGTACCACGCTAGACACTCTGTCTATAAGCGTTCCTCAAATAGAAATTGAATTGATAGCTACGTAACAAAAAATATCATCGAAGTAGAACATAATCTATATATATTATATAATTGTTATCTATTTGCAAGAGATTACCGAACGGAAATGTCTTTATGGAGAAAGCATTGAATTAACACTAAGTTTCCAGGTTTGCTTTACAGCGTAAAGGCAAACAAATATATATATATATATATATATATAATAAATCGATCACCACTGCGTGTGAATCGACTTAAAGCTTATTGTTGTTAAAAACTACGTCCGCATGTTAAATACGGCCGCGGGGCCGGCGACGGGGACATGAAATGTCAACGTTAAATGTACAGAAAATGAATTCGTTACCATCCTACATAAAGCGGAAGGACCCTGCGTGCTATTGATACATTGTAAATTTTCTGTTCAAATACCGAAATATTGTGTACTAAGAGGCAAAAAAAAAATTAATATTTTAATAACATTTTAAATGCTCAAATAAAATCAATTTAATACTTACTTGCACTTTATCTGATCGATACAAATTACAGCACTAACCATGAATGGTTATTGGTACCAGTAATCAATAGAGGGCGTCTGCAACGTCCGACGTCCGACGTCAGACGTCAGACGTCAGACGGGCACGTTTTCTATCAGCGTCCCTCATTTACCTAAATGTTCAGGATCGGGTGATCAAGGCATGCGGTTATTGCGATTGTTGTGTGGTACAAGCTTAAACAATTAGACGTTACTTATTTATGGAGAAAGTTTATAGTAGTTTAAAAAGATAGAAAAGTCAAAACGCACCGCCTAGAGAAATTCGGCGGAAAGTGAGAAACTGAATGTCTTAGCACTATATATGGGATACAGCGTGAATCAAATGTATCGATTAATATATAAATAACAGTTTCAATAAAACTACTCGTTGTAATGTGGACATACATTACAATTAGTAGTTTTGTTTGTTTGTCTTTTTGTTTGGAAATAACGCAAAATTACTGGAAATTAAACTACTTTGGTATATTTTGGAGTCATCAAATTTAAAAATGATTTATTAATAAATATGTTAACAGTACTAAAATATATAAAAAAGGAATGCAACATAAAAAATCTATATTTTGTACGCAAATCATTTGAAGGCGCGACGTGATATGTACTCAATGATACTCAATATGTGTTTAATCAAGTGTATTTGAAGTTGAAGTAATTCGATTCTGGCGTCGTAGATACAAAACTACTGGAATTGCAAATTGAATGACATTCTGGACTCAAATATTGAAAACAAAACAAAAGATTCAAGAATTTGTTTTTTGTGAAGGTATTGTTAACGTAACATAACACGACGTGAATCTGTATCTTTGAAGCCTATATTTTAGTTACGATATAATTTGTGTATAAATAAATAAACAAAAGATCAGATACTTATATAGTTAGTTACTGATGGTTCTTAAATATATAAACAAAAATTTATGAAGATTCAAACTTTTCAAATACATGTGAATAAAATAAAAACTCCTGAAATAAAAAAAAATAATATTTCTATATTAATTCAGATGGAAACCAAGAAATCATATTTGGCCCTGAGTGACCTCTGCAAACCTACTCGCTTGCTTGCAGGATATAATTCGAACAAAAAACACTTGAATCGTTCAACAAATACCGAGTTTATTTTAACGCTATCGCCTATTCTTTTAGACGGCACGCAGCTTTTAACGTTAAAACGGGGCGAGTATTAATCGCCAGGTCCCGGTTAGTGCCTCTTCACACGAGACCCGACTCCCTCACTGTTGACCTTCCGACACGCAACTAAATAATAATAGTTAAGGCTAACCTTTCATATTCATTATCAAGCAAACTTTATACTTAGAATAAGTTAATGTGTATAAATAACGCCTACACATTGCGTATTCTGGGGAATTCTGAATTAGTCATTCATAGAATGTATTTTGATACAAAAATACATTAGTTAGGGTAGTTAATTACGTAGATTGTAAGTGTTATTATGTATTTCCTTAAAGTCTGTAGACAGATGCAAGTCACCTCTGACATTTGATTAATTCTCTCCTCCACCCAAAGGTTGGCTGGAAGAGATAGAGCACATAACCGTCGTGTATAGAATGAGGCCTGCGCCGCTCCCCCGCGACGGACTCTATATGACAACTTAAATATATCTTAGTTACAAATATATATTAGTGTCATAACTTTATAAATACTTCAAAATAATGTAAACATAATACAAGACTATCATAAAACCGTGTATAACACTTAACAATACAAAATTTACCAAGTCCAAGTCAAAGGTTTTTACTCCAATTAATTAATTAAGAAGTAATTACTCAAATCAGCAGAGCAGCTCTAATTTGGCGTCAACTCTCTGCTCTCCATTCACCATTGTTCAAGAGGACAAATAAATTCGAAACATTAACTTTCTCAGCCGCAATGAACTTAATTAAACGAGTTCAAATTAAAGAGTACGTCCATGCTGTCGTATAGATTTACTGCTTGCGATGTAACAAATATCTCTTAATGTTTATATACATATATTTACATATATTTTTGTATGTGTATCTGTACAGCTGGGTGTTCAGAAAGGAATCGGAAATGGTAACTTACTGTTAGGATACTCCGTTTCCATTGAAAGGGAACGGAATATAGTGATATAGAAATTAATTCAATAGAAGTCATATTTGCAATATTTTGCAAACTATTTTTCAATTTTATTAAAATGTTTCGAATCTAATAGCAAGATATCTCAGACAAACTGAAATGCAAGAGGCAATTTTGTAAGACATTTTAAAATCCATCTCAACTTTTCCTCCTTCCTAGATAAGTCTCGAGTGATAAGGAATGTGAAGGAATTTCTGCATAAATGTCTTAAGAGTAATTTTCCGCACATTTACCATTTGTGTAGAAAGACAATTTACACATAATATGTAGTGGTGAGTCACTCTGTTCTACACTCTTATTTATAAACTTTTACGCCTTGATATATTTTTATACTTTAGAACTATAAATAGAGAATAGCTTCACTCCTACAGTGGTAGGCAAAGAAACGTTGTTGTGATGCATTTTGTAGGTTTCTAAATATAGACGAATATTGCGGTTAAAGAGCTTAAGTAAATAATTTCATATTAAATGAATGTAATTTACCCAGAGCGGCGCCGAAGGTTGCAGCTGCGACGCGAACGCCATTCGGAACGCATCTCCCACGAGCGAGTTCAATTCCTCCGCCTGTAACAATATCATTTTATAATAATTATATCTATTTATTTCAAAAATATTACATTTGGAATGTGTTTGATGTGTGTGTGTACGTACATACGTACACACACATATCAAACATACATTATTTATGTGTATTGTATAAGTAGTGGCCCTTGCCACTGCATTAGGTAATGCCGGGCCCCGGTGCCCATCATCCTCCACCTTAAAGGCTGGCAATGTACCTGTGGCTCCTCTGGTGTTGCATGGGGTCGTGGGCGGCGGTGATCACTTACCATCAGGTGACCCGAACGCTCGTTTGCCTTGTCCTCTCCCATAAAAAAAAAGCTTGCAAGTTAACCCTTTATCACACCTGATGTAATCTTGAACCAAGATAGTATCATATATTCAATTATAATTGATTTACAACCGCCCGCTTGTTTCCGTTCAAAGTAGCAATTAGAAAAATAAACATGCGCCTCTCGTTTAGTGATGACGGGATAATTCCATGCAGCGACAGGAAGCCGACGAGTTAAGTATTACATCATAGTTGTAACTGAACTGTTAAATACATTGTAACTAACTGTTAAGTTAATGTTATACTTATGTTTAGTGATCAGTTTCCACCTCAAAAAATAATCGGAATCCTGAATTAATCATCCCGTATAAAATGTTTCGCGTACATTTTTCCTTTAAGACTGTTCCTATAACTATTCGTTTCAACTATATTTATTTAACTTTACTACGTCCTCATAGTCATAGTGTCCAGCCACATAATGAAAGTTAATATAAAAAGTATGTTATGAATATACGATTGAGTAATAAAATTTTATACGATTCTAATATATTAACAGAAGTAAACCGGCTCTGTGCAGGTCACAGTGCGGCCCTGACCCCTTCTTTCTGTTGAAGTAATTGTAATATAGAAGTTGTTTTTAATAATTTTATGATCATATAAAGTTTATATGAACTAATCGGAATGTGTAGCGTATTATAAGAAGTACCTGCTTTTGTATGTGTATTGGATTGTGAGGTTGTAGTTGTGATTCATTTTGAGAGCTTTATTCTGATTATCAATCTGTTCGTTGATAATTAAAATGGTTGATTTAATGCTACTGTAAAATTATCAGATGCGACTTTTAACTTTTACTAAATTTAATAATGTTTTTAAGCAAAGTGACTTATAACTAGATTTAAGTATGTACAGTACATAGTATTAGAACACTGTTGTTTACGCATTGCCAAGTTTTCAAATTTTTCTAACAATTGTTTTGCTAGAACGGGTAATTAAAGTAATTCATTATCCCGAGTGGGAATCAAATTTATACTTGCCGCGTTTACGATGAAAAGCTGTATTGTGGTGTCACGACGCACTTATATCATATATGAAGTTTAAAAGTAAAAAACGTTATAAAATTAGTATAACAAATAGGTTCCTACGCTTACGTCCCACGCGCACCTAGACCGACGTGTGATGCTGATGAGGACAGCGTGGGTTATTTTAATATAGATAATACCTAATAAGAATTAATTATACTTAGAAATTAGCGATTATAGCGTAGGATACATATTTAAATTATGTAACGTTTCATATGTATTTGTGCTTTTTATATTAAAATGAGCTTATAACCGACTGTAGCGAATCGTACCTACAACCGACGCGTTTACAATCGCACGTGTTACCATATCTAGAAAACATCAGAAGTGAACGGTAGTTACAAGTAATGTTATCTAATCGTTTAGACGATGAGGAGCATGGAGTAGTGCCTATATATATATAAATTTCGTTGATCGATTATCAAAAAGAAAGTGGTACAATTATTATCTTGGATGTGTTTGTCAAGAAATTTCAAGACATTAATTAATCTTTTTTTTAATAAAACTTACAAGCCATTGTGTAAGCGGGACATGCTAACGGTACAAGAGAGACTTGAGTGCGCACCAAATTTATTTTCTTATTTAAACCTCAACTGGTTTAAAGAATGCTATCGATTTGAGCTTTCGTATTGTATTTATGTTTATAATGCATATGTAGGTGAAGTCAAGTTTCTTTCCAGTTCCGGCACAGTAAACAATAGACTTGCTGTAACTCACTCGCGAGAATGATATTTCAAAACTGTGTTTAAGCCCGTGAACACACCATTACTTTGGATTAAAAAGAAAGATTAAGAGACTGGACTCGTGGAAAGATAAAAAACACACACGATTATTTGCTACGGAGTGATAAAATTTCCTGTGAGAAACATCCACACAATATAACCTAAAAACACAGCAAGTGCAAAATACACACTCGACAGTAGTGCCAACCTAAATTAATAGAAAACGTGTTGCCATATAAATATTTTGAATACCACCACGACTTCTATTTATCTACAACACTAAAGTACCTAATTTGAAATCTTCTTTGCGCATATTTTGGAATGTACCTGCTATGGATGCCCAAATGCAAATCCTAATGGAAAATGGAGATCTTGCGTGACTACATTTATCGGCTTACTACAAATTTAAAGAAATTAAGCCAACATAATAAACGTCGGACAGCGTCCCCAAATAGTACAACACTTAGGACGATTAGACAGCGAAATTAGCAGCTACTCTCCACCAAAGGTACTTCTGAATATAGTTGATACATCTGTGGAAATAGTGGAAATAATGGAAATACTGGACTCGACGGACGACGAAGAGTCCTACTGAGATATCTGGAGGACAGTGGACTGATGTAGAAATGGAGTTGCTGGGTAGCTATAACCATCGAGACAGCGTGAAGCTACAAAAAACGTACGTATTGTGTTTATATTCACAGCCTCAACCACCAGCGGTCCACATCTGTAGGTGCAATGTGAAAATGCCAATATTGCTCATTTTATATTTAACATATTTATCGAAAAAAAAACGAAAAATAGATTAATGGTTTAAGCAAATGAAAATGTTTAAAAAAATAATAATCGTATTCATTAACCATTTTCAAAAAAACGATAAGTCCCTTTGCTTTCTATCTCTTTTTCATTTTAGCACAATCAACTCTAATAATCAAGTAATCAATACAGCAGTAGACACACAGTCGCATACGGTCGCACCTTATAAAAGATTTAAGTCACTGTATTAGTGTGGGAGAATCCAATGCTGCGTTTTTTCTTATTAGCAGACAAATAAATAAAAATTTTACGCAGAACGAACTAATAAGAAATTTAGCAGAACTGTTATTGTGTATTACCTGATAATAAAATAGGCTGTTTAGTTATTGCTCGATGAGTCACCGTCTCCTGACTTGGCAGATATGTCACTCTTAACGAGATAGGGAGAACTTTTCATCGTGCCTCCTTATTTCAAGAACAATATATTTAATTACAATATCCAAGAGTAGGGTTCGATCATACACCCTTCCCACTGCCTCCTTCTTACTGCGCCATAAGGGCATCCACACACACAAAGCTGTACTTATATGTATATACTCGTATGTATATATAAAAAGCTCAATGTAACAGAATTGCATACGTTTTCACTTCATTTACATTTCTTGTGTAGAACCGCAATACAGTGTAATAAAATAGTGTGTGTGGATACAAATTGATATCTTAGACTGATGCTAGAGTGGAAGCTATATAAAGTTGTACCTAATGTTGTTTTTTTTTCGTCGTGTAAACTCATTGTAATGTGGTACAATTATCACTTATTAATTAAATAAATAAATACACATCAATAAAATGTTTTAATATCCAGCTGGACTACCGAATACTTTTTTAGCTTCACGCTTTGTCCCGAACATAGCAGTATATGTAGAGAGAACTCAGGAACCTATTGTTAAGACAGAAAGAGAATCCGATCCCATCAGCCGATACCCGTTCCCGACTTTCCGCCAATTTCATGATTCTAGAAAATATAATTAACCTTTAATTATAATTAAAATTAATATTATTATAATTAATTATTATTAAACTTATGCATATAAGTTTAGATAAAAATAATTGTTTGTAAGCATTTACATTTTAGTTTATGAGAAATAAAATCCAAATATATTGTGTTGTTTTATTGCAAAAAAAGAACAAATATATATAATATTAAATATTAAAAAAAGAAAAAATATTACTATTTTTATAAGGTATAATTTCTTATTTTTTTTATATTGAAATATTACCAGGTAACTACGATAATATGACATTACATAATATGATATGACAATCAAGCTGAAATCTAAGTTATCAAAAATACTCCATAACTCTAAAAAAAATAATATTATATAAAAGTTTTGTTATAAAAATTAAGTATGATATATAAAAGAATAATGAGTATAGCTCCCTATACGACAGAGCGCCAATGTAATAGATTCTATTTCACATTGTTTGCAAAACGAGGAATGCTGTTATTCAATGCGACGCTCGCTGCTTCATAAGGTCCACTTTGCAGATATACTCAAAGAAATCTGAATGGCTGATGAACTACATCGTGGCGCAGTTGACAAGAATTTGGCCGTAAGTGATAATTGTGGGTTTGAGTATTATAAAATATGGCTTTTCCCTGTATAACAGTGTACAGAGCGGGGACTTAGCACTACTTCGTTCTCCGCGCAGCGCACAAATTTCGAGGATATTACGTGTTAAGTAGCGGAGCACAACGCCGCGCTTTGTCGTCCAGACCACTGCATTTAAATACAATCAGCCACGAATGTGAATCGATCTCTTCATGTTGACAATAAGACATTGTGTTGCTGCAACAACACGGCCTTCAAGATTGTTTATATTCGATAGAAGAAAATGTTTTAGTTTTATACTAGCTGAGCCCGTTCGCTTCGCTCGCGCGAAGTTTAGTGCAGTCAACTGTTGGCTTAGCGTAACAAAAATACGTCCCGTCGGACAAAAACGTAAAATAAAAAATGCGTTTTTGGATTCTGGATCTGTCTAGCCTATAACTATCCCGGGAAGCCAGGGAACAACTCCTCGAAATTCCACGTCAATGGACTCGGCCGTTTCGGGGTCTATAGCGAACAGACAAACACACGAACAGACATTTGTTTTTATATAAATGGATGATTATTCAATACGCGGCGTTAAGTTATGTCACTTCGTATGGCATGGTATGTCGTTGGGCGTAAATTGAAGAACAGAGTAGTATAATACGTTTTATTGGAAGCTCAATTTCTTTGAGCATTTGAGATAAAAGGATGCAAAAATTAAAGCTATTATATTTATAACCAATTCCAAGCGAAGAATATATGAATTATGTATTTATGCATACACGTAAGCGTTAGGAAAACCTCTATACAAAGTATATTATATTAACGCAATTTGTATTTGCCATTCTATATGTGCTGGTGTGTGCCGATACTTAAAAATGACAATCATAAACTTATCCCGGTGGGAATCGGGCCCACAACGGCTTCCATCTAAAATAAACACAAATGTCTTAAAAAAAATTATATATAAACCAATTTGTAATAGGAAGTTGTAATAATTATAGTCCTTCGAGCCAGATCTCAAAGAAGTAACAAAATAAACTAAGGGTAGTCCAGATATATCTGGTTCGCTGGTGGTCGCGCATAAACTGTTTCCTCGTAGAAAAGGAGGGTACGCTTAGTAAAATAAATAGATACCTAAAATAAATCTAGATAACTGATTCTATGACATAGAATCATTATGAAACGCCTAATATTTTAGAATTTTATTTAAATTTTGATTCTTGTTTAAACCAATGTACTCGTAACAATATTCTAACTAGATTTGGCCAAAATTAATTTAATAATGCTCCATTTGTAAAAAAATAACTTATATGAATTATAACAATATTTTTATAGAAAAAAATAATTATCATAAAATAGAGTACAAGTTAGTAAGCTTCACTACAACGATAAGCAAATTGAATTAATCTTGTATAATTCCGCTACATTAGACTGTAAAAGCACAAGTCACATTGATTTAAACAAATTATACAACACAACTCGTCCCACCTCCTCAAAAGTCTAAATATTTTGGAATGAAAAACATGGATGAACTAAAAGATTAAATGTATGTTTATTATTTATATATCCTTAATCCAGCAACAACTAATATTATAAAATGACGCGGTGGCGCCGCGATTAGCCTCAATATAATATCTAAACATGTTCTTATTAAGGAATATCTAATTCATTTTCTATATTATCATTATATTTCTACATACTAAATCATATTTCAAAATGGAAAATATCATAAAAGTCAGTAAACACGCGAGTCAAGCCGGTCACAGGACGAGCCATGATTTTATATTTATTTGAACGGATATTTACAACGCAATAAACTTTATTTTTATCGTTTTGATGTCTAGCGCGTGGTGTAAGCGGCCCTCCCCCTATGTTTTCCAATATTGCTATGATATCTTTATTACAGTAATGTATACTTTTTAAAAGTCAATGTAGAATGCTAATACCTAAAATTAATATCATGGTGCATTTTTCCCATTGAATTTGATTTAGTAAAATTATTTAAATAAAAATGTGGTTTAAGAGTTGAGTTAAGAGTTGGCGAAACTCATCTTCGTTCTTTACGTTGTGTGGAATCGAAAACATAACCTTCGCGTTTACAGTGTCATTCAGTGCCACTGCCCACTGCGCCACTACAGCCTCCAAACATTCAGTACCTTGTATGTAACCGGACAAAGCGGTGTCAAAATAAACTATCAAACGATTTCACAACAAACAAGAAAAGGGAGTTCGAGTGGGCGTCGCGCCTGTCGCGCCTGTCGCCTGTGTAGCTGTGCGACTGCTGGACATCGAGACACCAAGTAACGACTACAATGACGGATATTGGATGTTGTGGACAAATTAGGTGTTTCCTTTTTGGAGCAAGTTGTTTATATCATACTATGTAACTGTCAAACGTAACGTATAATTACGTTGAATTTAATATATAAATCAAAATGTCGGGTTTTTAATTTTTTTATTTATGTGCTCCTGCGCCTGCAAACTCCTAGTTTAGTGATCTTCTACATTATATAACTGTGAAAAAAATGCACAAATCTGGGAAAAAGTCATCCAGTAGTTTTGTCTGTGCATATCTTTACTAAGTTTAAGATTGAACAATTTATACTTCTGCTTCGATAAATCTACAGCTGTACTAACTGCCTCCAGTAATAATTTTAAATAAAAAAATAAATCAGCTTCACATCCCACATCAGGGTAGCCAGAGGGAACCTAGTATTAAGACACTTCGTTCCCCATGTTTTGCCGAATTCTTGAGACATTGTATATTGAGTGACAGAACTTAACACCGCGCTTTGCATCGACACCACAGCGATAAAATAGAAATATACATTTAAACAAATGTTTCCATTCCTCGAGTGGGGATCGAATCCACAACCAGTCGGCTTAACAATTTTAAATAAATTCAAATAATTCAAACCACCTACTGTAGTCCGGTAGTGAGTAATTATCCGAAATACGATTAAGCAATTACGTTAGACCGGCGAGCATTCATATACTTTTTACAATAATTAAATTATCGTGTAAGGCAATCGAACCGACACCCTCTTGTGAATCTTTTTTTATTGAGTACAATAGATTAAACTCAAATAGGCGATTATAGTGAAGTTGGAAAGTAACAATTTCCACGGTACTCAACGCTGAACTTTTTAACTAGATTGAAGATAATAAACATGTGTTCTCGGTGTATTGAGTAAATGGCAGGGCAGATAGAGAGAACCAAGTGTTAAGACATTCCGTTCTCTTAATACTTCCCAATTTTCGAGACTTTAGTGGGGGAAATCTACACCACACATTATTTTGCTATCAAAACGAAGTTACAAAACATATCCTGACTGGAACCTACTACTGTCGTATGCTGTACCGCTGAACCACGACTAGTTTAGAGACAAGATAACATGTATGCGACGGGAATCAAACCCCCAACTATAAATAATATAAAAACAACGGTAACAGTAAAATATTTTAAATCAACATATTGTAGAAATCACATCACGCAGATACGCGCTTGTTGCCCAATGATCCACAAATACTTCGGTTTATTTCTGAGAAGGGTTGATTTTGATTTGATTTATTTTTCTTTCTTTTGGCCATCCATAATGTTGCCTTTTGTCAAATTTTACTCGTTTTATTAATTTTATTAGTTAAAATCCAAAACTTCTAGACTAACTTTGGGCTCAAATCTAAATTATATTTTTAAAATAAGGTGCAGAGTTGAGTCCAATAGAGAACAACCGTCGTTTAATATCTATATCTATATTTCTTTCAGCTTCACAACCGTGCTTTGCCTCAGTAAATATTTCACTTCCTCGAATAGGGATCGAACCCACAAGCTGCTGCGTTCACACCACAGCATCTATTAAAAATCATGCTACAGCTTCATTACATAGAGCCCTGGATCAGTCAGATGTAGAAGAAGTGGTAAATGAGGAGGCTCATCAATAAATCATTTACATTTTAGTTTTATCTCAGTTTGTTTTATCCAAAGTACTTACGCCGCTCCACACATATTTTATTAGACGTTTATCTGCAGTAAGTGAGCGTTAAAAATAAATACTTTCGATAATATACAGTTGTTACTAAAAGCTCGGTTAATGCATTTTGGGTCGTAAGAATAGTTTTTTTACTTCGCGCTGTATCCTACTGCGCCCCACACATAGCTGATAGGCAGAGGGAAGCTGGTATCCTAGTGTTCAGACACTGCGTTCTCTTTTCAATTCTTGAGGCATTGCATGTTGAGTAGCGGAACAACACTCCGCGCTTTGCGCGCTCGTTAGCGAGCCTTGAGTAGAAATCAAACCCATAATCATCACGTCTCAAAATTTCACGTTTTATAATTTCAAACTTCTCCCACAAATAACAGGATAGACAGCGAGAATTAAGTAAAACGGAGTTCATGTGTATTCCACACTTTTAGCAGTGTAGACAGAGAGTGCGTAGTATTAGGACACTCCTAATCCCCACGTAATTTGAGTATATGTACTATAGATTATATCTACTTTATGCGGGATACAGCGTGAACCAAGAAAAATAATAAATACAAGGCATAAAATTTCTAACAAATTTTTAAACTTTTGTCAACGAAAATCTGTGTGTGTTCGGGTAAGTTTGACAAAACTCATCTTATGAGCGCCCTCAAAGTGAAATAAGAGAAAAAACAAACGCAATAAAACATGGAAGGTCTGTCGCAGAGGACACCCGGCGGCAAATACGAATACAAAACGAATATTTATTATTTTACGTAGTCTTTGAAGTATAATATTTATACTTATACTCATGAAACAGTTATATAAAAAATGGCGGCCGTAATTTTAATTGTAGTTTCTCGTTCTCGGTGGAATTTTGAGATTTTATTTAGTTTTCCCTACACTTCGACAGCAACCTTCATGACGACTGTAGACTATATTACATCGCGCTTCGTTTCGATGTAATCCACTATCATATCACCTCATTTTACCCTCAAATACCTAGAAGATATCGTGTGTCAAACACAACACAGTTGTTTCCATTAAATAACGCGGGCGAAGCCGCAGGCAAATGTTTGTATAATATAAAACTAGCTAGATATAATAGACACTATATGTATATACTAAATGCCTAGAGCTCTAGCTTTAGCTCTGACATAAGCAAATAGCGACTGAAAGCGAGCTTAGGCTTTTGAAGGATTAAGAACGACCAACTATAAGATGGACGTGACATATATACTTAAACGTGAAAGCTACCTCACTAGTTTACAAATTCAAGCTATTATATGTGCATCTGTTTCATATAATAATCTTGTATGTTAATCTAGTAGAAACGGAGGGTTTAAATGTAAGTTTCTCTCTGTCTACTAACCGGGCGTAGAAAAACGTGATATTTTTGACTTCAATAAAAAAGTCTTAGTCTATATCCTACACATAGTAGAAACCAGAATACCTTAGCACTATTCTCTCTACTCTCCTCATAACTGTAACATAAAGTCGAACCGTATTATATGAACAGAGACAGAACGGAAGATTTGTAATATCTTTTACGTACGTACGTCTAGACTAGCTAGCGGACTAGGGATAATGCAAACACTAGTGAGTGGCATCTCGGCTCTGCACGGGATTATGAATGACGCTCGGTTAAAGATAGACTTGGGATATATATTATTTAATAATATAATTCTCTCGCTCTAGTAACAAGACATATCGTCTCGCAAATTGGACGAAAAGCGCCTCTCTGCCTCACCTGCTGAATAAGAGCGATCTACACTTAAGCATACAAACAATAATAATACCAAGTTTTAAGTTCAAAAATCCATATCCCTTGATAAGTAATCTATAGGTACAGTATGCTTTATGCGTTCGTGTATTGAACCTACTACCCCCAGCCCCCCCCCCCTCACCCCTCCCTCACTCTCGGCGGCTAATCACAGGCATTGTTTTCAACTTCGAACAATAAGCGCGGTTTGTCAGAAATACACACACACAGCCTGATATTTTTGTTTAAGAATACTGATTAATATTATATGAGATTTCTTTTTATTGTAGCTTGTTTGAAGAGGTTGTGTTATGTGTATTTTTTATAAAATTCCGTTTCTAATTTTTATTTTTGTATTTATTGAATGGGTAATTTACTATTTTCCTCCATTTTTAATCATTTATTGTTAGCGAAGACGAAAATAATTTAAGCATAAATATTTTTCGGCGTTGAGTTCCGCCACAGCTACATGTATATGTATCTAGGTTCTTTGTACCTCCTAGCTATCTAGCTAGCCTCACGCTGTTTGGCGCCATCTTTTAAAAATTTTATGCATTTACAACACAATACTCAACTTAGGAATTTTCCCATCGGAAAGATCTGCCAAGTGACGTTCACTGACAACTATCATTAAAACACGTTATTTATGATTCATAACATATAACTAAGTTAACACGTTAGAGAACATACGAGTAGCTATTGTTTTCATACGTCCTGAGACATATTTAAACTAACTAGATATAGGTACATTTTTAAGCTTCTTGCCGTGTATATCAGGAAGAGGGGGGGGGGGGCTGTTATTACCAGAAAACAAGATAGTGAAAAAACTTCAAATGTATGAATGGAAATTGAACCCACAACCGTCGCGTTTACACTCCGATATTGTGCTATTGCGCCGCAGCAGAAGTTTTTTCAATAGAATAATAAAAATATCCAAAAATATTTGCATGAAATATTCAAAAGAGCAAAAGTTCAACAAAGTTTCATAACTTACAAAATAATTCTAAAAACATGATCATCCTAAACACATGTTTTTCTATTTTTAAAACACAATATAAAAACAAAAAGTAGAAACAATGCTGCCCGCGCTGGAACATCATAGAGAATGTACAAAAAAATGCAACAATTAATAGTTCTGAGGTATTTGGCGACCACCCAGTGTTTCTGTAAACCATTTGAAAGTACATTTTAAGAATGAAGTAGTTGATTTTGAGCTTATTTTTTATTCAACAGTTGAGCTTTTTGTTCTAATGAATGTAGTATAACATTTTTTGATGATAAGTTATTGATTTACACTTTTCACTTTTCGGCCATTTTGATTGAAAAATATAGCATATTGGTATGTCGATGCCGAAAGTCGCAAAAATATAATAAAAATAATAAAGTTATACCTTAACTTATAATAGATAGGTGGATGGAACCTTGTTTTAGAAAGTTCCATTTCCTATGCACCGGAACTGAACGCCTCCTCTTTATATTGATAGTAAAGCGAGCAAAGGAAAATAAACCATTCCCAAGAAAATAATATTTTAAATAAGTGTTATTTTTTTCTAAGAACATTAAAAAGGGATTAACTAATAACTGTTATAATATATAAATTTCAAGTTCAAATTTTACCTAAATGTTGCTCAATTAAGTTCTTTATGTTCTTCAAATACGTGAAAGCTCGTGTAACTCTATACAACAATTACTCTGCTACCGTACGCCGATCACTACTTATTTTATGGCTAAATGTCACCTATAAATTATTCAAATAACACATTAAAGTACTTGAAAATATATGAAATATATATTTTATAACTAAAGATATAAAGAAATTAAACTTTTACTCTAATATCTAATAACTCGAAGTACTTCCAATAATTGAAAGAAACACATGACGCCTTTACAAAGATATGCTATATCAAGAGGCAAAATTAATAATTTTAAATATAAGTGCAACATCTAGTATTCAAACTCCCAACCATGGCGCCACTGCCAGACCTGTTCTACTTTTTTCATTATAGCAACATAGAAAAAAATAGTAAAATTATTAATGAAACAAAAAGTAACTTACAATTAGCAAACTGCCAACGTGTATAGCAAACCAAGTCAAATTAAAGTCACTCCACTCTCACAACACTCACTGACGCGACACGTCCGTAACGCACGAGAGCTCCGTGTCTACTGAACTAAAGTACCTCGCACAACCAGTTTGGTTCGTATTCGTAAAGCCTGCGACCACAATGAGACGCAATGCGAGAGCACCTGTGAACGGAGCTTTTTTTATTTTTGCCGGCGAGCCGACGACTTTCTGCGAGTTTGATGACCCGTTCAAAATATATCGTTTAATTTACATTCAATACTGTATGGTTGAAACTTGAATTGTAGTAATCTTGAATTGTGGTAAAAAGTTACACTTATGGTAGGAGGTGTACAACTGTTAAAAAATAGTTTGAAATATACGGATTGTGGTCGTCGTAGCAAAATACGACGGTGTCTGACTGGTAACGTGACGGTTTATTTATGTTATTAATACTTTGTTGCACATAATTACACAAAAAACCCGGTTTAAACCTGGGACGACACATGGCATTGACTTCTGCCACTCAACATGCAGTCTCCAACAATTCAGCAGAAATAAGGGAGCGGAGTATCTTAAAGTGAGGTTCCTTCTGCTTGACCTGCTGTATGGGAAAAAGTGTGAAGTAACTTTTTTCCTTTTAGATATACTGCTTTATTGCGGGTAAATTGTATATTATGCTTCATATTCTATTCCATAGATTTTTCCATAGATCTGTTGTGAGTAAAGAAGTTTCTCCGTAACGAAATGACGGTATTATTCAATATTATATAGTAAATTTATATTTGTATTTATCAATATATGTGCCTATCATTATTATTTAACTCTCGTGTTCCGCGAAGTATGCAAATCGAATGTGCTACATTCAGGTTGGTTCAGTGGTTATTACACATGGTAAAGTAGTTTAATGTCAAAAAAGTTAATTTCCCGAGTCTTCTTAAATACTTGAATGAATAATATTAGTTCACGCATTTCTATAAAAAGTTCATCGTTATGCGCTCAAGGGGCATGTCAGATTTTCAGCACCCCACTCTTCGGCAAAAAATTGCCAAAAAGTGGGGTGGAACTAGTGTTACATCGGTTGTTTCCCTCTGCCTTAACTAAATACAATCAACCTCATTGTTAACTAAATATCTATTGACCAAATAATTGAAAAAATATATAATAGTAAAAATCTCTCCTTACTCCATTTTTTTTTCTTTTTTCAAGAAGTCCTATCTATTGGGTATGTTATTCTCATATAAGTAAAAAGCACGAGTATCACAGCCATAAGTTACGCACTCGTACCAACAATGAAAGCTCAACTTTTATTGTTCCCAACTTCTTACTGTTTCACTTTCAGCCAGGTAGAAAGTAAATAACGAAAATTGTTTTGATTTTTATTTTTAGATAAAATATTTGTTTTATTTGCTTTACATTTCTTAAAAAGAATTAAATAAGATTAACAAAAGATAAGCAAATCGGAATTTCGTGGATCTACAATAAGAATTTACAATACATATTAGAGAAAAATTTAAAAATGGATATTTATAGGTTTATCATAGAAAAAATATATGCACGCAAACTAAAATTTATCAAGTTTTATGTATAAGGGTGCTCCCCGCGCCGTTGAGCTACAACCTAGAAATTGATAACAAAACCTTGGTAGATGAGTCCAACTCATTATTGACTGTTTTTTTATTATATATATATTATTAGATATATTAGATATATTTTATTTTACATTTTTAATACAAATATATTCTGACGACAAATATTTAATACACATTAATGACACGTTTGACGCTAAGCCTAAGCAATTATTGTGTGTCGCAACGAAACTAAAGCTCAGAAAGGCTTTTATATGTAAGTCGGATTATCAAATGAACTTGACATCGAAATTAGTTGGTAATCGCTCAAGAACCTACATAGACCTTTATAAATAAAATAAGCTTACATATACTTAAAAATATTCTCGAGAGATAAAGTAAATTGTTTAATTAGATTTCATAGTTAAGACTAGAAATCCATAGATCCTGAAAAGCTAAGTAAACTTAATGAGATATTAAAAAAATAATTTCTAGTTAATTGCTTTCTACTCCTGTAATTGAAGTAACTTATTTGTTTAATTGAAATAAGGTGATCATGGACAATTTTTTACTTAACAGACGGCGGTGGCAGACTTTTTAGTGTCATAATGTTTCTCTTTCTTAAAAAAAAAAAACAATATAATTTCATTATAGAATTCAAATTTTTATCTTTCAATCCTTGTAGTGGTTTAGTTTTATCTATTAACCAAATTTAAGATAAAAAAGATAATTCAAGCGTGAGGAAATAACTTTATATGAAGTATAACACTTTATATTTCATTACAACACGTTCAATTAAAGTCTGAAAGGCAACTGTGAATTGTACGTTCAATCGATTCTGAATATGTTTAATGATGACATATGAAGATGAAGATGTAAAAGCACATTATTATTTACGTCAGTTAAAATGAAATTATATAATTAAAGGTAATTGTAACTCTCGGACGTCGACACTAATTGGACGCTGTACTCAATTACTCCGGACTTTTGATTATATTTAATTAACTAGTACGAAATTTTTATTTTCTTTCTACTGTACTGTAAGAATTTCAGAGGCATTGCATGTTGAGTTTGGAACTCAACGCTGCGCCCCACCTTGCTGTGACTAGAGCGAGGAAATGAATATATTACTTTCTCGAGCGACATCTAATCAGTACACTGCGGCGCCCGCAGATAATAATATATTCAATGATATAATACCATAATAGAAAAAATATAATTTAATTTCCGACTCCCAACAGACAGTCTTTTGAACGCGTGTTTATAATGATTGGGTTCCGGCTTTAAATTAAGCAGATCGGGGAAACTACGGGCGCTAACCTCATCAATAATTTTATTTATACACGATATACATATTTATTATTGTAGAGAAGATCCATATTTTGAATAAGAGATAGAGCTTAGATGTGAATGTAATAAATTTAAATTAGGCTACGAGTGAATTATTTGTTCCAGAATGCGATATAATGTGTGGAGCGGAGTGTCGTAACACTAGGCTTCCTCTGCCTACCCTGCTACCTGCTACCCCATTAAACTAGACAGTACTTTTTTAGGAACGTGTTGAGTGGCAGAATTAAAAAACTATAGAATCTCTCACGGAAGATTCCGTACCTGGTTTATGATTGGAAGTAATTATAGTGTATTAAAATCAAACTATAAAAATTGGCAAGCTTTTTACGGACTTATTAAGAATTTTGTCATGAAGTGAAGACAAATATGACTACAATTTTTTTCTGTAATATTTCTTAAAATTTTCGGATATTTACGTTGTAAAATAAATTATATTTTGTTATAAATTTCATAACTTTTTCTCTCATCATTCGATAGATCCTTTCTGGCCGACAACAAAATATTTGTACTATACACCTTTCGACATTTCAGAACGTATGTTCCCCACTTTCACACCACACCCGTACATACAGGGGAGACCAGGGGAAGTCAATAAACGTAAACAATGCGTACAAATGAAATGGGTCGGTAAAGTTAAACGCTTCGCGAATATTGTAGAAGTCGGTTTCGGGCTGTTTGCAATCGTGTTTGAAGTGCCGCCTTAGTGTGGCTTAGGTCGACTTCTCACTGCGGGTTGCTTCGACACTACAGCGAAGATATGAAAATATTAAATATTGAATTCCGTCACGTGGGAATTGAAACGTCAATCGCCTCCTGTGACCCTCCCACGAGTGACATTACTCGCCTCAATGTCAATTTGCATTCAAAGTCAGATTATGGTGCGCAATTAAGAGAAAATTTAGTTAGTCTTTTTAATATTGTGATTACAAAGCAATAAAGCTTTATACGATCATACAATCACAGCTATCCCGCATGAACTTCAAATGATCTTAATTAATAACGTTTTTATCATTCAAATATTGGACAATACAATAAGTTTTAATTAGCGTCGTTAGGAAAAGAGTATCTCAATTTTACTAAAGAGCCTCTTGTGCGGAAAAAGCGTGTAGTGGCTTTTCTTAGAAAAAAATCAAAAGGTATAAATGATCATATGTTTAAACTTAGCTTACATATGCAGACTCCCAGTTTAAACATAGCTTTAAACCCAAGTACGGGCCTCAAACAGTCACGTAGAAGTTTGTAAGTGCAACATAGTGTAGTATAGCGCAGTAGTATAGTAGTGTAGTGGTGTAGAGGGTATGGGGTTGCAAGAGCCGAGGCGAGGGAACTGTGTGTTTACAGTACGCTTAGAGGTTTACTTGTCACTTGTATTTTACTTTGGGAAGAAATTCATTAGGTTTTTGGTGGATTTGGTGGATGTATCCTGCACCCAGTAGGGTAGGCAGAGGAAACTTAGTGTTAGGACATTCCGTTCCCGTGTGAGTGGCGGAGCTCAACGCTGCGCTTTGTCTAGACAACAGAGCGAAGAAATGGAAATATAAATTTAAATAAATAATTCATCTCCTCGAATGGGGAGACAGAGGGTATTATTATTAATAATAAAATTACATCGGCAGATATCTTATATATATACAAAACAAAGGATAACCTCGAAAGGAACCGTAATTTTTTAAACCGCGGTCCAAATTTTTAAATACACGCGCGTATATCTTAATAAGGCGGCACGTGCGTCTCACTCTAATCACTCAATATGCAATGTCTCGAGCTTTGAGTAGCGCGTGGAGTACGGAATATTCATTATTATATTTTCTTAATCTGCAAAACAGTAATATGTTTTTTTTTAAATGAAAGTCTTTTAATGCACTCACCGATCGATAATTGTAATAATTAAAATATAAAGGTTTTCTTTTGAAAATGTACTTTTTAAGACATCTATATCAAGAATGTTCTCTATCACGTAATAAGTCCTTCATTCCGGTCTCAGGTATGTTCCAGTGCAGTGAGACAGTATTTCACACCTGGACAGCTGCTCAATTTATACCAAGCGCAAGTCCGATCGTGTATGGAATACTGCTCTCATCTTTGGGATGGATCTGCCAAGTACCAGCTTCAGATGTTGGAGGTTATTGAGCGTCGAGCTGTCAAGCTCATAGGTAACGATTTGCTGGTCAAAGCCAGGCTTCAAAGCCTTGAGCACAGGCGAAAAGTTGCAGGTCTCTCGGTGTTCTACCGGTTACACTTTGGTGAGTGTGCGTCGGAGTTGTTCGAACTTATTCCGCCCTCCCCTTTCCATCATCGGACAACGCGACTCTCGGGTAGAAGGCACCGTTTCACGGTAGATATTCCACCACACCGTACCAAGCGCTTTGCGTCTTCGTTCCTCGTACGTGCTGCCAAGGAATGGAATGCGCTGCCTGAGGCCGTGTTTCCCGATAACTACAATCTGGGGATCTTTAAGAGTCGAGTGAATAGGGTTCTTCTAGGTAAGCGTGCTACATCTTAGACCTCGTCTTTACTTACGATTAGGTTAGACAGTGGTCAAACGCTTACCTATCACTGATAAAAAAAAAAAAAAGCAGTGTTGCAGTGGACAGTCACGAGTACCCCCCATTACTCGGTAACTCCCTCTAAATGCATTTCCCTCTCCCTCTATCAAACGTTTGTATCGACTTGATTAATATAGCTCTTAAACGATCACGTACAGTGAGTGAAGTGAAATCACATGATTTCTTTGAGTATTTCAGATTGTGTGTGTGATCTCTCTGTCTGCCCTGCAGAGCGGGATACAGTGTGAATTTAAAAAATGATAATTAAAATGAATAATTGATTGTATTTTATTACTTGGAGGTCGCAGCAGTAATGAGGTAACTATTTATTTTTCACTTTAATTATTCAATTGTTTATATCAGTTACTTTCACTATAATTAAATATTTTTAATAAAGTAAAAAATAGATAACGTAAAAAAAGTTCACGCAAAAATCAGGGTGGATAGAGGGTCCGTCCGTTCTCTTAAAGTAACTTCTGTACTTTTGCAACACGCAGTATCTTAAATTAGAACGAAATCAGATAATGGAGATTCTTAGCACTATATTCTCTCCGGTTGCCAAAGCCTAATTAAATAAAATTATAGTAAACAAAATTTTAGTTAGATGCGAGAGATTTAACCAACTGACAGGAAACAGATCGACTACGCAGTTACGGTCGGTCGCGCTTTTAGCACCGGCTGAGTAAATCAGCCCGGCGATAACATAGATATCCACTTTCATTCTTTGGTATACACATTCATATATAATATATATATATATATATATATTATATATTAAGCAAACCATAAAGCAAATATTTAATTACAATTTTTTATTTTAATTTAATATAGTATTTTATATAGTTTATGTAAAATGTTAAACACAAAATTTGATTAAAATAGCCTCCAACATTACTACACGATACACGACAGAGCCTAAAGTAGAGCATGTACTGTTTTAATAAACGACGCTGTCGAAAAATATCGCTCCTCTACTTAGTTTCGTATTAATTAAAATGTTAATTTTGACACCGCTATAGTGCAGTTGTGATATACCTGAGTAAACGAATTGGTAATGGGTTCTAATTTCATTTCAGACTTTAAGATTGAAAATCTTTTTTTTTTCCTTTCTCAAAAGATTTTGAGAAATGCTCTCTGAGCACTTCCCTCGGCTTTAATTATCTTAGCAAGTTAGAAAAAGGAAGAAGAGGATGTCACGAAATTCTTCTGGGAACGGGAAAAAACTTTATTTACGTATTAACAATGTTATCGGCGACGACTAATTTCGTCTAAATTACTTAAACATCAAACAGTACCTGGTCGGGCGTGTCGGTCTCGAACGCGTGGCAGTACTGGTGCGCAGGCTCGGAGCGCGGCTCTCGCGCCACGAACGCGAACAGCGCCCGCGACGACTCACACGTCGCGTAGGAGATGCGCCGTAGGGCGTGGGACATACGGACACTCTGTGGAATGACATTGTAAAGTTGCTAGTCTCTTAAGCAAACGTTTTGAAAAATATTTTAGCATAAAATTTCAATATCATTATTGAAGTAAAAATTTAAAAGAAAGCTGTCTAGTAGTGCTCTAAGAGTCTTAATTAGCCCCAAATAAAAATATTTTGTATAAAAAATATTTAAGAAAACGCAAATAGTAAGATTATCTATTTTATTCTATATCTCAATACCAAAATAAAAGTTTTTGGGAACATATTCGAGAGAATCTCCACGAAAATTAGCTTTAAGCAAAATATTAACTAAAAAAATATATTAGATCATTTTCATTCGAAGCGCTACACTATGTATATTGAAACTTATAGCACTCTCTTCAAGTGCAAAATAAACAGAATGCTCGACTCGATTGTAAAATGTAAGCAAGATAATTGGATCCGCAAATACTTCTGACGCTCTCAAATTTATGTTGAAATATAAAAAAAGTATACCGTAATGTACGGTAACAATGGTTGTAGATTCGATCTCCACTTGTGGGAATGATTACATTTAAAATTCCTGCATTTTTTCACTTAGTTACGAAAAGCTCAACTTTGAGCGAACTTTAAGTCACTAAGAACTCAATATCTATACCTATATAAAAACTCTTTCTTGACTGAATCTCTGACAGAGGAAGCACAGATAAAACTGCTGGACCATAATAATTGAAATTTGGCATTTAGAGGAACACTAAGCCGTGTGGTCCCGCTTAGAATAGGATCACCCTGGTACTGTCGGTGTCCGTAAGAGGCGACTAAAGTACGTGTGGTAGAGTCACGTCGCCAGTAATGGCAACACGCATGGGCAGACTCGACCGGATTAATATCACCCGCTGCATTTAAAACCGGCGTGAAGTGGTGGCTCTTGCCACTGCGTTTCGCATTAGGTAATGCCGGGCCCCGGCGCCCAATATCCTCCACCTTAAAGGCCGGCAACGCACCTGTAGGTCCTCTGGTGTTACACGAGGTCGTGGGCGGCGGTGATCACTTACCATTAGGTGACCCGAACGCTCGTTTGCTTTGTCCTCTCAAATAAAAAAAAAAACTAAGTAAGACATTCTGAAAATTCCTACGAGAACAGAAAAAATAAGATATTTTTGCTTAAAATTTCGTAAGGAACGTTGCGGGAGACAACTAGTCTTAATAACTCCACATCGATTGGTGATGGAGGTGCTTTAAAATACTGAAAATAACATCATTAAAGTTTTACACACAAACAACTATATGAATATCTGCAAACAAAATACATTATATAAGCATATACTAAAAACTGCATATTTTGAATATTTTTAATCTAAATAGTTCTTACATTTTCAAAACTAAAAGTAAATTAGAAACCTTTATAATACGTATATTATAAAAAATTCAAAAAAAATTTTCTTCACTAAAAGTCGACTTTAAAAATTGTTAAGAATTAAATTTCTCTCTCTCACCTGATCGTCGGGGTCGCATATCTTGACTCCCGAGAGCGCAACCACGACGAGTACCGGCACCGCGCGCCCGCTCTCCTGCTGACGAACAAAGTGCATTCTAAATAAATAATTACATAAAATCATTTGTTAATTTAATGAAAAATCTATTTTAAGCCAATTTTATTAGTAAAGCATAACTATAATGCAAAATGGACAAACATTTTGTCACAGAAGTGTCGATTCAAAAATAACATTAAGTTAGTAAGTATTTGCGTACTTCTTGAACAAAGAGCCATAATTTAAACGAGAATTAATCGTCGTTAATCCGCCGAGGGCAGGGCAGGGCGAGGGCTATTTATTTGAAAACCAAGACAAACACGGATATAAACTTGGGCCTTGACAAGTGTCTCACGGCTTTGACATTTATTTCGGTGAATCTGAATTTAAATAATATTGTAATTCTTGTATGTTAATGATAAATTTCTTTATTCGTCAGAAAATATGAATTTCAGTATATTGATAATAATTTGTTAAACGAAAAATAAGTTTACTTTTAAGTTTTAGATTAACGTTTACCTTTCATCTATCGTGGGGTACCCCGCTGTAGATGTACCTAAGACACTTCGTTCCTACACAACTAAAATAATTCTGAATCAAAGTTAATTACTAAAAAACTAGATGATATCACGACATTATTACAAAAAAATACACCAGTTTATAACAAAATTGAATTCTGAACAATGGATTAGTCTCTTTTTATTAGTGTATTATAAGGGTTAAGTGCAGGCACGAACACAGGCTGACAGATCTGCCATAATTAAAATGTCTAACGAGTCTGTTCCCCCCGCGGCGTCTAAGTCTGGTAACTAGTCCGAGAGACCACTTTGGTTTATTATGACTCTTCAATAATGATCGCTTAGTTTGCTTGTGTTTTTATTCTCTTTTAAATTTAGATTTAATTAGATTTCTAATTGATTTCCGAGTAGATTTTCTGCTTTTATGTATTTTTTTTTTGGGAAAGTATTCAGACTAATGAATACTAGAATCAATCAATGTCCCGAAAAATGGGCGGAAAGTTGGATTGTCTTAGAACTAGGTAACAACTGCGTAACTTGTATAGAAACAAAATTTAAATATGTATTTGTTTATAACTGCGCTACATTAGTTGTTGGTCGTGGGCTCTGCTTCTACTTTGGTATACTCGTAGTTTATAGTCAAAATGCTAATTTCTATCTGGATACTACCAAAAGTCATTTACATATTGCATACGTGGAATAATGGAGCGACAGAATAAAGTTAGTAAGGCTAAGTTGGCCAATGTATGTTAGTTTTAGGTTCGATTCCAGAAATAAAAAACAAATTATTATTTTATCTAAAGCAATTGAATATACTTGAACAAAACCTGGCGACCTCATTGCCAAATGATTTCTATGCGGACCACATTGTTCCAGTAGCGTTTGTCGATACCGACCGCACTGGAGAGTCTCACCACATAGCTTTAGCTTAGGTTAGGTTATAGGTGTAATTTAATTCAAATAAAATATTGCCGCCAGTGAAAAAAATTCCCATACTTTAATGGAATCTTAGATAAGAAATTATCCAGACCAATTAACGACTGATGGTACTGTGATTTTCTGCACAAAAAGTTTTCTGAAAAACTACCTTCATCAAAAAAATATGAAATCGATCAACATGTGAGTCCTGCTTCCCATTTAGCTGCAAAATAGAAACCCACAAGACGCCAACAACAACTACTTACTAATATTTCGTCTTCTAATTCGGATACTACAAACAGAATACAATTCAACAAAGATTTACGCGAGTTTTTTTGTTGCTTGCAATATACCTTTCTACCAATTAAATAAAGAACTATGCAACTATCTACGAAAAATTACCAACTGAAATACGCGCCGATCTCTGGAACGATTTGATATGGATATCGGCTGATGAATTTATAATATAAATTATAAATAAACGTAAATTCTAATTGTAAATGGTATTTTATTGTGTATATTTGCATGCATATTTTGGCATATAGATTATGCATATAATCCTATGTCTAGTCATAATTAAATCTAAATGAACGTAGAGGGTCCCCTTGTTGTATATAATCACAAAGGCTCGCAGTACTGCACAATGCAACGGCCTAGTTTTAAATTATGTCAAAAGTCAAGCGAAAATTTTCTACCTATTGTTTATAATGTAATTTGGGTCAGTTGTTCATATCTTGGAAAACTTTGGTCGAAATTATTTTTATACTACAACTTAACCTGATATATATTTATAAGATAGATGATACATATTTACATGATAGATATATTTACAAGTAAAAGTTAATGATGAAACGTAATCTCGTAATACTAGGTAAACTAGGTGGAATATAAAATAACGTCATATAATTTGTACTTGTGCCGCGACGGTTGTGGGTTCGATCCAGAAATCGCCAGAAAGTGGGGAACGGAATGTCTTAACACTAGATTCCCTCTGCGTACCCTGCTGTGTGCGGGATACAGCGTGAAGCTGATTTTATTTAACTTGTACTTGCGAAGACAAATAAAAATATTCATCTGTATTTTCCGTCACAATATACAATAGAAAAAAAACATAATTTCAATTTGCATTCACTGGAATGCCATTCATTTTGCATTTTTCTCTTCAATAACTCTCATTTAAACATGAAGTAGGCCGTCTGTCCATTGTGCGCTGCAATGAAGCCGAGTCAGTTACAGCCGCATCTAGAACTGGATCCGTCTTTACTGTAGCGCTTAACACAACTTTGAAGACTTATTCTAAAGAATAATTAATATTTTTGAAATACAATTTTTAAAATTAAAATTATTTTACTAACTTTCATTTAATTTCTAATAAGGCGTTAGTGAACTCCATGTTTACACGTCTATAACTTCTGAATGCTGTATTCAAACTAATCATGCATAGCGTCGGTTTGAAGGTTATGTCAAGAGCTTTCAAATGATGTATAGTATTGCCCGATACGAGCTCTGTAGCGCTTTGTACAGACGCGAAATGAGAGGAGGAGATATTTGATAACCATATATCTATATATACATTGAATGCGATGTGAGTGCCAAATGAAATGGATTGACAAAGATAACTAAAACAAATTAAGAACAAATTTTTATTGTTTTATTATTACTTGATAAGCAAATAAGTTAAATAACGAGTGAGTCGAAAATTACATAAATAGGAGTACTCAAATCTTGGGAAAATTGTCCTTTATTTTATTATTTCTTAAAATCATTTTGAAAATGAAGGATGACAGAAATAGGATAAAACACAAAGAAACAAGCTTTTATATAAATTTTATAAGGTTAGTTTGGGTCTGTATGTCCTGTAAGCTCCAGCTCCAGCTCAACCGTCAATCCTCAATCTTTAATTGAGGATTGACGGTTGAGCTGGACAAATATGTTTTAGGAAATCACATAGACAGGCCCTTAAAGTGAAAAAAAAAAGAATTTGTGGCGCAAAAAGTTCAGAATATTTACACTACGCACAATCGTTGTTGGATCAAATTTGATTCAGCGAAATGAAATATTTTCGTTTCCTCGTTTTGGTAACAAAATTAAGCGGCGTTGAGTTCCGCTATTCAATAAGATACGTCTCAAAACTTGAGCGGTGTGTGCAGAACGTAGTGTCTTAACATTAGATTTCGTGTGCCTATCCTGCTACATGCGGGATACAGCGTTAATAAAAAAAATACTTAGAACTTCCGAAACGAAATGTTTAATAAAAGTGAAGTTTGGTTAACAAAGCTCAAAAAATTCTTCACCTCCGAGCCGGCTCGGCCGAGCTTTTAGCTAAAAAGCCTGCTTGGAAATAGCAAAAGTTTATAACAAGAATATTCCGTAAAATGTTAGGTGAAACACGAAATGAGTAATTTAGTGAAATATTTACCAAGAGACGAATTAACTTTGCGCCTCCGACGCCGCAGCCGCCGCCGTTAACATTTAACTAACTAAAAGTTTTGATTTAATAAAAGAAACATATTTTTACCCAGTTACTCAGAAAATGTAATGAAATTAATTCTGCAACTGATAGGTGAAACTACCGAATCAAACAAGCTAAAATTTTGCATTATCGTAGGTTAAAATGTGAGGGAGGGGGTGTAAAAGAAGATTTATGTAAATTGTAATATTAATAAAAACATAACAATTTCCATGTTACGTCTCAAACTCCACGCTCAAAATTCCTTGAAACGACGCGAACATTTGGTTCTCGCTGGCCTTTCTTTTTCACCAATATTATATTATTATGCCTATTACTGATGTGTAAAGCTACAAAGAGAATTTTCCAAATAATCTTTTAAATAGTAACATGTTGTAGTTCCTAGTCGTAGTGTAGTTGTTAGTTTATAACGAGGCGCGCCCTCAGAGCGGGGACATTGAAAACCGTTTTCTCAACTGTTATATTTTTATTGTGCCTTACATATACGCTGTAGCGTGTTTCTTTTTACAGTATAAATCTAATATGTGTCATGTGAGAAACGAATCCACGACTACTACGATCAGAAACATCGTTAACGTTTTCTTTACTCAATAATTAACACGGTTATGATGGTAATTAATTTAATACTAATGCGTTAATCTCACGAATAAGTAATTCGGATTGAGCATTTTGTTTTATATTAGATACTTCATTTATATTATCGATATATTATTAATATTATATATTCATTTCGACAACCGGAAGTGTCTTAATGGGATCTGAGTGTTTCCCACTGGGTTCCCAGGCTCCTTTTGGCTGCCCCACCATATACAGGATACATCGTGACGCTATAAAATATTTTGTTTTACTTCCTCGCCTTCAGGAATCGAAACCATAAACAGAGTATACAGAGATTCGTGAAGTCTCTCAAACTATAAGGCTTTTATGTGAATATGCTATATAATACTTATACAAATGCAGAAGAACTTTAAAAAAACAAAACGCTAAAAGCGTATAATTTAGATATATCATACAAATCCATTAGTCCACGAGACCACGCGGTTTCAGTCCCTCGTCTATTTAGTTCAAGTTTACAATTGTACGTGACCTACAAAAAGGTACTCGTAGTACTCAACATACACACGCGCACACACGTGTATAGACATTATGATTTTTTATACAATAGTAAACTTTATAAATTATATTTTAAAGTTTTAATATGAGGCTTAACATGCTTAAAAGCTATATGAATTGATGTTTAATTTTTTTTATTTTATTGCGACATTTTTTATTTGAAATTGTGCATTTTGTTTATAAGATTTAATTTTTTTAACACGACATATCATTTAGAAAACAAAATAATAATAGTAGGCAGAGAGAATCCACTCTCCGCTTAGCACTTGTTTTAAAGACGTTATGCGCTGAGTGTGGAGCCTAACGATACATTGCATGTAACTACACTACGAAAAGCACAGTACAGATATTTCAAGATTTTATTTATTTTTATGATCATATAAATGATATATGTATAATGACGTTATAAGTTAATAGTTAAAATTTAAAAGGATAAAATATTTTCTTTCAGTAGAGCTTAACGCCGCGCTTTTTTGTCTTCGAAATCGTACCAAGCCGTTATTAATTTAAATACATAGAACACTACGTCTACAATTAGTAATAAATTTCTCATTAGACTTAAAAGCTTAAGTTATTCTGGACACAATCAGCTAATCCTAATTACATAATTAAGATTTCGTCGACGAAAGCCTCAACCGAAGAAAACCTCGCCCCAACCTAATTAAAATTAATATAATTGAGATTAAAAGACGTTTACACTTTGGAATACCTTTTATTATTCTATAAAAATATTTTGTAATATACATTTTTATAGAATAACAAAATATAAGATAAACAGATATTATCCCAAATATGCGACGACGACGTAATTTCTTTATTTTAATTTCGATTAAATAATTCGAGAGAGTCAGAAGTGCTTGCGTATTCAATTATCTTGTTTATATTAACAAGTGGAGCTTTCTAACAGATATAATCGCGGCAGTACTTTGAGAGACTGGCGATACGACAAATGGGGGTTTTTCGGTGGTTAACGTGCAAACTTGTATTTTCTTGGGATTGAATTGAACTAAGTTGATTTCACCCTATGAGGAAATATTCCTGACGGATGCCTCAACTGAAGACACAAGTTCGTCGCTGGTCGACGTTTTCCCGAGAAAGACTTGCGCAGCCGGAGTAAACAGTGTCCACTGTGCTATCATCTACATAGCAAGAAGCGACCCACGCCTCACTGGATCAAAGGCCATATCCACATTAAGTCCCAGGCCCTCTTCCTTGCTTTCAATAGCCGTAGCCTAGCGGTAGGTGAGGTTAACTAGGACATCACCAGTTGAGCGACCATGGCCGTTAATCAATCGGTGATCCTCCAGATAAACCAAGAGCTGGCTATTAATGATGCTCACCATGACTTTGAGATTAGGGAGGTAATAGCGATAGGCCTGTAGTTAGATAAATCGGAATCATCGCCTTTTTTCGGGATCGGATGGACAAGAGCACTCCTCCATGCGTCCGGGACTACACCGACTGAATAAGAGTGCCGAAACAAGCACGTTAGCACCGGCAGCAGCTCAGGAGCACAAGGACGGCACGCACTAATGGATAGATGCCATCTTATAAGGATTCCTTTTTTTTTCAAAAAGTACGAGTCAAAATGAAATGAAAATTTGAAATGAAGTAATTTTAATAAATAAATAATTATCAATATAATATATATTTTTAACATTGAAAAGGTATAAACAAAAAACCGTTTTCAGGCGGCGTTCAAATCTTGCTACGTGTAAAAGTTTCTTAAAAATGTTGCACCTAGTTACTTTTCAATTTACTTTTTTTTTAGCTTCACGCTGTATCCCGCACACAGCAGGGTAGGTAGAGGGAACCTCGTTCATAATATATTATATTTACTGTTCTAACATAGTTATATTTTTAATATTATATTTCATAAAGATATTTTCTCATTCTACAATACGTTGTGGCAGTGTCTTATCATGTACCATCTGTATTTGACGTATTTTTATTAATATTTAGCATCGCCATATTATTTCCCACAGGCAAGGGAAGAAGAATGGGCATGAAAAAGCAAGAAATGAAAAAACATAACCCTCAGGTGTAAACACGAAGTGGTGTCTAATTTTTGTGTACAGATTTTTAGAGGAATAGTAAGAAGCTTTTGAGTAATTGTCACCTGCGTCTTAGAATTTTTCTTAATAAACATATATCAAAATGTTATTTGTTCTTCAAGCTCATGGTCTCCTATGTAGCAGGGTAGATAGAATATTTGGCAGGTTGACAGGCGGAAATCAACGCCCTGCATTGTCTTTTCTGAGCAAGGAAATGAAAATACCAGATTATAACTCACACCATTCCGCGACGCGACAGTTCAACTCTAGCGAATAAATGGGAAACTTTGTTTGACATAAATTAAGGTAAAAAAACGAAAGGTAAAAAGACCTAAAGCTGAGTTATTTCTGCCCTTGAGGGGCTAATTATTCTTTCTTTAAAGCAGTACTTAGTTACGTAAAATATCAAGATTTTCGTTTGTTTTTAATTAAATCTAAATTTAGACTTTTATAGCTTTACGCAATGTCTGAACGTAATAATAATAGGCCTCAACTATTTATACCAAATGCTAATATAAGCCACAGTTGTGGCTTGTACTTCATATACTTAAATATGAAGAAATGTTATTGCGACAATTCGGAGGCCGCAGTGGCGGTGGCGGTGATGGGTTTGATGGCTCCAGGCTGAAGTCAGCTAGTGTGTTAGGACATTCTATTCCACATATGACGTATAATTTTTGAGACATTATCACGCTTGCACTTTGTCTACAAGGAAAATTAAAATAACATTAAAATTATTATCAATTATTCTTCCGAATCGGGATCGAACCAACGATCGTTGGCTTTACAGTCAAATGATGTTTCATCACAATTTTTTTTCATTAAATAACTTAAAAATTCAGTAAAGCTGCGGCAAAATAGTAGTAAATATTTAACTGACTGCTCACAGACACGACACTGTGTTATTGCTTCGCGTGTCATTGTCATTTTACGTTTGAAGCGTAAAATGTAAAGTTACTTGCTTACAACACGATAGAAAACTATTCAGAATAATGTATTTTTGTTACAATCAGTTTTTACATTTTTAAATTTTTGTTAAATATATAAAATAGGCATATTTTTGAAAGATTTTTAAGTAAGTTACTGAGTGAGTAAGTAAGTAGTATTCCTCACTAAGGAAAAAAAAAAACATTTTTTTTAGAAAACATAAAAGCTGTTCTCGGTTGAAGCCGCGCGAGTTCAAGTCAAGACATTTCATTTACTTTAATATTTGATTCTTTAAGATTAAAAAAAAAATTTACATTTTCTTTAAGACTAAATTCTAAAATTGTATATTACAAACTTCCACAAAACAAGCGCCATCATCCTCACATCCAAACAACATGCACTTAGCTAAATTGGAATACCGACTAACCTTCTAATATCGTGTATCCAAGACAAGACACTTAAGCCACGTGCGCTCAGCGGCGACGCAAGTCGCAACTGAACGGTACAGTAAAGTAACGCCTACTTCCACTGAAATTATTCTAAAACCTTTAAATGCCCTTCAAATGCTTTACTTTACTGAAACATATGCAGGTCAGTCGTCGCGCAGAGACACAAAGTGTGAAATGCCATATCATAAATATATTATAGAAGCAATTCACTATAGTTCATACTACGTTAAGTCAATATCGTATGTCTGCATTACGTGGAGTATGGCCATATATAAAGGCACACTTGATTTATCCGGGATTTTGCCCCGGACATCTCATAGGACCGATATCTAGGCATATACTATTCATAGTTATGGTAAGGTATGTTCTTGCATCGGCTCCTTGTACTGAGCAAAGGCAAAGACAAAAGCGAAGTGCTGCATTCAATTCCACTATGCAAAGCATGGTAGGTATCTCAAAAATTGGGTGTTACGTGGGACACTAGGTTACTAATTACTTACATCAAAATATGCGTGTGGAAGTAATATTGTAAGATTTAAGAAAAAAATAAAAAGGATAACAATAAAATATAAAGATAAATAACAATAAAACAGACCACAACGTTAAACCATTTTTGTAACTAAAAATTTAATAAAACTGTAGCATTTTTTTTTTATTTAAATAAATATTTAAAAAAGTTCCGATTAGCTGTCAACATTAAGACAAGCTCCCATACTTCGTGCGGTCTACGAAGCGCAGCACTTCACAACTCTGCTACGAAACTAATGACAAACTGTCGTCGCGCGCTGTGCGCTTAACGAGAGATGTTCGGATGTTTGACTGGTTTGCCTTTTAGTATTTGTTACTTTCTATTAAGTGACATGTTACATATGTAAATATGAATATGCATGTTAATATAAGGGCGCTAAGTCTCACCACTCTACACAGAATTCTGTGGAGTCACGAACGTCTTAGAGCCATTGACCAACAGGAATGGAGTGTACTAGGTTCCTCCTGCTCTGCTAATTGCGGGATACAGCAAGAAGCTAAAAACATGGTTTTACTGAAAATCAGCAATAATATAGACAGTTTCATAGTGTATAATCGATGGTTGAAGATTTCACGCTGTGTCCCATATGTCTCCATCTGTGTGTCTCCAGAGTACTGTTCCAATATATTACACATTATTTTGAAATTTATATAACCGCTTGTATGTTCATAGTTGTGGTAAAAACATATATTATAATGACTTATACTTATATGTTTATAAGATAAACGCAAAAATTTTGATTTTCGTGATTTATACACATTTTAAATGAAATACTTAAACAGGTAGCCCACCCAGTACGTCGTACGGTCGAGCTTGGTTAAGAATACTTAAACCAGCATGACCTTGGGCTACTACAAAGTATTCGAAACGAGTCGAAAGTCGAGTGAGAATTTCATTCAAAATATGAGCTTCACTTTTTTACCATAGCTTTATAAACACTATATTCATTGAATTCGGAACATTACGTATTAATTGGCAGAGCTTAACGCAGCGCTTTGTCTTTCAAATGGGAAAAGCCAACAACGCCACAATGGCCTGTATAAACTAAAACTAATTATTATATCGATTATAGTTTAAGACATCACTTTTAAATAATTAATTTATTCTATGTTGCTGTTGATTCTGTACAAAACCCCCTTTTTACAATTATTTCATTTATTTTTTTTCCAAAACTTAACAGAATACAAGCCCCATATCTAGTCGCGATCAGATAAAGGTTGAAGAGAAGCGAATAGTCTTTCGGCGATGTATATTACAAAACTTCTTTACAAAAACAAATTTAAATAGTTTAATAAGAACAATATTCCCACAATATTCCATGTAAATTTCACAATTAGCATATTATATTAGAAGATTTGGAGCCGAGAAGGCGTAAGAGAGAGTAGCGTCCAAATACCGCCGCATGCATAATTCAGAATAATCAATGCTTTAATTAAACCTCTGAAAAACAAAATGTATTCTGTTTATTGCCTCAGTTCACCAGTTTCTTTGTGAATAGGTAAGTGAGGAGACGGAAATGTTAACTGTTTTGAAGCTTTATTCTTGTAAAGTTGTGATAATCTTAACTGTTATGCTGTCGTAATTCAGAAACCTAAATGGAATTACAAGAAAATCGGCATAATTTTGAGAATTATATCACATTGTATAAAAATTAAGAAATGCTCGTTTTCTACATTCTAGTTCGTACAATTTGCCGCTTAATAAAAACCTATGAGAGATATACCTTTTGTCAATATATTGGTGTGCCTAGTGACGGAGTGAAAAAATGAAAATAATTAATCTCCCCGAATGGGAATCGAATTCATTACACCCGTCACATTTATAGTCAGACGCTGTGCTGCTGCACCACAACATAGCTGTTAACTATTTGTATAACTTTGTCATAATATAAAAATAACATGAAGCGGGTGAAGCTTCCTTTGGGTCGCTAGTACATTATATTTCACGAAAGCGCAGTGAACCGACAGTAAGTCCTCATAACTTTGATTTCCGGCGGCGCGTCCGGACGACATCATTAAACTGTGGTTTAGACACGCGAGTTGTACTCACTTTAATTGATCCTCAAATTGTTAACTTTTTAATGACTCCCGGAAGAACTTTATTCAATTTTATAATAATTAGTTTTTTATTGTTTCAATTTAGGAGTTCTAAGCGTATAGAATAGAGAAAATCGAGTTTTATATACATGTGTAAAACTTGAGATATTCCATATTAGATAGCAGGTACTAGATTTTGGGAATCGAACCCACATTCTTTTCGGCAAATTTGTTGTTGAGTTTTATTATATTTTTGCTTAACACATAAATAAAATAAACTAAATACATATATGGAATATAGTTTACATATTTTTTACAGTCTATTGTCTACTGAAGGTTCAACCTTCAGTAGACAATAAAAACTAGATCTATTACTGTTGCTATATATTTTTTATGACGAGGGTTCTACTTACATGATAGTTTAGATCACTTTCAGATCGTATAAAGAGAATTTTATCCACGAGATAAAGAGTAAAGGTCATAGATACAATTATTTTTAAATATAAACGTTTTTATGGTTCCATCTTTATTAAGGAAAAAAATAACTTATAAGATCACTATGTTGTCCGTCTGCTTGTCTGTCAGTATCCTTTATCTAAAGAACGCTTTCAAGATATCGAGTTGAAATTAAAACATATACTCAGATAACGATCCCATAGTTTCCTGAAAATAAAAAAAATACCTTAAATTGTAAAAAACACATATTTCGATACTATACAGGGAATCAAATTAATAGGGTACTTCCTGTTAACCTAAAATTATGACACTTAGCAGCTAGCACTACAGATAGTATTAGTTTAAGAGAACATCTGAAATCTGTACATTACTGTGCTATTTCGTACCAAATTCCAAATTTTCTCACATCTTGTATTGAACAGTGGAACCCATCACCATTATTCTGCTGAGCATTATTCCCATTTCAAATCAGACGCTTCTTAAATAATTTCATAAATTGTTTAAGTCAATAGTAATTATCGACAACTTTATGGTACCATTATGCGACTCCTTTCTGCGACTTTTGTACCTAATATAGATTTGGTACAAAAATAATTCAGGATTCCGTAATGAAAATAAAAAAATACGGAACTCTTGCAGGTATATTTTTGTTATTAATAACAACAGCTTTGAAGTTATTCACGATTGAATTTAACATATTTTCGATAAAATGAGAATATAAATTCGGTCGAATTTGAAAATATTTTAGAAATGCAAAATCCCTAACATTTCATACAATTTGATGCTTTCGGTGAAGCTTTTACCCGTATTTTAGTGAAAGCTCCCAGATTTTCTGAGCGAATGCCAACTTTTGAGATATCGGCGAACGAAGCCGTCTATTTGGAGCTTTATATCTTTATAGCTATAGATAAACCTTATGTTGATAAGAGGGTTGCGTCCAGAATGAAAGTGATAACGCTGAACGGTGTCGTATTAATAATTGAATTGACAAATCGGTGAATTTTTTTGTTGGTATCAAATTTATATAATATATTGATATATAATAAAACAGTAAAAATATTTTGTCTGTACATTTAGTATTTTTGACTGAAACAGATTCTATTATTCTTTTTAAGTATCCTTCGATACTTAAAGCATATATTTTTATGTTAAAGAATATTATAAATCCTTACTCATATAAATAATTTAATATATACGGCTGTTTCTGAACTAGCTAATTAAATTATTAACTGACATCACTTGACTGTCATTCCATTCTGTTTATTAAATGAATAATCATGTAGTTCAAGCGGGCAAAGCCGCGGGCGGGTCACTACTTATACAAATATTGTTTTACAAAATATAAGAAACCAAAGTATAAGTAAAAATTAAGTTTCTATATGTGATTTTCTAATATCAAAATAAAAAAAACGATATAATAATTTATTCCGTACTTCGAATTGAAAATTAGTTCAGAAAAAGTATAAAAATTTTGATCGTAGTAAAACCACTCTTAGCACCTGCGCCTGCACAGGCCGTCCAGAGCTCTGACGTACTTATAAAAACGTATTGTGTTCTTTTATTCAAAGTACATGGAAATTCTAATAAGCTAAAGCTTATAGTTATTTCTAATAATAAACTAAAGCTTATAGTTATTTCTAATAAGCGTAAGAAAATAAGTTGATAAATCAACTTATTTAGTTACCGTTTTCATAAATATCTTCTTTATTTTCTAAAATAACTTTCCAAACATATATCTAATTGTTTTTAATTTAATAAGTTTACAAGTATATTATAAAATGTATACAATTCACGTATTTACCCACTACTCAATATCTCTCAGTACTTATTAAATCACCGTACCTACAGCAGTTCGCGAACTCGACAATAACTCGACGCGGCTTCGTCACAAACTTGGAACTATTTTATAAAAGAAATGATGACACCTCAGCGGTAACGACTCCTGGCGCGAAATTGCGATCTTATTCCAAAACTTTGTTAACTTTATACGTTTCGCACGATACTAAGCTTTAATTTGTGTGGTAGTAACTCAAAATACTGTTCATGTCATTCAGCGTGCTACGAATAATGTTTCTGTTCCTACTTTACAAAAAAGAGTATAAATAGCGACAATAAATGTCTGTTATATAATGTATTAGAACATTTTTTTAAATTCACACTGTATCCCGCATAAGTTGAGCAGATGGAACAGAGTGTTAAAACATTTTGCGTTTTAAATGGCGGATCCTATGACTGTTCAGAGCACTTAAGGGTAAGTGCAAACGAACTACTGCCACCGGTTTGTAAGGTTGTTGTGCTGAGAAGAGCTTCACTCTAAATACTCAATATACAAAAAAAAAAACAATTTACCTTGAAATTAAAATTTAAGTAATTTTTTACTCTTTAACACCACCAGCGTTTGGGTCGCTGTCTTTATGGCAATTTAATAAATCTTTCTTCAACAACCCGAAATAAAAGCGCAAACTGAAATCAGCCTGTAACAATATCCGTTAACGTAAGGTACTTGTCCATCAGTCCACAGCTTCTATTATATTAATTGAATAAGCAGCTCACAGTTGTACCCGCATGCAGCATAATAAACTAGTGTTAAAACACTCCATTTCCCAATATGCATTTTATATTCACGATATTCTGTGCTCAGTGATGAATGTCATTGCGGCGCTATGTCTTGTCAACAGATCGGATAAGAAATGAGAATAATTCATTTCACTCGGGGCAGTGAAAATCGAATCCACAACTACCGCGTTTACCATCAGTTGTTGTGAAACGTCGGCCACAATGTAAAATTAACATTTATTTGTATTCATTCTCAAGCTTTATAGCTCTCTGTCGAGTGAATACCAAACCTAATCTCAATAAGTAGGACGAGCACTCATCTGCACTTGAACAAACCGCCTCGGGTTAAAGGCCGGCCTTCTGCCACTCTCTGGATATTGAGACGAGAGCTAAAGAAATTTAATATTTCTAGACTTTTGAGATATTATAGATATTTTATAATACGTAAATTCATTTTCTTTTTGAATTTATTCAATTTTTCAAAGAAAATGTAAATAATCGAGGAAAGTATTTTTTTAAGGTTCACACAGGAAACCTGGGGATAAGACACTCTATTAAGATGTTGAGGAGTGAAACTCAAATTTCAAAAAAAAGTTAAATAAAATGTCGAAAATATAGCTTTTCGTAAGATATAATATAAGAGGGAATTGGATAATAAATGTTCCTTTGAAAAGGTTTCAAACTGACAATCGCTTAAAGATAATTACTATCTGGGGCAATTCGCAATCTGACTTGTAATATACATACGATAGTCGGAAATTCTATTCAGGAATATATTTATATAAAATATTTTCTCCATTCAACTTCGAAGGCCTTTAAGTGGGTACAAAGTAGAGTTGTATCACTTCTCTAAATGTTCACTGTCTTCTCTGCTGTATGCTGGAAGTCATTTTAATACAAATTATTCGTGTATTTGAGACCGTCGTGACGCAACACTGCAAGATGTGACTATAAACGCGATGATTGTGGATTTGATCCCCATTTGGGAGAATATACTATACATTTGTTTTTTTTTTTCAACTTAGGTAAGCTGCGTTGAATTCCGCTAAAAAAACTTGGATAGAGAGAGGAGTACGAAGTCTTTTAACACTAGTTTCAGTTTATCCATAGTGCTTTTTGATAAAAAGCATGAAAGTCTTATCAAAAGTTTAATAAGGATTTAAGTTTCATAATAAATGTTGAACGTACGCGTAGGTTTAAAGTTGAAAGTCACGAGTGTCCTCTTTCGTTTAAATAATTTTCCACGACATTAAGACCGAGTTAACGAAACTAACTTCATTAAAACGTGCTCAGGTACTTGCGACGCTAAAGCGAAGCGAAGCGAAGGAGAAGTATTGTACGACGAATTACATTCACGGTAGGAATGATTCATTATCGCGCTAAAATATCGTAATATGATAATATATAATTTATTTATATTAAATCTAATTATTTATTTATTTTTATATTATTCTAGCTAGCTAAAAATTAAGATATATCCAGGTGATACAGATCTGATGAAGTAACTTAAACAACAATTAGGCAAGTAGGGTATTATGGGAACGGTTAACACTGACTCGAGGCTCCGAAGAGCGAGCCTGAATTATGATTAAATCTGCCCAACTTAACGAGCCAAAGTTCTTAATTAACTATTTATTTTATTGTTTTATTTTATTTTTGATTGATCTTAAGTTAATATTTCATTTTCAATATAAAGATTGAAAATATATTTAAAATGTGAAAAAAAATCGAAAATATACATAGCGGCACATTGTTTGAATGTACACGATTGTTATGGGATTGTCACTAGAGTGGATGAGTTGCTTCTACATGCTCGCTCTGGTATCAAGAGGAAACGTGGCGATGACTTTTGCCACTCAACCAGCAACGTCTCGAAAGCAGAGTATCTTAACACTATGCTCATGATCATTGTACGTACAAAATCCTTGAATGAGATAAGAATCCACAAAAACACACGTTAAATAACACTGTTTAAACAAAATCAATATCTACAACATATCTATCTACGTACATAAGTAAAGTCCCTAAACTTTACTTACAACAAGCAAGTAAACTTGTAGAACAGTTTCATATTACCTGTAACCTACAACGGTCCGCAGGCTTACACGAGTGAGTATCAAACCGGACTCCGGACTGGCGTGACACAATCTACTAAGATATTCTATTTGGCAAAGTACTTTGAAGTGCGAGTATAGCTCAGGTACAGGTGACTGATAGCAAAGGAATGGCTCTAGACAACAGCTACGTGAACGCTTAGGTTTGTATAAAATATAGGAGCGTGTTCATAGAAAGTATATTTAGAGTATTAAATGGAGTTTTTTTGTGATCTTCGTGTGGCAGCACTTGATACTAAGGTCTCTCTGTTTACGCTTTTTATATGAGGTACAGGATGCAAGTAATAAAAATGAATTTTACTTTGAGATTGCGAATTTTAACTTGAATTTGTGATTGTATTTCGCGAAGTAAATAAATATAACATTTTAAAATCAAGTATTGTTTTCCTCAGTTATGTAAGTAGGGGCACGTTAATTTATTAAAACAAGCGAGCTTTCCTACATAAATGAGCAATCAAACACAATAATATATTTTCAATTCCCACCAGTAGTTCGTAAGATTCCATTGGGTTGTTAAATTCAAAAGTATAAAAAATATGTGCTTCACATAAAAAATAACGTTCTATATACAACCAATTGTACGTGTGTATGTGTTTATGTCAACAACACTCTACAGAGTGTGATTGGATGAATAAATTTTATTCGAGGGCCAAATCTTGATACGATTCGAGAATTTCTGTGACTGTGAGATATTTATTGATTTCTTTATTCTATTTTCAAGGAAAACGGTAAAATAAATTATTAAAATATAAAACTAATAACAATTATACAAAAACCAATAAAAAAGTTTTGACAAAATAATGGAATACCTAATTGGCACTGCGGTCTGACCTGACCTGCTAAGTAAACGATGACTACAGGTTCAACTAAACATTATATTTGGCTTCGGACAAGGAAGTTTGGTATAAAATAAAATATAGTTAAAGATTGAAACATGGGGACTCAAATGTACTAAAATCTAATCAACATCATTCTTATTTCCATCAGCAGTATATTGTAGAAATACACCATAATAATATATCAGAAATAACATAAATTATTGACTTCTTTTGTACTTAAACACGTAAAATTTCGTACTTATATAAAAACCCGTCATCATATATCTCTGGCATAATACCTTTCCCTATTGACACTCATAATTAATTCGGCACCCCTCAGGGAAGAGGGTTCGAAGGGGGCGGGGAGGGAGTATGTCGTAAAAAAGTAATCAAACTTTCATCGTATGTGCCAGCTTTATGCATGACCTTATAAACATTTTAGCAGAGCTTCCTATCTGTGAGGTACGTGACGAATTACTATGTAATTACTATTAAATTTAACGATGTAATTTAAATCAGTTTTTACATGTATGTAGGTATACTTTTCAAGTGAAGTTAACGTTTTGTGGGATTCTCGAGTGAGAATCGAACCCACAACCATCACGTTAAAGTCACACCCTTGTGCCCCTGCGCCACGACGACCTCAAAGACGAACAAAATAAAGTAAACACAACAGGACTTCGCCGCACCGCAAAGTGTTGTATGTATGTAAGTAATGTAAGTACACCAGTGTCGCCAGCCTCAGGAGGGCAATAACAGTAAATGGAACTTAAAAAAGAAATTAATACTAAAACTTTCAGGTTTGTAATTTTTTTATGTTATGTTTTAAGCTTTAATTGAAAATAAAGTTTCAAGGAGGAGATTTAAGTAATATAAAATGTTTTTATATTTATTAAAATAAGAAAAAAAAAACTTTAACAAAATTTTCGGTTTCGCAGCTCTCGACGTGTACGTAGTAACTTTTATAGAGTTACATTGTAACTCTTATAAAACCACTTATTGGTCCTTCTGTGTCTGTCAAAACTGTCTGTCTTAAGATCGTGTGGACATGTAGAGCTGTGATATATATAAAATAACCAAATTTGCGGTCTCTTGGAGATCACAAAGTGAAAAGTCAACGCAATCCAAAAATTTTGTATGAAATTGACCGCGTGCAAACCCTATGAGGTACTTCCAGTGTATAGGGAAGTTCCAATTTTACGAAATATAACTAAAAATGAGAACGAATGATACAAAAGAAAAAAAAATTAAAGGATGGAAATTATGATTGTAGTTCATTTCGTGTGAAATTAGTGCATATGTATGTATATAATTATATTTGTCATTGAACCAAAATCAATATATTTCTCTCGAGTGGGAATCGAATGGACGGCCCTGTTCATTTTTCTTTCTTTATCTACGTGAGAAAAGAATAATATAGAGATAAAACTGCAGTCTGGCTCTGGGTTCAATGCCTTCAAAGGGGCAAGTTCGATTCATATTTCACACCCCTTACAATTTGCATAGCGGCTGCATTAGGGCGGCGTATGGTTATTTGCTGTCGCGTATTACAGAGTAGGTTTCTCCAGCCTACCCTGCTATATGCCGGATACCACGCAAAGCTGGAGAAATCTCTTACAACAAAGAAAAATATTAATTAAACTTATGTCGTTATAAAAACACCCATAGACATTAATTAGCAATTATTAAAGGAAACACACTGAGGTTTGTAATTTAAAATATTTATTTGTACGCCGCTTTACAAAACCAGGGAAAAACGGGCGACCTAGACCAGTGCTACGTAAACAAATATAGCTCAGTAATCTACAAGCTATCGGCGTCGGCTCGAGCCTCATTCGTACGCCGGACGCGGCCAACCGAGAAACAGTCGTTTCCTATTTGCGAATTTATATAGAGATGTGTCAGGCTTTATCGATGATATTGATTTAAGATGCTGTTATCGTGCAGTTAATTAATAATGAATTCAAATTCATTAAAGGTATAGGAATAAGTATAAAACAATCTAGTTAATCAAATTTCAATGTTAAGTTTTTACTATTTAATGTACTTATCATAACAGTTGACAATATAATAGTAGCTATATATATATATATATATATATATATATATATATATATATATATATATATATATATATATAAAATAGGTGAAAAAACACACAAGTTTACTATCAAAATGTATTTTTCATTTCATCGATAGTGTAATGTGTGTACAGTACTACCCGTTCTATCTAACACAGTGGTCCCCGGGGCGCAGTGCACACCGCGCAGATTGGATAGCCTCGATTCAAGGTTAGCACCGCAGAGTCTACGAGACGCATATTGAGTGTTACGTGGTTTTTGTTGTACGCAAGTAAATTGGTATAACAAGCATCCAAGTAATTTGATTCGAAAGATGAAAACTATTCTATTAAGTACTTAAGCATAAAGAAACTAGCGAATAAAACTCGGATCCCAACTTTAATTCATACTGAAACAAAAAAATTGCAGGCCATCGTGGCGCAGTGACACAGCATTTGACTGTGACGTGAATGTTGTGGATACGATTCCCACTGGGGGAATGAAGTGAAGCGTTGAATTTGATCACTAATATATAATGCAATCTCACAAATTAGGCCTTATCTTAGCACTCTCAATCTTTGCATGCCGAATACAGGGTAACACTTAAAATTTTAACTAAACATTTTAAGCATAGTTATCAGTCGAACCCACTACCATGTCTGTGCCTGTACAGTAGCTGGCATTTGAAACGAGATGGCATGAGGCCTCGAGAGGTCCCGCAATATAAGTCTAGGACTTACAAAGGCCCTTTTGACGGTCCGGTGTCGTTTCTCTTTCGCTTTAATTCGGCCGCCTCGTCTGCGCACAACGGATTAATCTCAATGTAGCCGGCGGCGGCTGTGTACTCCCATTAAGGGAATCACGTTCGATTCTTTTTATTTATTTTTTTGTTTCACGCTGTATCCCACTATTTATTTCTGGGTGGAGAAGAAACCTAGTGTTAAAGACAGTCCTTTCTCCATCAACAGTGCAGCAAAAGTGAACCTCATTTTAATTTAATTGTAACTGATAGGTAAGTAGTTTATTAAAATATATAGAGATAGATATTAAAATATATTCACAAGAAAATATGTTTTAGCCTCACTTACTTCTAGTCGCATAACGTCTATATTTAAAAAAAATCATCTAACCTTTTGCATTGAAATGTGCTTCCAGAAAAGAATATGATAACTGTAAATATTAAATATTTAATTCTTCAAGTGGGAATCAAGCCCCCGACCGTAGCGTTTATGGTCTTCTCGAGTAGGAATCGAACCCACAACCAGTCGGTTTTACATTCACATACTTTGTGCCCCTACGCCACGACTGGCCTCCGGAAATATTATCGGTTTTTTAATGTTCTTATTACAGTTTGGGATAGCCTTGTGATTCCGGCTTAGAATAGGATCACCCTGGTACTGTCAGTGTCGTAAGAGGCGACTAAAGTACGTGTGGAAGAGTCACGTCGCCAGTAATGGCAACACGCATGGGCAGACTCGACCAGATTAATATCACCCGCTGCATTTAAAACCGGCGTGAAGTGGTGGCTCTTGCCACTGCGTTTCGCATTAGGTAATGCCGGGCCCCGACGCCCAACATCCTCCACCTTAAAGACCGGCAACGCACCTGTAGCTCCTCTGGTGTTGCATGGGGTCGTGGGCGGTGATCACTTATCATCAGGTGACCCGAACGCTTGTTTGCCTTGTCCTCTCCCATAAAAAAAAAGCCGTGGAGCAGATCTGAATGTAATTTTAAATTTTCTGCGGATGAGTTTCACCACTCAATATACAATATCCCGAAAATTGGGCAAAAAGTACAGAGTGCCTTAACACTAAGCTCTCTCCAGCTACCTTGTTATACTAGGGAAAAAAGTACAACAGTCCGACTGTTGTACTTTTTTCCCTAGTTACAAGCTCTAACTTGCACCCCGCAACGCGAAGGCGGCAGAAAGACTGACACAAGAATCTTAATTCGAAAGCCAGATAATACACAACGCAGTCCAGTCGGCCCAGACTCATTGCCTCATCAGAATAGAAACTTTCTTCAAAGATTTTTTTAATTTTTTTGTTTTTTCAATTTTAATACCGGCTAGTGCTCAGCCTAATAATAAATACTAGGTAGGGGTTCTATAGTTGGGTGCGTCTCTTTGATATGCCCTTTTATGTTTGTTTGTTTGTGTTTATATTTATACGGGTTTCGTGTTTACTCGGGAACTAATCGTCGCAAATGAAAGATACTGTACTGTTGTATCGTTGTGTAGTGATTTTTTTAATGGATATTATAGTGTTTATATGTGACTAAATATGTTTTTTTTTTGTTTCTCCCTTTTTTATTCCCTTGATTTTCGATTTATATCATTGTAAGGAAAAACGTAGGCATAATAAAAAAATTAAAGTAATTTTTGCTCTCATCATAAGTGTTTTGTTTCAATTAATTAGATTTATAAGTGTTTCAAAACGTTAATCCAAACAAACTTCATGATATAAAATATATTTATTAATAAAAACAATCATTGATGACGTATTCTATTTTTAATCTGTACCACATTATTTTAATAGGCTAAACTTTATACAAAGAAATGGGCAGTTAAAATCAAATATTTACAATCTTAAAAGGCAAACCTTTAAAACGTATTTGAAAGTTTTCAGCGAGTACGAGATAAGTAACGCCGCGCCAAGGCGGGCGCTAAGAGATCGAGCTTTTAAAAGTTCCGACCGATACTTCTATAGTTAGATTTTATTTCCGAAATGTATCATACATTGGAAAATGTTCCACACTTTAGTAGAATACAAAGAAAGAAAGAATACAATTGTGGTTTGAAATCTATTATTTATGAAATATGTGTTTGAGGCAAATCGCCTTTTAAATAATAATTATTTAAATACAATAAATAATAACTACTAGTAGTTTACAAATGGAGCTTAAAGTACACTCAATAGCAAATATTTTAAAACAAAATAACCGTGTTTATTAGAATAGTATCTTTGAGCTTATATCTGACTAAGTTTTCATCTTAAATACGCTGGTGGTGTGATAAATCCAGTATATTCTAGGTAGACAAAAAAATCATTTGTAAATTGAACGATATATTCAATAGCTTTAAAGTATAATTTACATTGTATTCACTGACTGGTACTTTAGTTTGAGGCCTAAATAGTGACTAAACATGCTCAGAGGAAACGAGATGCGGTCAAGAGGTTCCATGAAACATAATGGAATTCGTAGGATGTCAGGAAAGCTTTTTTTTTTCATTTCACTGGAGTGGCGAAAGTCTTACAGATTTAATTATTTTTAGTGAATTTACTTTTCTTTTGTAGTTTTGGCAGATAGTTATAGGCATATTTAGCTCAATTTCCATAGTTCTGTTATGTAACACCATTGCTGGGTGACGATTCAAGTTCTTACTATATTTAAATAGATTAAACATCTAAATTTATTTTACTCTCATAACCAACTCATTTATTCATTATTAAAAATCCATAAACGTCCCAAGGAATTGGTCCAGAAAATAACAAAGGAAAAAATTTCGCATGCAAAAACGTAGTTCCACGTCAGTAGATTACATTTGAGAGGAGCTAGGTCAAGAACGAGGGCTCGGGCTCGAGAGCTCCACTAGTCTGCTCTCGCGAGCTCAGCACTAATGAATGATGCATGTGTAATTATACGATATACATGGTGCGCCAGTGTGTTCGGGGCTATGATTGAGTTCGTGTAATGATTTTGTATGAGATTGAGTACTTCTTTGTGTAGGCCGTCGTAGGGCTGTTGGCTGAAAGCACAAAATAATAAACAAAACCCAGGTGTCGTGTCATAAAATTTGCTGACTATTTCCATTTCATTTCTCAACTTTCCAAGTGCACAACAAACAATGCACGACGTTGAACTCTGCCGATCAACACGCAATGCCTATGCGTCTTATTGGAAACGGAGTGTCTCCTCCTACCTTCCTCCTACTAGGGAAGTAGGTGCCCAGGTTCTCTCAACCTATCTTGTGTGGGATAAAAGCGATAGCTGTGAGTTCTATCTCCAGCCGGAAAACTAATTATTTTCATTTTATAGCTGTGGAAAAAAGACAAGATGCTTAATTTTGCCACTCAATACGTAATGATTCGAAAGTTGAGCAGAAATCGCGAGGTAGAGCGTGAAGTAAAAAAAATGTAATATATTAATCTTATACTGCGGTATTGTAAAGTCGAAAGCTTGTCACTGGTATAATGTAAATTAAAGAGCACTCTACTAAATTAGTACGAACATAAATTCAAAAATCTCTTCCTTTCTTTAAAAGAGGCAGTACTTTTTTAATTAGATTTTTTAATTACATTGTCATCGTAAGTAAATATTTTGTGAGTTTTTCTTTAGTTTTTTATATATTACTTTATTATTGTTCATGGCTTTGATTATTTAGGTTACGTTAGACAAATCATAATTAATTGTGATTAGAAAGAAATAACATTCCTAGTTATCAAACAAAAACATAAACCTTCTATTCAATCACCTTGTCCTCATTAACCAAGTGAACTTAACTGCACACGATAGCGAGGATCGACTATCGAGTGCGATACTTCAAAAGATATAGCACGAGGGCGATAAACTTTGAATTCAGTCCAATGCCGCTCGTAAAGTACAGATCACGATTAGAAAGGCTTACCTTTATTATTTGATAAAAGTAGTCCAACTGTTTGTTTTTTTGCTTTCGTCCTTAGAATTTTTAATTAATGAAATTCTATTGAGATACTATTAATGATAATAATTGTAATATAACGCTATTAATGTTCGAGTTAACGTCGGGAAGTCGCTGCACAATGAGAGGCTTGGAGCTTAAGCTCAGGGGGAAGACTATGTTCAAATTATTTTGTTGTTAGATCCAGTAAATTACGCGGCATTAAGTTCCATCAGTTAACACGAAATATCTTAAAAATCAAACGACAAAATATCTTAACATAAGGATCCTTCTACCTATCCTGTTAAGCGGGAATAAAAAGAAAAATGTTTAAAATGATTCTTTCATCTGATATAAAAGAACACAATTAATTTATGAAATATCAACGTTCTTGAGCGCACTTTTTCATTTAAAAAATAAAAAGAAACATAAATGGCAGTTCAATTACAGCGGTGGTTTGTGTAGGACGTGACGTCACGACATAGCGTCGTCACAAACGTCTAAAGTGTCAAACTTGTATTTGTGCTATACAACATTTAACATAGTATATTATAATATATAACTCTATATTGTATAACTACCTCTCTATATCTAACTCTTTAGACGTTTCATAGTGCTTCACGCTGTATCCCGCACATAGCAGGGGAGGCAGAATAAGACTGGGAACCGAGTGTTAAGATACTCCATTCAGGGAGTCAGACACGCAACCGTAGAATTTTTAGTCTGGTAATGCGACGGTTGTGCGTTCAATTCATTTTCAGAGGAATTAATTGTCTTCATTTTCTCTGCGACAAGACATACGCTGCTTTCAGTTGCGCTACTTAGTATCCAATGTCTTGAAAATAAGGCGGAAATTAGGAAACAGCCTGCCTTAATACTAGGCTTCCCTCGTATCTTGGAAAATAGTGTGAAGCTAAAAATAATAACAACAAAATAATGTATATAATTTTGTAACAGTTATGTAGTGACCACTAGTTTGGTATTCACGCAAAATCAAGGCGTGGACAGACCTCAAACGAGGAGCGCACTCTGCGACACGAGTATGTGGGGTGGGGCGACTGCGAGCTTATATCGTGAATGTGCTTTTAACAGGAAATAAATCTAATTACAATAATTTAGTACAATGCGTGTGTAATTGAAACGTGTCTAGCTTAAGGTACATTCAATTTGAGATAATAATGTTAAGTTTTAGACGTGGTTTAAATAGCAACTAAATAAATTGCATAATATATAACTAATAATGTATAAAAAGTTGAAAAAATACGATCCATATAATATATCTACCTTCCTTCCAAAATAACGGATTTGTATGAAAATAACAACTAAACTAAATACGTATTACAAAACTGAAACAGGAGAAAAAGCTTCTGCTGGAAGCTGGAATTTCTTTTTTGTTAACCAACATCACAAAAGTAGGTTATCAGTTTCATATGTATGTATGTAACATTGTTGTAGATTATATATTATAATGTAAGGCAACACTAACCTTCATAAGATGCAGCCTCCGTGAGACGGCGTCGACGCGCGCCGCGTGCTCTCCGCCGCCCGCCGGGAACGAGCCCAGGTACTGTGGAAAAAGAAAACTTACATTCAAGAACTGCGAATAATAATGAAATATCACTCACTATATTACGTACAAATAGGTACAGGAATGTCTTAGTATCTGTGGTCTATTAGCTTTGTATAAACTTTTTTATGAATCATTTTTAAGGTTTCAAGCTCTATCTCGATATACAGCAAAACAAATTGAAGGAACCTAGTGTTAACACACTCCGTTGCCCACTGTCGTTCCCCACGTCGCGCTTTGACTACGTTAAAAATAATTTAAATGTAAGCAATCGCGTATGTGCGATTCGAATCCACAATTCTATATTTATTATTATATAAACTACCAATTTACTAAGTTTCTTCCTACAAACGATGTACTTTTTGTGACACATCCAACAAATGGGTCAACACATAAATAATAAATATACAATGACAATATAAACAATGACTTTCTTAATGTATTTCACAACACTAATATAATGATTACAGCACTATACAGCGCCCGACAGCCGCGTCGAGCGAGGGGCTCCCATGCCGCCATGGCAACTACCACATGGTCGATTGCTCTCCACATTGTCATGAGGGTTCTTGGAAAGCAACTAATAATATAACAATGCCGGATGTTCAATTTGAAACTTTTGTTTTTGTTCGTATTGTTATTGTTTATTGTGTATAACTTGTTTTATATCGCACATATAATAGAATGGAAGGCAGAGGGAACCCAGTGCTAAGACAAACTGACTCAGACTCGACAGGATTAATACCACCCCCGGTATTTAAAAGCGGCGTGAAGTAGTGGCTCTTGCCATTGCGTTTCGCATTAGGTAATGCCGGGCCCCGGCGCCCAACATCGTCTACTTTAAAGGCTAGCAACGCACCTGTAGCTCCTCTGGTGTTTCATGGGGTCGTGGGCGGCGGTGATCACTTACCATCAGGTGACCCGTACGCTCGTTTGCCTTGTCCTCTCACATAAAAAAAAAAAATCTGTCCAATTTTTTAAATATTACGGATTGAATACTCAGTACTAGTAACTCTACGCCACACTTTGTCTTATTACCAGAGAACGGAGATGAAAATAAATTATTCATTTTCTCGAGTAAAAATGACATGTCCCGCCTTCAGTCGCTCGCTTGTGCCACTGCGCCACGACGGCCAAACTTACAACGCAGTTGGTTACTTTCCCATCTTTTTACCCAAAATATACAAACTTTTGAATGTAACTAACCAATACGAATATAATATTAAGTGGGAGAGGATTGACATACCATTAGGTTATATATGCTATATATATATGCGGGATACATAGTTATATACGCTATATGCGGGATACATAGTTAATTTAATAAGAAACTATCATTGAAGAGTTTGCAAGTAATGCTCGTCTGGGGGTCGTACTGCGGGCCCTGGTTTTGTGTTAACTGGAGCAGATGGCCGCTTTGGCCGGTTAGTCGACTACTCAGTATTGATTGATTTACTTGCATTTGGTTCGCGTTCTAGAGGCTTTTAGGGTAATTAATAAACAATCTTGTATTTTTGTCCATGACTGAAGTTGAGAAGTCTTTAATATTTTTCTATGAATTAGCTTTTTGGTTATAGTTTTATAATTTTAAATTTCGTTCGGAATGGAAATTTTAATGACTATTTTTATGTAATTTTAAACCAGCTAGTTTCCACAATTATGTAAATTTTATGATTTTTTAAATTCTAACAAAATTTGAAATATTTTCCAAAACCTGCATCTACCGTCTCGTCGGTTGTCGGTATGTTTAATTAAATCTGTTTCCACATTCCGGCGCCGTCCGTCGTGCGCTCAGCTGTCTGCTGGTGCACATTGCTGGTGTATGGTCGAGGAGCTAACGTTAAAACTGACCATTTTTTATGTGTTTCTTGGTAAGCAAACTGAACTGCTTGATTGGAATATAATATAAACGCAACTAATTTTAAATAAATAATAAAAAAACTTTTAAGTCCTCTCTCAGAGGGTAAGATATAGTCAGTTAATTTTTCATATATTTAGGCTGGCATTTACCAGAGGCCACTATGAAATCGTTTGCGGTAGCTTGAAATAATATTATAATTATGTCCTCTAACAGACGGACGCCACCTCAGTCTTCCCGTGACCACGGACTACTACACATACATATAGCTACATTAATATCCCTACTAAATGTTTCATATCGGGGAAACCCTGATATGAACACATTCTATTACGTCGCGCTATTGAGATGATTGTACTTAAACTGCAAAGCAGCTTCACGCTATTCCTCGAATAACAGAGTAAGTAATGGGAGTCGAACGTCGAATACTTCATTGACGAACCTCTTAAAGACACGGTACTGCTGTACATGTATAAAAAATAACTTAGAAGTATTTGACAGTTAAGTTCCTCAACAATTAAAATATTTATGTAGTGAATAGAACTTGTTCATTTGTATCACTTTTATTACGAAATCAATCATTGCGTCATTATAACAAACAATATGTGTCGCGTCATCATGGCTACTAGTCACTCACTGCAGTACTGCCAACCTCAAAAACACAAAACGGCAGTACTGCCAACAAAATCATAACAATAGCTAAATCTAAAACTCCAACAGAACTTTAATATTGGACTTTGCTATATTTTATTAGTATTTAGAGGTACTTTATTGATACCATTTTTTAATTAAAATTATTAGTTAATTATATACTTGCGTATCCCATCGATTGTATAAATATGCGGTTGTATTCTATGTAATGGTATCACTAGCCAACGACGTCTTTTATGACTAGCTTTAAATATTACAACTTGTATATATTTATTTTTATTTCACTCTGGAAGATTTGGGGACGGAGACTATACGCGGAGTTCATCGTGATCCTAAAAACACTTGATATCTAATATGCTAAGTGGTACATGCATGTTCCGTGTCCAAACAAATGTATACAAATAATTACACTTGTCAAGTCTAGTCTAGTTTCCTAATGTAAAACAATCTCAGGTCCCTCGAAGAAAGCCTTACGCAACCCCTTCGTGTCTGAAAACTTAGAAATGGCAAATTTCAAAGCTTAGTGGCCGCTGTAGACGGATTATATGACCGCAACTACTCGAGTTACATTTGTTAGACAATGTCCTTTAGAAATAAATACTGATTTTAGATCATTTTTATAGTTTTTTTCATAATTTATTTTTATTTCACTTTTATATAAGAATTAATTATTTGATTTTTCTGGCTCTAGTAAAAAAGAACAAGGGCGGTGTTAAGTTTTGCCACCTACCTTGCAGTGCCTCGGAAATTCGGAAACGTAGTGCCTTAACACTAGGTTGCCTATGTATATCCTACACTACTATTTACTATATTACTTTTATACTAAATAAATATTTAAAAAAAGTTTGATTTTGAGACTTTATGTGAATTAGAAACCTATTCTTCAATGAATTATTATATATGTATATGTTAATTGTATTGAACTATTTGTTTTTTTTTTACTTTTTAGTTTTATGCACTCGGAGAGTAAAATGAATTTATTGTTATAATATTTTTCTGTAGAATCAAAACCATTTCAAAAGAAAATGTTTTATTAAAATATATTTTAAATTAAAACAGATAAAAAGAATTTTTATTTTAAGTTTTTGTGTAGCTTAACATATCATGACACCTTAGTAGAAGATATTTCTTTACAAAACTTCCAACACAGAAACTACGCCATCTATTGGGTGGTGGCGAAATTACGTTCAGTTTCAAAGTTTAGTACTTAACTACTTAAAAACGTTACGTAGATACGTTAATATACTATTTAGATACAAAAAGAAGCATATAGATGGCGCTGTGCTATAATTCGTGAAATATAGATTTTATCTTTTAAGTAATTATATTAGCTTTTGTGGCATATTTTTGCTTGAAATATAACTATGCTACGGTAAAACGCTATGACGAAGAAATTTATAGATGTTACTTACTAATATATATGGAAAATGTGTATATTAAAAGTTTTGTCAAAAATAGAGAGCATAACTGTATGACGGTGAGGCGACGGTTGTGGCTTCCATCCCCACTCGAGTTTATGTTGTCGCTCTGGTGTCGAGCCAAAGCATGGCGTTGAGTTCTGCCACTCAATACACAATGCCTCCAGAATTTGGCAGAAAGTGGGGAACGGAGTGTCTTAACACTAGATTTCCAGATTCCCTCGTTCTACCCTGTACAAATATTAGAGGTCTCAAGCTTAGCTTAGCTAGAGCCCTTTCATCTGATACCTCACTTGAACTAGCGGCTTTTATTTCAATTATTTTTTAAGATTTAATGTATGTAAACATAGTATGTAGATTCATTTTTTTCTGAACTAGTACTAATACTTGTAGATGTTAGCTACAAGATTTCATGATTCTAGGTCAACCGGAAGTACTCTATTGATATTGATTCCATTTATAGCGAAATACGCGTTGTGATATATATATAAATATAGAAATACTTTTTTTTCTTAAGGGAATCATGGAGCCGTAGATCTAAGTACATAGTTTTTGGTATGAAGAAACAAAAATGTTAAATTTCAAATTATTGTATGATTAAAAAGAAATATAAAACTGTCTAAAAATCATTGGATAAACCAAAAAAAATATATGTTCAACTTAATTTACAACATAACCGGACCATTCTGTCAAAGTCTATCTAAACTGACCGCTGTTACATTACAGTGTCTCAGAGACCATCAATCTACATTGTTTTGATCCATTCAAAACCCGCCTCCCGCCTACTACTGTAACCGATGAGCATTAGCGTTACTTAGTGTTACTTCCGTTTAGAAATGATTCAAGTTAGAGTTTGGTAACTTCCAGGGTTAAAGCTTGATAATAAAATAATAGTTTAGTTATTGTATTTGGGTCGAACACCTAAAAATAAATACTTATTTGATTTATTTATGTACATTTATTCCACCTATATGCTTTGTTTCGTATAGCAGAGTAGTCAAGAGTGTCTACACTCCGTTCTCTGTTCAAAGATAAGTGACATTAAATATCAAATGGCAAAATTTAAATTATCTTAAAAGTTAAATAAGAAAAATTGATTCTATATGTTGAATTATCTTAATTTACATATTTTTTCGCTTCACGTTCTATCCCGCACTACACCGAACACCGAACATAATGTACTCCATCTATATTGAGACAATTCGATTGCCCATTTTCCACCGAATTCTAGAGGCATTGCGTGTCGAAAAGCCAACGAACTCAACGCCAAGCTTTGCCTTATCATTAATATGTTCATTTCTTGGTTCTGGTAGAAACGAAAAAATATATATTAATTATTTCATACCCTTGAGTAAAATCGAACTCTTCTGTCACAACCTTGTGTCACTACAGCCTATTCTCACGATGGCCTCGATTTACAATTTACTTGGTAATATGGAAAAATTATAAGTTCCCTAAAAAGAAACAAAAAGGTACATCTAACCGATAAAAGATAGAAAAACTCCTCCTACATCAATATACTCGTATTAACTATCGCAGGCCTCTCTAATACCATTTACGAGCACCTTATTATGAAACACATTTTATAGGTTCAATTTTAACGACTTCAGATACTCATACTTTAGATAATTTAACTGGATTAAACTTTAAACTGTCGTTTGAACAATATCAATTAATATTAATGTTAAATCCACGCGACTTTACGGCCTCACTGGGCTTACTGGCATTCAAATAAAGTAATTGTGGCTTATCTGGGAATTAATTAGAATATTCATACATTTATATGTAATGTAGTTATCATCCGCAACTTTGCTGGCGCGGACATCAAGATTTAAAGTGGAAAATCCCTTTTTTTCTGTTCCCGTAAAAATTTCAAATATCAAAAATATTCAATGTTCCCCTACGTCACAAATATCACCTTCCTCGGTCCGCTAGTTTCGTCTGTGCTTTTTCTGTCAGTCATTCAGTAAGGGAAGAACTTTTTTGTATTCTGCAAATAGGGGGTAGTTAAAGGGGGCTCTGTAGACACTCCGTTCCTATTGAGACGCTTCTGTTACCCACTTGTCGCCAAAGCACTGCATGTCAAGTTATGGAACTCAACGCTGTGCTTTGTCTGTAAGAGAGCGAGGAAATGAACATATTAAATATTCATACGGAACGGACGAAACAGTTTTTTTTATACATAGATTTCAGTTCTATATAAAATGTTCATGAAGATATCGTGGCACACAGGGACCGCTTGTGGGTGATCGAGGGCGATGGTTGAGAGGATGATGATGCGATGATGGACCGCGATGATGGAGAGGGCGATGCTTGTGGGTCGATCTAGTCATTAAAGTTGTGGCATTGATTTCCACACTAGAGGAAAAATTAAAACCCTGTTGAGTCCTGGTTTTTTCAGCTTATTTTTTAATATGCCTCCCACAGAATAAAGCCAAAACAAATACTAATTATATTGCTCATAATAAGAACGGATCGTGAAAAAGAGAAAATCATGGCGTCAAAGCTACGAGTATATATAAATTAGAAAGCAGATAGATTACTGGCGGAGAGCAAAAACGTTAAGCTTTGTAGCGGACGCGGGAACCTATTTATAATAAACCTATTTGGTAAACAACTCACGCGGTAACAGAGGCGTAATTGCATGTTTTATAAGAACTATAATAATCTTCTATCTTCTACCCCACTTATTTACAATTTCAATGAGGTAGTTTTTTTTTTCAACTTTCGCTGTATCCGCACACAGTAAAGAAACAGAGGGAAATAGGGAATGGAGTGTCTTAACATTAGGGTCTCTCCATAAATAAATTTGATTAAAAGGAGGTTATGAGTTTGTTGTAAAATTATAATATAATTTGTGTATGATAATCTATTTAGAGCTTTAAGCACAGGCTAATTTTAGTAAGTGTTGTTTGGCCTACTCATGTTATAAATATGAGTGTTTGTTAGGATGGACGTTTGTATCACTGTCACGCAAGAACCACCGAATGGATTTAGTTAAAAGAAACTAAACTAAACTAGCTTCACGCTGTTTCCGCTGTTACCGGAGTAGTTAGAGAGAACTAAGCGCCAAATGTGCTCTGCATACCTTTTTCGGCTAGTCCACTGTTATCAACATCTTCATAAATGCCTTTCAGGAGGTCCTCATGGTTTTTACGTGACCTTCCGCCATTATCTTTGGTACTGTGTTTTCGAAGGATAACCGAGGCCTCCCCCTACTTCCCTCACCACTCACTTTTCGGTCATAAATCTTTTTTGCCATTCTTTCGTCACTCATTCGTTCATTTGAAATATAATAAACCATTTGATTTCCTCTACTCTAAGCACGAAACCGAACTAAACTCGCTATTCCCATCTAGTTAGTGAAAGCCAATAATTTAATATTGCAATTGGTCGCAGCCGCAGCGTTCGACACTCGAGACTTAATTAAAAGGCAAATACGCACTCACTAACAATAGTCTGTCGGTCAGGTTTGTTCAAATAATTATTAGAACACTGCTGTGCTGGTACAAAAAGCCACGTCACATTACACTGTTTGTTTGTTTAATCGGTGTTTGGATAAAATATATAACTATGAAAAAAACAGCTTCACGCTATACCATACATGTAGCGGGGTTGGTCTACTTACTAGAGTAAAGAAATTAAAATATTTCGTTGCCCAGATGAGAATCGAACCCACAACTGTTGCATTTGCATTCCAACATTGTGCCGCTGCGCTAGGATGGTATTTTTGTTTTTTTACTATTTATATTGGTCATATTATATACATACATTACAGTTTACAATTAATTATATTATCATATGAGCAGGTATAGCAAGATTAACATATGAATGCGATGAAAGCAATTACACTGATCCCGGTTATTTTCGCGTGATGTTTTGCCAAAGTCGCCGCATCGATTGCGGATTTCACGCCAGAAATACCCGGTCGGGTAACGAGCCTGGAAATAATGCAATATAGTATCGTATATATGTATCTATATATATATATATGTGTATGTATAACATTTATTGTAATTTTTTTTATTATTAGCCCCACGCTGCATCCCGCATTCAGTATGACGTAAACACTAGACGTGTTTACACACTCCATCTCACACTTTCAAGACGTGCTCGCGCGTTTTTTGGTAGAATTCCTCTTCTTACAAGACGGAAGAAATGAAAATGTATTTTATTTTTTATCTACCACATGGCTTTGCGCATAGAGCAACAAAATCCAGTTTTATAGAGTTTTATTGAAACTACGTGATCAGCCACGTCATGTGTACATAAGCTTACGATAAATTCATATAATATAAATATGCAAACGGTTAAATTATATTTTTAATGGACATTGTGCGCTCAGTGGTGGAATTTAACACCGTGATTTGTCTTGTCAGACCGCAGGAAAGGAAATAATTTGAATATATTCATTCTGCTAAGCGAAAATGAATTAAGGTGTTTGGGTACTCTCACTATGCAACATGTTGACTACATGTTGACAGGTATATTTACATTTTTTTAGGTTTCACGCTTTTTCCCGCATGTAGTAAACCAGTCAGAGAGAACGTAGTGTGCATGTACTCCTCTTTCTCCGCTTTTCATTCGTATCGAGACACATATTATATGGTTTGTAGTATAATTTATCATATAATATCCCGGCACACTGACAACAACGAATTGTAATCTTATAACTCAATTGGTTATATATATTATGCGCAGTGCCCAAAATTAGTAGATTTATAATTTAATTCTTTTAAATTTTTATACAATTTTTTTTCGTAGCAAAAAACCATTATAAGCATCTAGAAAGACTGTACAATCAGGTAATCAAACATCCTTCCATTATGTTTGTTCCTACAGAACTCCGCGTTATAAAACTTTTCGTATCTTCCTTGTGGTTTAAAAGCATTCAATGACGCTTTTACTAATATTAGTCTTATTAAATTCACACATGAGCTTTTCCTATCTCATATTCAAGTAATATGGATTTTGCCAGTACCAGTCAGCTGTATAGAAATATGAAAATTGAATTATACCTGAGACAATCGAGGCGTAGTGGGACAGCGTATGAGTTCGATTCCTAGTTGGAGAAATTTATTTTAATTTCCCCGTTATGTTAAGATAAAGTACAATTTTGAGTTAATATAATTAATATATTTATTAACGCTTAATATAATTATATTAAATTGCTTAAACTTAAAAAAAATACAAGTATTTCATTAATTCAACTACAATACGATATATTTAATTGAATAACTTTATAAACAAAGTAAAATACATATAATAGAAACACGAGTACATAGAAACATTTCCAAGAGAACACACAGACACATGAACTCAATCACTTAAGTAAAAACTTTAATTGAACTCTCTCGTACTTCAGCACCTAATGTTATCTAAGTTGTTAACTGTTTATACGTCGAAATTTAATCTAGTAAAATTATAAGTAATTATATAAACCTTATTATAATTACATCGTATTTTTTACCTTCACACTGTAACTCTCATTTCAGGCTGGACAGAGGGATCCTAGAGTGAGAAGAGAGAAGTGACTAGTGCTCAGCTGGCACGCTCGAAGCGCTATACACTGAATATATTTATAGACAAAGATCAGATTTACGATAATTGACTTATAAATTAATATAAAATGACGCTGTTCTCCTCATTAATTTATACGACTTCGATTATGGCACCGACTACATCGGTCCAATTTGTTAAATGAATAAAAACATTGGTTTCCGTTATCTCCTTAATACCTTGTTTCCCATTAAGATTTATAAGTCTTATAAATTAGCTATTATTGAAGAAAGCTTAACATTCAAAACAAAAGAGCTTCATAGATAAGTAACAGAGCTAATGTACTCGTACATTATTCTCTCCTCAAAATCTTTAGATCTGTAATAAACTACTGTCATTACAATAAAGTGAACTTTCATTGTCATTCTGCTGGCTGTTCACTGTAAGAACTTAATTTATGATACTATGGTAAAGAGGTAAAACTCTAATTTTGAATAAATGGTATATTGTATATAAATATATATAAAAACATAACGTTTATAAAAAAAATAGATAATTTAAGTAAGCTTACATGGCATAGTGGCATAGTTGTGGGTTTGATCAATATTAGGGGATTGAGTTATTCTCTCTTACCCTCCTATAAAACGGGAAAAAAGGTAGACAATTTTTTAAGTTTACATTACTAAGCAATTTTTAATTACTTTTTCTTTATGTCACGCGAATTTTCGTATGCTTATATAATAACTAAGAAGACCGAAAAACTATTCATTAAACCGTCTAATTGTTAGTATTTTTTGTAAAACTTTTTTTGACTTACGCCTGTTTTCTTTAAAAGCCCAGAATTAATGTCCTAATTTATTGTTCTACAGACTATAGTCTGGCACTAAAGCTTAAAATAAACATTTTTTATCGCGCGCTTTAATAAGCCGACACAAACTTGCTTCACTAAAATCTTTTAAAATGAGTATTTTTAATTGATTAATAATAGATTACTAATTTATAACAATTAAAGGTCATGTGTTAGATTTTCTTTATTCTCAACTGTTGCCCTTAATTTTTTCCCCATTGTATTTTTTTTCTTAGATTTTTTTTTATTTTTTCCTTTTTTTGCCAAATGTTGTTTTCTATATAACAGCCATTATTTTATTCACAAATCTACAAACAAAGATAAAAGAGCGAGCACGTGTTATATATCGACATAGTTCCTCACAGACTGCGCGTACATCATAGAGTTGGACCATAAATCACAATAGAACTCCACTTTACGGACGCGAGCGTGAAAATAGAGCAATTTACAATTAAACACGGCCTTGGGTTTTGCAATTCAAATTGTACTATTACATCACGCTTTATTCCACGCGCCTCGCAACTGTGCAAGGCCTACCTACTGTAGATCCTCTGGTGTTACGCGGGGTCGTGGTCGGCGGTGATTACTTGTCTTTTACCTTGTCTTTTTGTATAATATATATATGTAAAGAAATCAAACACCTCGAGGAGTTTACAGAACTTATATTTCTTCCAGAGTCAAATACCATTGCTCTTGTACAATATTTACTTTAATTCGGTTCAGTTTTTTGAATACTTTTTGTAATAATATTAATTTTCAAGAACGCTGCATCCAGCGAAGTTATATTTAAATTAACATAATAATTATTTCAAAAATTATTAAAAGTGAAATTCTCTTACTTAGGAATATATTAATTTATAACTTCACAAGTAAGCTTAGCTTTCTTTCTAAAGTCACACAAGTTCGTTGACCCCGCCGGGACATTCTTGGAGGAGGCAGTATTTCGGTCGCGCTTTAATTACATCGGCCCGCCCCTTACGATGTACGCTTAAGGCTTAGTCCTCATCATTGAAAAAATATTTCAATATTAGATGAATGTTGGACGCGTTTATGACATGTAAGGCAGTGAGATATACCATGACTGTATAACCACAGTCCCCCCCCCCCACCCCGCCCCCTCATCTCAGCACAGCTTCAAAATTGAAAACGCTTACGATGAATGATCGTTCAATCGTTGTAGTCGTATGTTATATGTGTTTCCTAGTATCAATGTAATATTGACATTGTATAACGAAGAAAGCGGAGAGAGCATGTTGATGTAATATAAGCGACATTATATTTATTATATTTATACTTCACTTATTAATAAAATCTACATCCATCGCGTAGATTTTGGGTAGAATCTCGATATCTTCGACAAGCATCTTTAACAAAAAAAATATTTAGGCGCTGACCTGGTTAACAAGGTGCTTTATTTACCAGAGCGGGGAAAAAAGAGCAATATAAGTAGATTCATTTCTACAAATAGGAGTTGAACCTATAACCGTCGCACTCGCAATCGGTTTACACGTTTTCCTTTTTAATTATTTTCATACTAGTGAAAATTTGATACACATTTTTCAATGGAAATTCACACAAGTGACTAGAAACGAAATGGAAATGTAATCTCATCTATTAGTAAACGGAGAGGGAATATGTTTAACGAGCGTCACGAAGCCGCTTTGTTTTTACGAAACAAGACAAATTAACGCTTAAAGTGCCGCTGACAGCGTTTTATTATTCACGCTACATTGTACATACAAATAGAAATTGCTTTTTTTGGTTATTTCTTTGGGTTTTCATTATTTTTTATTCAGCATGTAGTGCGATCCTAGAGGGAGGGTGCTAATACACTGTCTGTATTTTAAATGGCGGCAATCACTGCATTTCACTTTGTGTGTTAGAAAATGGGAAACAAAAATAATTCACTCTCCCGAGTGGGAGTCGTACCTACGACGATTACGTTAGAGTCAGATGGCATCGCACTGGGCTATGATGGTTTCAGTATTATAAATAATATTAAATACGCTAAAATAGGGAAAGTAAAAAACAAAGTGTCCTAACACAATGTTAAAATAAATATAAATATTAATATAAGTAGGCAGAGGGAGTTTAGGATTAATACATTCTAGTCGTTGTTTTTTATCGCCTAACTAGAGCGAGAAAATGTTAATAACTCGTTCCCTCAAGTTGGAATCGAACCCGCAACCGTAGCGCTTACAGTGATACGCTATGCCGCTGCGCTAATATGTTTATTTCGAATGTATTTTCAAGCAACATAAAAGTAAGAAAGCTGAAATAAAACCAAGACAAAATAATAACTACATCTGATTCAATTACACTTCTCTTCGTCCACATTTTTGAACGCTAATGAGATTTCTAGATTATCTCTTACTTTTTATGTAAATGTTATTGTTCTAATACTATATGCTATCATTACACTATAAAGTAAACTAATCGAGGCGACGTTGTTGTAGACTTTAAGATGTAAAATTCCATTTATTTCCCACTACACTCCGTAAACCATATAAACCGTACATGGCAAATTTAAGCTTTCTAACTTTCGGCTTTGCATTTTCTGTTATTCAGTCAGTATAACTTAAGTATATAATCGCAAAATATTCAAACGTATTAATTTGTGTTTTTTCTATAGGTTTATTTTATTTTCATTACGATGTAAAAAAAGTTTGATTTTATATAATTTTATATGAAAAACTTTCACTTATCTATTAGTTGAATAAAGCATCTCCAAATTGGGTAAAACTTAAGAAACCAAGAGTACTGCACATTACTTACATATTTTGTTCCTTTGATGAAAACAATATTAATAATTTAAGTCCCAAGGTAAGTTACATTACAATTTTGAACCAAAGTCCACGACGTGTCTACTCCCCCGTACACTCGGGTGCACCGGCGCCGTCTTCGACGTATTTTTCTCTGAACCAATATGTGTAAGTCGTAAATCGCGGCCGAACGTGACTTTGCTATATTTAAACTGATGTTATCAAACATTTTTATGTCCTTATCGTGGAGAAAGTTTAATTTATGTCCACTTACGAGTCTGTCAATATTGGAAAGGTAGTTTTGTGCACTTCAAGTATTTCTAATCTGGACTTATATTTTATGGCAGTAGAAAAGAAGCTTCATGCTATATCCCACATATTGCAGGAACCTAGTGTTAAGACATTTCATGCCAAATTTCGAGACATTACGTACCTATTGGGCTATATGGTTAAACAATTTTATATTCGTAATTTTTTTTTGGATGCACTGTGTCACAATGGTGGAAGCCCATTCGGGTCTCTGCTATATCTGGTACACCCTGCTATATCTGAGATAAACAAGGTCATATTATTCACTCAAAAAGAATAATGTTCGCTTATAGTAATATATTATTAGTATTTAAATAGTAATATATAACTACGTAGTTATCTTAATTAAATAAACAATTTCCAGTGGTCGAATATAACAAATTATCAGGTATTATTTGAATAAATAAATATCCATTAAGAAAGGAGTATGTATACATATATATTAGTTTCAGATTTTTCTTAAATTCTTTTCCACGTCTGTTGTACACTTCTATATACTATCTGGCAAATTATTAAATAGTATATAATAATTTAAAATCGTAGTAGGTAGTTCTTGGCTTTTTGGCACATAATTTTCTTTATTGAGTTACATGTTCCGTACGTATATAATTGTTTTATATTAAATAGCTTGATTTCTTTATAAAGACCTAATGTATTTGTAAAGAAATGGTAATTAAATAAGAGTCTTATTCAATTTACTTACGTTACATTTAGAAATTAAATATTCGTTTAGTACTTATTATCTTCAATCGCTATCGCGAGTATTTTCAGTATTTTCTCGTATTAAAGAAAATTGGAAATATTTTAAATACAGATCAATTTTTACATGTTCTCGTTACATGTTTCACGTTTAAATTGTTTATATAGGCTTTGTGTCCATTATACGAGAATATCCATGTTATATTGAATAATGAGGTCCTCATGATGCAGCGGCTTAGCATCTGACTGTACGACGACGCGACGATTATGGGTTCAATTTTTACCTGAGGGAATAAGAATTCCGCCACCCAACACGCAATAATTGAATGAATTTTAACAAAAATTTGGAAACGATGCACTAAATTCTCTCTGTGTATCCTAGTGTATACGAGATACAGTGTGAAGCTAAAAAATATAACAAGAAACAAAAGAAAATAACATATTTAAAAAAAAAAACAAATTGAATCATATTCCCTAAAAAATTACCTTAATGATTTAAAAGTTCAATATTGTTGAAATAAATTTCAAATAAGTTAATTTTGGGTCTTTTTTAAAGTTTAATTACCTTATGTTTCATATAAAGCTCAGTCATTTATAAAATACGGAACACAGTGCGCTTTTATTTATTTAACCATATTTGTTCGTTTAACAGAATCAACATTGAATATTACTGAATTTCAATAAAGAATTTTTATTTTAAAAGTAGATTTTTTAATATAATATACAGGCAGTTTAAGAGAGACGTGTGACGGTATTGTATATAACTAGTGCTCCCTAACATATTTATTGAATACTGTTTTGTTGAAACTAAAATTTAGAAGCCTATGCCCATCGACTCGACCATGGCAAAGTCTATCGTAAATAGAAAGTTATAAATTAGTGTAAGGATCTTCCATGGTCCACTTTTGGGTTTGTAACTTAACGCCGCGTCTTACCTGAGAAACGAAAATAATTCAATCAAATCCAATACTATCGCCTTTACCGCTTTTACAGAATCTCGATTAATTATTAAGCAACCAATACGTAATATGTATAGATCCACAAGAAAAAAAAGAATTGTCTAATTTTCGAGATTTTTTCGGTTTGGTGGATCTCAACGCCACCGTTATATTTATGTTTTAGAAATTCTTACTTTTTTCCACATTATATGAGAAAATCTAGTCAATATAATTATAGAATGATCGGTGTTCAATGAAGTACACACTTGCCTCACCTGCCTCTCGTATACTCGTTTGGTACAATCGCCGTAACCCTACACCTCCCTCTCTACTGTACTTCACTGGGGCGGGTGGAGGTCGAGTCACTCCGGTGCACACACTAACAACTCATGTTATATACCTTTATTTTACTGACAAATAACAAACGTATTATATATAGTATTCAGTAGGTACGTAGCATTAGTGCAATTCATTTAAGTACAATATTATTAATTTTTAATTAGATTCCAATACACAAATATAAGTGATATAAGTGAATAAAGTAAAGTTTTAATTTGTTCTGCTTCGGGACATTCCAACGAACAGAAGATATATTTGTAACCTAAATATACTTGTGAGCTTATAGTTATATTATAAAACAAGAAAGCTTACTTACTGACGATCGAACGAATATCTTAATGAACAGTGTTATACTCGCAAAAGATATTAATAAATTAAGGTCATGATGTCGCAGCGGCCCAGCAGCCCAGTTTAACTGTAAGCGTGACAGTTGTGGGTTACCACCACTCGGGGGACTTATTAGTTCGTCACTCTGGTAAACAGACAAAACGTGGCGTTCAGTTCTGCCCCTAAATACTCAATATCTCGAAAATTAAAATGAAAATGGGTAAAAGATACTACTATAAGGTTTTCTCTGCTCACCCTACTATATGGGAGATACAAATATAGTGCATAAAATAAAACAATAGCGCCTACCTTTGCATGGCGTGCTGCCAGCATGATGCATAAGCCCACGACATCTCCCGACAGACAGACACTCAGTTGTCCCACAACACTGCACTCACTCAGTGCAGTACACTCTGCCTGCACTGCACTCTCTGCGGGAGATGCATCTCTGCCACTGGAGGCTGCGGTCTGGCGTCGAAGTTTTGCAACTCGCCAAACTGGTCTGCCCAACCGGTCCCGCCAGCCCAACTGTGACGTTGAATGCCTTCGTTTTACGAGTACGAGTTATAACGATACGGTTCAGCGAACTCAATCGCGGGACCAATACTGGCCCGATGACCCGCATGCATTTTGTACACTTTTATTGATAAAGCTGCTAAGAAATGCGCATTTTGTTTTTTAAGCTTAAAATTTAATTAATCGTATTAAGTGTGCCCTAAAAGTTTTTTATATTTACGCAAACTTTTTATATTATTTTGTACGATACTCGTATGTGGCTCCTTAGATTTTAAATTTATGCTTTTGTTTGTACAAATTCTATTTTTTTTTTAATTCTGTAATCATTCTTGTTTCAATTATAATATATATATATATATATATATAAGAATAAAGAAAGAATAAATGATGTTCATACATATAGTAAATATTTCAAAAAAATACAACCACGAGGCCAATTGCGACGCAGGCGCACGAAGTGTTACTATCGCGAAGGGTTGTGAGTTCGAGAGTCCCCATTCGGGAAAATTAAACATTTATTTAAATTTATATTTCCATTTCTTCATTCATTTAAAATACAAGAAAATGATAAATTAAAGTCTCTCTCATAAATAACCATTTCATTGTTTAACATTTAAATGTAACAGCGAGTCGACGAGCGCCGCGTATCGTTTGTTTGCTTCGTTTAATTATAATTAATCAAACGAATGAGGAATACTGGATAGTAAATCGTTCTTGACAATTATATACTGAATGCTGTTCATCTTGGCACTCTCAGTACAATTCTCTCTGACTCCACTCGTCTTTGGTATCGCTGAAGGCGTAGAAAGAGACAGGTAGACAAGGTAGACAGAATACTAGGCCTAGTGTTAAGACACTTCGTTCCCCACCTGCCGAATTGTAGAGGTATTGCGTTTTGTGTGGCGGAAGTCACCGCCGCGCTTTGCCTCGACACCAGAGTGAAGAAATGGAAGAATAAGTATTTTATTTCCTGAAGTGGGGTTCGAAACGAAAACAATACAAGAAACATATATATCTGAGATATAGATTAATCGATAAACAAAAAAAAACATTTTGCAAGACTTAATAAAGGCGACTCTTGGCAGAATAACTCTTTAAGAATATTAAAATATAATTATGTTATTACCCCTTACTTTTCTCAATAACTTAATTTGCTAAATTAAATAATGTTTTTTATACGAAAAGAAAGAAATCTTATACTTTTCCAAACGAAATCAGTTGAAATAAAATCTATTCGTTTGAAGTAAGTATGCGTCGATATTTCTGTATAAACTCAAACAGTAAATATTCTGTAATACTAACCACAGATATATATGTGTTCAGGACAACTCTCTCAGGGCTCTCTCAACCTTTATATTTAGAAACCAATGTTTGCTCGTGATTGGTCTTTAATGGAAATAATAATATAATGTTACATACAACGAGTATTTTTCGTTCCTAAGTAACTTCTCTCTCTCTCTTTTCCATAAGTTACTAATAATTCCAAAGATAAATGTTCAGCTTCTATCGTAGACCAAATCTGAAGAAGAGTTTTGGAGACATTTCATGTGGCGGAACTCAACACCGCGCTTTGTTTCCTTAACAAAGCGATGAAATGGTAATATGAAAAATCGTGAAAAGTTAATAAACTGTATTTCGTTTCCTCAAGGACTCGAATTCACAATTTGTCACTGTGACTGCAATTACAGTTTCATGCTTGTGTCTGCGCGTCACAACTGGTTCCCAAAAAGGTTTAATATTTAAAAAATATACAAGACTAATTCAATTTAAGAGTCTTAAATATTATTAGGGGACGGAGTGGACTCACCGGAGGAAACCTTAGGTTCTGCCTTCCCTGTTTAAGGTGTACAGAGTACAGCTGAAAAAAAACACTTAAAATGGGGAAAATGACAAAAAACCGGAGATCTATAATTATAGCAAATCTAACTGTCCTTAAATCCAGTTCCCAATCCTTAGCCCGAGTATTTATTTAGTGATGGAGTGCGATTCGATGTCGTCGGTTAGTTCCCACTCACCGCCACTCACGGCTATTAGTCGCTCGCTCTTCTATTTTATTGTTATCATATCGGGAAACGTAAATAGATATAATTGTAGCTTTTACAAGCTAATTTGTACGTATTGTATATTTAACTTTAAATCTTTCACTCTAACTCTATTGTACATTTAAAATTTAATTTGGCTGGCCTCAGTTTATTATTATCATTATACTATTATTTTTTTGAGACCCAATGACACAATGTCGTGGTGTAGAAGAGGCATCTGTCGACTCTTAAGGCGACGTCTTTGTGTTTGATTCTAGCTCATGGAAATCAATGTATTAAGAAATATTAAGAAATATTATAATTTTCTTCGCTCTGTTGTATTAACTGCACCGTAGAAAGTGAAGTAGGGAAAGAATTTGAAGCATCTGTATATTTTATTTTTTGTTTTATATTCAGAACTTGGGTGTCAAAAGACACGATGAGTATATCAAATACTTGCAGTTATTTGTCTTTTATTAAGTTTGCAGGTCATATAGAGTCTATATAGGGACGGCTTTTTACGACACTCTGATATGAAGAAGAAAAATTGGCACTCCTTGTTTTATGATCCGTGAGAAGCTGAGATTTGTAACGATAGTACGTTTTTTTTAATATTGTACGCTATCACCTAAATAATTATAAGCAATATTGTGGTTGTTGCCGAGTTTTTTTTGTGTATTATATTTTCATATTATTATAAAAATATACGTCACAAAAAAATTTGCAATAAATAAAATAAAAAACTTTTCTTGTAAGAAAGGACTTGAGAGAATTAAAACAATTCATTCCCCAAGTGGCAATCTCATCATCACATTTACAAACTGGCGCTTCGACAGCTTTCAATATCGGCCAAGTATTTGGTATACTGACTAAATACCTTAAAACATATTTGATAGTCAGAACCCAGAGCTGCTTTCTACTTTTACTTAGGCAAGTAACGAATAGCACACTAAGTGTAATTATACTGAGGTAACAACAGGTCGTGGATCCGATTACCACTCGAGGAAACGAAATATTAATTATTTTTATGTATGATACGTTAATCTAAGTACGGTGGTTACCGTACCTGCGGTCAGAGTTAGCTCAGACACTTAGAATATGTCAAATCAAATGCGCCGCTGTAATTATAAGTAATTTCCATTTGAGCAATATTATCTCTACAAACCATCGACAATGTTAAAATGAACAACACTCCAGGGTAAACGTTTAACATACGCCGTTGCAGTTCAACAGGGAACCAGAGTTACGACACCGAGTATATCTCATAAAATATTGAACTTATAATTACCAAAAGTTGGTATCTCAAAAGCCATAATGTATGAAGAATATACCCGTACGTCCACTATAAAATGCTTTTGTAAAGGCTAAATTATTGGGTGATTTATTATTATCTCCATTGTTTAAATTATGAGTCCGTGTATAAATTATGAGCGATTCGACCTGTTTTATAATTAAGATTTAAGACATCATCTTCACGCTGTATCCCGCACACAGCAGGGTAGTGTTAAGCCACTCCGTTCCCCATTTTCTGCCGAATTTTGGAGACATTGCGTGTTAAGTGGAGGCGAGTTGACGGGAATAAGTCATTATCTTCAATGAGTCCAAATTGATAATGTGTTTATTGGCAGATGCTGTTCCGATAGCAGGGTCACAATATTTTTTAAAATTATGTTTTAACGTAGCGGTTGCGCGCTTGCCTCCTAAATATTTGACTCCCCCGAGTGGTAAATAGTCTCCTCTGTAATCGAATCTGCGAATGTGGATTAGCTCAGCCCCTACAGAGCAAGTCACATTATGTAAATGAATGGACATTGTATAAAGTAAGCCTGTTAGTAGTGCATTTCCGTTTGCAGCAAAGTGTATGTAAATCTGTTGAGAGCACAACGTGGTTTCATAGGTACAGTATCTGACTGTACACGAGGGCAGTGGATTCCCAACGGCGTTTGGCTACGCCACATGTTTGTTTTAGTTCGATATATGAATATAAAAACTCGACACTCCCTTCCCTACGCATACTGTTAAATATGAACATCAAACAAAATTCTAAAATTTTACAAATAACAGTGAAATAATTTTAGAAATAAAGTTCAATAGTATTAAAATAATAATTTAGCTTCAATTTAAGCTATACTTGTATTAATCACTAATAATTGATGGTGTACTGCACTGTACTGTACTGTACTGTACTGAACAGCCTCTATGGCACGAAGCATTATGAACAGATTGGGCTAAATAGTTTCCGGTTCCGTATGTAATGTCCACAATTGTAATTACAGGTAGCAGTGAGCCTCTGTAATCTAAGCTGGTCTAACCCTAAGATTCTCTGTAAATGTGTCTTGAAGCGTAATTGTCAGTGTCCTTTATACTTGCGGTTAATCAATAAAAAGAGACAATCATCAGCATTTTTCCACTTTCTGCCAAAATTTCAAAACATTATTTATCTTGGGCAGCGACACAGCGTCTAACTGTCAACGCACAGTGTTTTTCCTGCCAACTGTGCTATAAAGGGAATAGAGCGTGAACTTAAAAGAAGTCTATATTTCCTACAATTATCAATCAAATTAATTGAAAGCCGTCGTCCAAAGAACTTTACAACGGCGCTCCGCTTCACTGCACACTTCAATTTCAACGAAAATTGTATTTGTTTCTACTTTACTTTTTACTCCTATATTACTTATTAATGTAAATGTTTAGAGAAAAAAAATGTCTCTAGCCGTATTATTTCAATACCTCAATTTGTGTTTAATGTTATGGCTGAAGTAAAGTCAGGTAATGGCACTCTATTGCTTTAATGATATACTTTGTGCCACAATGCTGTATAGTTATAGGGAGGTAGGGTTCCATTTCTGGTTGAAGTAAATAATAATAATAATTTTCATTTCGTTCGTTCGTGCCTCAAATTCGGACAGAAAATGGGGAACGAAGTGTCTCATTGGAGAAAATTTGTGAGCTTGCAAAGCTTACTCTGCTCTACAATTTTTTTTACTCCACTTTAAATGTTTAATATTTTTTAGCTTTACGCTATATCCTGAGTAAAGAAGGATAGGCAAGGGTTAACCTCTGTTTAGGCACTGTGTTCACTTCCGCGGACTTTCCAAGACGAGCGGCGAAATCTTGTCTTATTACCCACCACTCACATACTCCTCTAAGTGGAAGGCAATCTTGTATTCGACGTGTTTACACCGACCCTGTACTTTACTTTGTCACAACGGTCTTACCAAATATTTCTTTTTCAAATATATAATTTTAAGATAATCTACTTTAAATCTATACGGAAACTTCAGCTAGACCGAGGTGTATCATTAGAGGTAACGTCTCGGGAATAAAACTTGACTACTACTTTTCATTTAAATTTTAAGTACAAAAGCTTTAGAGTTCTGAATTTCGCTTCGCTCTAACGGGAGCGTTTAAGCCGCCGCGTTAATTCATAACACGTTATTACAGAATTTTAGTTAAATATCTTCTATCGCAAACTAAACGCATAACTCTTAAATGATTTATTAACATTCTTTATTCCCCATTATGACACTTTCATTCCCCATTTTCCGAGAGCGAATAAATGAAAATATTAAATATTTAATTTCGTCAAGTGGGAATTGAACCCAGAACCTAAAGCAATTACAGTTGCACGCTAGTACTCCGGCGCCACGACTGGCTTAAATATAATATTATTTTCTTTACAATTTCATTATTTTTCATACACCAACTCACTATAGCGAGGTGTACATCATATTTATAGTTTCTTTTTAAAATAACATTAATATTTAATGAACGTAACACTTGAAACATAATAAATTTAATTTGCTTCACACAATCGACGTTTACGGCGCCGCGTAGAGCGCGGGTGCCAAGTTGCCTACATCTGGGTTTGGCAAGCAACTCTCATTACTTTACAAATGTGAAACTTTTGATTTTCTTTTGAAGTAAAATTGTTAATATAGAAATAAAGTACCAATATAGAAAAACAATTTTATTTAAACTTTGTTTTTCTTATTTTTCGAAGTAGGCAAAGACAATCTAGTGTATCAAAAGTCTAATTTCCGAATGGAAATTCAAAGACCGCTTTGTAGTCCATCTGTTTGTCTTGTCAAGTGCATTTATCTCAGGAGATATCGAGTTAAAATTCAACAAATGGCACAAAACGCGCATTTTTTCACACTATAAATGGAATAGAATGAATGGTGTACTATCGGTTAACTTAGAATTATTAAATTCAGCAGCAGATAGTACTGGGTCAGGAAAAAATCTGTCATTTGTGGTTAAATCCAAAAAAAATTATGCGTATTTCGACATTATAAAGGGACTCAAAATCAATAGGATACTTCTGGTTAACCTATTATTATGGAATTTAACAGCTAGGATCTACAGCTAGTACTCATTGAGTTAAAAATCTGAAAATCATATATTTGTTGTTAAATTTTAGAATTAGCGTTAAAAGGGGGGCAAAATTTGGTATTAAAGTCGCTAGTTGAAGAGAGGTATTAGATGAAAAGGCTCTGGCTAAGGTATTCCAAAATTTTTGTATGAAGCCCTCGGATACTCCACTTTAGATTGAGTCGGAAGGCAAACCTAGAAAAAGAGCTGGATCTAATGACATGCCATGTAGAGGGGAGTTAGAGTTAAATTAAAAATCCACGCTGTATCAGCAGGACTCAACGCCGCGCCATCGCTTGACAGTCAGTCGCTGTCTTACTGCGCTATAACTTCAAAAACCAAGTCAATTGTTAAAAATGACATTACATTATTATACACAGTTGTTTACAAAGTTGACAAACATTTGCATGTGTACCGTTACAAGTGCGCCGTCGCTGGTTAGTTAGCGAGCCTTCAACTCGCTTGGGCGGAGTTTCAGTAAACTTTGGGTGCATACGATTTCCTTTAGGATTGCTTTATTTTATATATGTAGATATTTTAAGAAATATATATTTTTAGAAAATGTGCTAAAATTTTAACGACAAGAAGGTGCGGACTTAAGTCCTGTTACGATAAATTTTTATATTTTTTTAGATTCACGCAGTATCCTGCTATAAAGCACGGAAACTGTTAAGACACTCTGCTCCGATTAAGACATTTGCGTTCTCTACGTTTTTACATTTTTCAAAACATTCTCTATTCTTACTGTGGTAAAATGTGGTAAAATATTTTGAGATTTTTTGATATGTTATTATTTGCAGGTACGTGTGTAGTCTCTCGGAGAAGTGATTACACAATGCGGCTCACCGCTGCTATAATTACGAACAATAGGACAGTAAAATTATCAAACATCAATATAAATTCATAATATACGTGGATTTGAACTAGCGCCTTGTTAATGGTGTCCAAACACATATTACGCACGATAGTATTACACTTGGAAGCTGTAGTGCTGTTAGATCATTAATTATACAGACATATGTGCAATCAACGAACTGGCTCAATGTATTACCAACCAACTCTAATTGTCGTGTGAGATAGATAAAGAAGGAAACAAAATAGTATGAGAAGATGAGGAAAACGAGCGCTCAGAGAGGAAGATGACTGACTTGACTAGTCAGAAGTCATATTTCTACTCCATATAAAATAATATTTGCAATTTTTTTTTTCATTCATTTCGTTCTTTTTATGACTCTACATTATGCAAGGAATAGAAAAAAGGGTATGATAATATATAAAAAAAAATCAACTTGGAAAAAACTAAGTTGGTCGTTCGTACAAGTACATAGACACAAATGACTCATAGACATAATAAGGAAGTAAAATTAATTGGAAGTCATTGCCTAAGATATTGTACTTTGGATTTCCAATTCCATATTACGACAAAGTGAGAAATTTGAGTCTAACTTTCGACAGTAACTTGACTTATCTTCGCTCCCGGTTTCATTTACATCCCTCTCCAACACGCTCTAGGCGGTCTTGTATCATACCGACACTTGACATACCAATGAGTAACACCAAATTCCTCTAAAAGTTCTTTTCTGTTTGTGCCGCATCCCTATGGAACCAACTTTCTAAATCTATCCAGAAAAGCCTATCTATAATTTCCTTTAAATCCCAAATAGAAACATATCGACTCGCCACCTTAAACTCGTAAGCTTCATAAAGTGTAGTAAGCTTCCACATTTTCATCTCATATATCTATGTAATTTTTTTTTAATTATATATATTTATCATATAATTATATGTATATATGTATATTATCATATTTTTTTGTTTTAATTATGTATTTGTATGTTATAATATTATATAACAGATTTATCTTGTGTTGTTTGTGATTAATTAAATAAAAGTTTTAAAGTAATAACTTACTTGTACTATGCTCTCACCCGCTTTTTTTTTATGGGAGAGGAAGAGGCAAACTAGCGTTCGGGTCACCTGATGGTAAGTGATCACCGCCGCCCACGACCCCATGCAACACCAGAGGAGCTACAGGTGCGTTGCCGGCCTTTAAGGTGGAGGATGTTGGGCACCGGGGCCCGGCATTACCTAATGCGAAACGCAGTGACAAGAGCCACTACTTCACGCCGGTTTTAAATGCAGGGTGATATTAATCCGGTCGAGTCTGCCCATGCGTGTTCCCATTACTGGCGACGTGACTCTACCACACGTACTTTAGTCGCCTCTTACGACACCGACAGTACCAGGGTGATCCTATTCTAAGCCGGGACCACACGGGACGGCTAGAAACCCGCTACTTGTAACTCATCCACTTCCACGGGTTGGCTGATCAAATCAATAACCCACGACCCGTAGGCGTCGCCATTCAAAAAATCCTTTATAAGACGCAAAGTATTTTCACTTTCACTTGAAATTAAATTCCACTTTACATTCCCCAAATCTCAAGTAATGGATCACTTGGACCCTTGCTTTAGAAAAATGGCCGGCGGTGGTTGCTCGCACCGATCTTGCTAATATTTTGAATAGACAACTGAACTTGCCTTTGATGTTTTACAGCTAACACCTCATTTGATTGAGATTTATAAGTTAATATATAATAAAGACACATAAGTACGACTTCCTTTAATAATTACCAGTATTTGTTCAATTCTTAGGTTGGTCGAATCGTGCTACTAAGAATCCTCGGAGGACAAATATATATGAGGGTTGATGTTGGTGAATGAGGCGAGAGTTTTTCCTAACTACCCCCCCCTCCGTATAAAGCGTAAAGCTAAAAAACACCACATTTACAGGTCGTTATTGGATTTTGTTTGATTTTTCTAAACTTGAAACATAGTCTTCCTTTAAATATATTATTTAATGTAATTGTTTATTGTCTGTTTTATAATAGTTTTACATATTAGTTAAACAATTATACCGGCCGCATCTGCGTCACGGTCACGATCTCCTTCCGTTTTTCTACAGAAAATTAATTTAGAACTTCAGTCAAGCTTATGAAGTCCATCTGTCAAAAGATAAACGTAATTTGAAACTTAACGAGAGCATTAAACGATTCGACTTTTTTTTTAATTTTCCTTAATTTGTATATCGATGTATGAATATTTTTATTTAGTCTTTAAATTTTTTATTTTTTTTTTGAAAATTGAATCAATATATCAAAAATTAGGCACGAAATAGTGCACGAAGTATTATAATACTAGGTCCCCTCCCCTCTGCCTATTTTGCTATATATGAAATACAGTTTAAGCTGAAAGAAAAAAAACTGATTGTAATAGTTTTCATAATCTGTTAAAATTTAATATTCTAATGCATATTTATATTTTAACCAATATGATAGAATACGTTTATAATAACAAATATACAACAACCAAATTGTTCATTTCTTGGGTAACGAACATTGAGAAATAACAAATGAGAAATAATTCATAAAGTCTTTTGATAATTTCTTAACAAAATTTAAAATGTCTTATTTATTACTACACTCTTCAGCAAAATGTTTCATATATTTGAACAAAAATATGTCCCACAGTAACAAAACAAACGTCCCAGTCCTCAAACACAGCGACAGTGACTCCAGTGCAACGCAGCACAATGTACCGCCGACACGCGACCTACGTCCGGCGTCCGGCGTCCGGCCGACGACTCATACTGAAGAAACTATATGTCTCGGATACTTTACTAATATGTTGTATTTGTTGATGGTTGAAAAGGATAGTTAAACTTGTGTTTAAAATACGCGGAGCGTCTGACTGGTAACACGACGGTAGTGGTTTCGATTCTCACTGGGGATAGTCAATACTCTCTATTTCTTCGCTTTTATAACAAAACAGAGCATGAGTTCTACCGCTCAGCACACAATATCTCTATAATTGAATGAAGAACAAAGTGTCTTGATAATAGGTATCCTTTGTTTAAACAAAAAACTCATTTCAATTATCAAAGTTATAAGGGCTTCAAGAAGCTTACTCCGACGTGGATAACGTAGCCAAAGACACTTTGTTTAGATAAATAAAATTTATTTTATTCTTCGAAGCCTCGCACGTTGGTCTCGTACAGCGTGTGCAAGTGTTGATAACGAATATATAGCCGAAATTCAATCCACTACTGTCCAGAATTTAGTTCCCCATACTGCCCCTGCCCTGGGGTACGAAGGAGTTTTTATAAGGATTTCGTAATATTAAAATTTAAAATATAATTTGACATTTTATTTCAACAAATTTAATGTAACATGATAATTTCATGAATAATCAAGGGATGATTCATTTTATTTAGTAAATATATGTTACTTTACTTACTTATGGTATCACGTGACCGTGCCACAGTGCTGGGGGACTGCGTCTGTTGCATACATGACAGCATGTGATCGACTGCCACTTCAAAAATGACAACATTTAAAATTATTTTAATTTTCGAATTTGGATATCATAAAATACGTCATTAAGTTCTCCTAGTGAATACAAAATGTCCCAAATCCGAGTGAAAAAACGGATACGGAGTGTTAGCACCAGATTCTCTGAGACTACTCTAATAAACTAATTTAGCAGAAACTCTAAAGTAATATATTTTATTCATCAGAATAGGCCACAGTTTACGTTAAGATTTTCTAAAAGTCAATAAATTTGAGTGAACGAAATTACGTTGGTTTCAAATAAAGTATATTAAGTATAAAAAAAGCATTATCAAATTAAGCTCACGTAAAGGTTTTCTGTACCTTTTTCAAATACAAAGTTAAAAATAAACACTTTTTTTTGGTTTCCTTGCGACCCTTTTTCCCTCTCAATGACATAATCTTCTGCCAAATAATGGAAATAGAGGCTTGACAGTTAATACATTAAAAGCTACGTTTAGACTCCATTTAAATCGTTAAATATTTTTTTTATTTTTGGACTGCCGTAAATAAATGAATAGATAAAATTATTCAGTAACTTTCAATAATAAAAAGGTGTTTGCTTACTATCAACCACCGTAATCTAAAATATATATAAATAGAGCAAGTCTCGGCACAGAGGAGTGCTTATATGCGAGTTGTGGGCTCGATAACACAGCGTCGGACTATAAACTATTGGCAGTAGTAAGAAGAAGAAGCGCAGAAGCGCGGTCTGTCTCGAATATTGGGCGAAAACTGGGAACGGAGTGGGAAGGGCTACGCCATGCAATATTATTTTAGAACTATATTTTAGTATAAGCGGTGGATGTAGCTTCGATCCCCAATCGAGGAAATAAACTAATTTAAGCTCCCTGCTCTGGTAAGAATAAACACATATAACCTCATATATGATAAAGAGACTCCGTTGTCCACATTTCAAAATTCGAAAATACATATTAATATAATATAATGTATAAAAGCTAATGATAAATTATTCCAAAATTTTGGTAATAACATACACGAGCGGTTCCGATGTAGGCTAATTGATTGATGAGTTTAGGGCGGAACTAATTTATGAACTTTATAATAAAATGACGACATAATAACCAATATGAAGGTTATATAACAAGAGCTAACTTTGCATAGAGAATTGAAACATTCTTTTTTTACCACATTTACTACAATTTGTACTTGGAAATTACAAATCAATAATATATACACTGTGGTGATAAAAAAAATAACTACTTTCTTCTATGTCAAGGCATTGCTCTCCTGTATGCTGCAGTATCTGTTGCAGTATGAAATTGATGGTTAATGTAACATAAAGCTATTGTGGCGCAGTGACAGTGATAAAGGTGAATTTTACAGCTTGAATTAAATTTCCAGAAGAAAAATTCCTTAACCTACATTGGACATTAAAAAAATCCAAGAAAAACACGAAAGGGTTGGAATACGTAACTATTTACATATAAGGTTGCGTTGAGCCACCGATTTAAAAATCACAAGTCCCAGAATACTACTTGACTATTCGTATAATGTCACTACATGAGTACTCGTAGTACACTCGCTAGTGTCCCCTACTAGACTCGACTCCCGAGGGCCGTCGTCCCCGAAAAGCTGACGCGTTCCTGAATTTTGAACAACGTATTTGTACTTTTATTAATTAGTTAATTGTGCCAGTACATTCGAAAATCAGTTTAGAATTTGTTTGCGTCTCCTGTAATATTCCATCACCAGTCGTCGCGCAGAGGCACAAAGTTTGTCACAAAATTACTGGTCCTGGGTTCGATCGCCGCTCGAGGAAATGAAATATTTATTTAAATCTATATTTTCAATCAGTAATGGGGCCCAAAGCGCGGCGTTGAGTTCGCAACTGTAAATAAATCCTAGATTTATTTGCATTATATTAATTATATAATTTTCTATTCGCAGGATCCCGCAAATATCAGGATCCTGCGGGGTTGAATATTCTCAATCCCACAATACCGAGAAAGAATTGTAGCTGCAGAATTGGAGGCCCGATTTTCAACATATAATTGGCTTAAAACAAGTTGACCTTATAACACAATAACATAGTAAATTGCCTTTTAAGTACACGACAGCATCGATAAAGAGGCTTATCATCGATTCGCGAGTCTAGCGCTGTAATCCTGGCACGCGCGGCGTTGGATTATGCATATCAGGGAGCTACGTGACAAATGGCGGGTGCCATGGAATCTGATATTTGCTTTAGAAAAATACTATATGAGTGTTTTCATTTATTGGTATGAACCGGAGGTAGTAAATATAAAAAATAAAGAGCTCTGCAAATTGTCTATCTTACAGACCGCTGTAGTACTCTCATTACAAACGGCACTTATAAATAAAGAAATAATTAATTTAATAATAGTCAGTTCCGATCAAACGGCCACTATTAACTATCAACTATCTGTTTTAAATCAACGATAAGCAACGTGTGATTTAGCATTAGATTCTCTCTGGCAAACCTGCCGTGCGAGGAAAGTCATGAAGCTGACGAAAAGCAACAATGAAAAATGTTAATAAGTGAGATCTTTATAATATTTATTAAGTCTCAAAAGGGTCAACGTATTACGACACGATTTTTTAAGATATCCTAATATCGATATACTTAAAGGTAATATTTAAATTAAAGATTTAAGGGATAACAGCGTATATGTCCTTATGGACAGACTAATTGTAGCAAAGCTACGAGCTACACAGCTACGAACAGCTTGCAGCGCAATAAGTAATATAGTAACGTCGAGATTCTAATACTTGTTCCAATTATCCAGTACTTTGCTATAAAGGATTATTCATTAAGAGACAATGATTCTTATTAAGCAGAGAGTGGCAGAGTGACTGATCTGAACAAAATTCCTTAGAAATTATCATACGAATTTTAATATATTTTATCGTTAATTACTAAATAGGATGAGATCATGGTTGTAAGGAAATTGGAATTCGCTTATCTACATGAAATATTCAAACAATCGTACTAGCATTATACATTAAATACATTAAAAAAAAGATTGATGTCGGCCCAATAAAAAATATATATTAAGTGTATCTATACTCTTTTTTAACAGTTTTTGTAAAGTGTTATTCCACACTTAAGAATCTAAACAGTATCCAGGAAGCGCGGGTTCGAGTCCTGCTACGTTCTAATTTTTATACGTTTTCTAAATAAGTATATGTAAGCCACACACTCTATTCATATCTTTCTAATATTTATTTGTTCTACTTTCATGCAAAACTAATTAAAGGATTTAGATAAAACTTTACAGTAATTATAGCTTATACATCAGAATAACACGTGGGTATCAATTTATGTGAAGATTTTGTATAATTAAGTTAGAATATAACAATAAACTATACTTCTATAGTTATATATATGCTCTAAACTAACAACCCAATCCCGGAAAACCTCCGCTTCCGCCTGCTGTTACTAAAAATTACATACATATATAAAACTGTAGGTAATAGTTACTGTAGGTATGTGTGTCGGTTGTGAGATCATATGAGTGAATGAGAGATTACATGTCATATGTCATATGTGAAAGTGGAGAACGGAGACACCTCCGTCAGTATTATATACCCAAGTTCCCTCTGCCTGTCTTGATATGTGCGAGATACAACGTCAAACTCGAAAAGAATAAATAAGAGTACGCAACCGTTTGGGTAATAGATAATGTAAAGAGGAAAATATAATCCTAAGATAAATACATAATAATAATAATAAATGAAAATATAAAAACATTAACTTTGACGGAAAAATAAAACTTTCATATTAACTATCTATAAGTACGAAGTTCCTGAAAACTTCTGAAACTCGAGTATCAGTATCAGGAAAATAACTTGACTGAAATTCATCTAAAAGTAAATATTCGTCCCAAATAACAAGAAAATTCAATTATAACATATAGCCGACAAGTGAAGTGCGAATAAATATAGTTAGTGCTTGTTACAAGAGATGGAGATTTTCGTCTCTTATAGCGTTAAAATAACTTTATAGAAATAAATCTTGTTTAATCTTAGCATAAGATTAAATATAGATGTGTATTTATTTGTGTAGATAGATTCTATTTTGCGGATAGAAGTTATTTGGTAATAATAGAATGATGACATAGTGGACTCAATTTGCATTCGATTTAGGCTATAAGGCTATATAGATGTAAAAACACAGGTACATTTCGTTTTTAATTTGTATCTTCCTGAGTTGTCTGTAGCGCTAGATCGTTCTGTCGGTGTGTCGACACCCATAATAGACATAGTACGCTATTGATTAACAACGTAAGTGTTTAGTGTAATGGATATTTAATATGCAAAATGGAGAATATTTTTTAGATTGTGAGTCTACAAAAGTAATAAATAACAAGTATCTATGAAAATTTTAAATCCAAGTTGTGCTAGCATCAACCAATGAGACGACCGACGAAGAGGATGTATTAGAAGACAATTTAACTCTTTGTAAATGGAAGTAGAAAAAAATATATTTGAAAATGACTGATAAACTACAAGTTCATTTAAGAATTTAAAGTATGTTTGTTACACTTGTGAGGAAAACTAATTTATATATTTTTTATTATATATAATTTATTAAAATTAGCCGGGTTAAGGGTAACATCTTGTACTATACTCATATTTAAAATAAAACCTGTTTTTTTTTTTGTAAAAATATACATATAACATATATTTACTAAAAAAGCTCCAAATTAACTGTTAAAAGTAAAGTGTTCACAAGTTATAAATAATTTCTTTACTTTTACAAATGAGATGTTTTTACAGATATTAAAGTCTTAGTGGGTTATGTGATTCATTATAGTTCTTAAGAGTCAATATTTATATTTGGATTAAGAAAAAAAAATCAGCTTTACGTTTTGGGTAAACCCAGACCCACTTGAGTTCGTGCAATGTATGGCTACATATATATATTGCCACACTTTGTCTGCCAGTTAAGCGACAAAACTCAGTTCGGATAAAACTTACAACCATCGCGTCAATCGTCAGATCTGTTTCATTTTGCCGCAACGTAACGAATCTATTAGACACACAAGTACTAAAAGGTTAATAAACGTCTTGAGACGTTCTCGTCTCTCAGGAGATGTCGTTAGAAGTGCAATTCGATGTCGGTGGTGAGATGTAGCTCGAGGGCGCTCGGCTTGTGCTCAGTGGCGAACATTGTTTTGTAATAAACCCTAGATGTATTACGAATGCCAAATATTACAAGATTTTTTTTTATCTTTACGTAACTGTCATAAAATATTTCATATTTTCATTTCTTCGCTCTCGTAACGAGTGAGTTCCGCCGAGTTGCCGCCGCAACATGAAACATCTCCAGAATTCGATGAAAAGTAGGGAACTGAAAAGTATTAATGGGTATGTCTGTCTGTCATATGTAACGGGTATGTATGTGTAGTGTAATAAGTGTCTTGACAGTAGATTGTCAGGTTCACTTCGCTCACCCCGTAATGCGCAAATTGCAGCGTGAATCTAATAATTCTCAAATTACGTAAGATTGATCGATCGCACCACTTGGTGCGTAATATTTAGGCTAGATACATAAAGTAAAATATACATTGACTAATAAAGCCACAGAAAAAATCCATAATTATATAAGCAAACTTAGTACTTTGAAAACTATTAAGGATATGTTTTGAACAAATAAAATCAGTTTCACCCACATGGCGAGATAGGCAGAGGGAACCTAGTATTAGGACTCTCCATTCAAGACTTTCCGAAATTTTTCGAGACATTGCATGTAAAATGAAGGTACTCAACGCCGGGCTTTTAATTTTGGTGCCAGAGCAAAATAATTAAAATACTAATAAATAATAATTCATTCCGTCGAGTGAGGATCGAACCCATAACCGTCGCGTTACAATCACACCTTGCGCCCCAGCGTTACAATGGGCTCAAACTAATAAAAATAAAAAGAATTCGAAATAACAACCTGTGTGACGTATGCAAATGCAGTCAAACCATTCCAATATCAAGCCTAAATATATTTTGACCATATTAACATATTGTGTATTTCAGAAAAAAATCAGCTTCACGCTGTATCCCGCACACAGCAGGGTAGGCAGAGGGAACCTAGTGTTATAACACTGCGTTCCCTCTGCCGAATTCTAGTATGAGTATTTATTATTCTAAAATATTTTTTTTATATTTGGTGAATAATGAAAGGGTATTTTATATGGATCTGAAATACTTTTGATAAATTAAGTGCTTTCGTGAAAAAGATAAATTAAACAGTGAATATTAATCTTAAAAGTTTTTATAAAAACTCTCATATTAATTACTCTGAAGACAAAAATGAAATGCATTACTCAGTTCTGAAACTGTCTTCAATATTTAAATATCAAAGTGTAAATCCATTATGTAATTAAAAATATTATTCATATTTCAATTTTTCATAAAAACAAATATTTTTAACATTCGTAACATAAATGGTTTGCACACGTTTGATACCTTTTGGACGGTCTCCAATAGGCTCGGGTTCGAAACATGTAAGTAACGATATATACTTATAAAATATACGATGTGTATGTAAAATTAATCTGCAAATCCATTCCGTAAACGATTTATGAAATAATTAATAAGCTAAAGTAGTGCGACAAAACTGTAAGAGCAAAAATAAACTGTAGTTAGTTACTCGTATCGTGTCGTATCGTGCTGTGACAGCGCTATTACGGGCACAGACGAGATTAATTTTCCAAAGCAAAATTAAAACTGAATTGCTCCCTAATTGCCTGACTGGCTGTTGTTGCGAGGTTTGATACTTAAAACGCCACTTTTGTTTATATTTCTTAGTTTTCTAATTTGTGTAGATTTTTGTTTTCAATTTACGATAAAAAATGGAAATGGTGACATCTACTTGCTCGTATATAACATTTAAATAAATAGCAACAAAAACATAATTGAACGCCTTTAATTTTATTTAGCTCGTTTAGCTTTAGTGCGCTCTGCTTCTAGTTATTTTTTCGCTAAGTGCACGTGGTAAAAGCACGTGGTATTTTCATAGTTTTTCGTATAAATAAATAAATCATTTTATTTTTGATTGAGGGAGAGGCACTTTGTACGAGAAGAAAGTATTTAGCATTCCATGTCACCGATGATGAGGAGAAAGTGAAGAGCGCTAGTTTCCTTCTGCCTTCACTTCACTCCTATTTGCGGAAAATAACGTGAAACTAAAATAAAGAAACATAATTGAGCAGAACAACATGCACATATATTTGTCTGTGCAACGCGTACGCTCGTGTGTCCTTTGACGTCAGCCATACGAAATTCCTTTAATAACTTTGGTACAAAATTTACGTGTCGCAAAAGGACATTCAGTGGAATATTTTGAGCTACATATATAATGTGGAGTGAAAAGCTTTGAGATTTTAAATGTAAATTTTTAAACGCAGTACGTAGTATTCTACCGCGCCGGCTTTGGGTCGAGCTTTGTCTCCGAATGTCTCTAGCGTTAAATTATTATTCGCAAAAAGAACTTATAATATTATGTGTGAGTTGCGAAATGTTTATTATTAATTTTTTTTTTTTGGAGATTTGAAGCTATGTACTTGAATTGTAAATAATAAATAAATACGTAAATTACTATATTTGTATAACTATTTTTGAGTTGGAAAAGTCAATGAGAATTAGGATAGAAATTAATTAAATATTATGTTTTAACTAGTACATACTTGTGTACTGTCGTATACAAGTGCGTAGATTCGTGCGAAGACAACCTTGTGCAAGACACTTTGAATACTAATTTTCCCTCTTCTTTGAAAATGGGCATCAAACACACAACTATCGCGTATGCAGTGAAATTTTTATTCAATATAAAAAAAATATTTTTTTCAACATAAATGTTTAACTTCAAAGGGAACCTAATATACAGTCTCTTAGCTCTAGGTCTCGGTGCTCTACAACATCCTCAATGATTATTTTTCATAGAAAAGATTACTATTTTAAAATTTAAAAAATACATCTTGAGACTTTTACTAACGTGAAACAGCTTTAGCTAGTATCTTACTCACATAACGCTTACATTACGACAAAGATCTTTGTATATATCAGTGTACGGAACCCACCAACAACATCTTGCAACAAATATTCTTTTCGTACCCACGTTATATAAAATGATAATGGAACAGAGTAAACCCTTATTTCGCATTTAAATTTGTAACATTGTATTGTAGTCGTTCCCTCAGAAGTCCACTTGAATCGCGACTTGCTCTAATATGTTGCCAAATAAAACGTTAGCCTTGGCTTTAGTAACTGCCCCTTTGAATTCGTTTATTTATTTCAATGAATTATTTAGAGTATTTTGTTCATGTAAATTTTTTTATTCGAATTGCGTTCGTGTTCAAAGATACGCATTTATAGTGACGTTTGATAAGAAAATTTTGATAAGCAGGTTTTGAAAATTTTTGGTTACACTATCGTTAATTCAATAAGGACTTTTATTTGTTTCAAATAAAAACACAACCTATTTTGAAATTAATGACAGAACTTAGAGCATGTCCTTCTTCTTATATGAAACTTCTTTAAAAACTATTTAGTGGTACAAGCGTTACAAGTATACATACAGATGGAGCACATTATAATATATATTTATAATATTGGTAATAAATATCATGCTTAAATAAGTGTGAAAGATGCCAAACGTGGCGCAAGAGCACATGATGGGACTGTAAACGCGACAGATTGTAGGTTCATTTTCCAGTCAAGCAAATGAAATATTTAATAAAGCTAAAAAATTATACGCATGCGACAAACGCAACAAAGGAATAGATAAGAACAAAAAATATATACAAAATGAAGAAAAACACATTATAATGTAATAATAAATACCAAAGTTTAAGAAAAACAAACATACAAAAGATTTAAGACGACCCCAAAGACCCCGGAAAATCCCGATAAAGTGTATTCTTGGATGGCTTCCCCGTGATAACGACACTTGAATTATTTGTTACATACTTATTTTTATTCTTCTTTATCGTTGACCATATAACGACTCTTGTGTTATTTTTTTGCGACCTAAATTTCAAAAGGTGTATTGTTGCCGGAAACAGGGTTAACGGAGCCTTAGCTGCATTGATGAGACAGCGAAACGTGGGTATTACAGAAGAAGAATAAAAGAAAGACGGACTCCGTGGAGATACAATCTCTTCCTACGATATGCAGAGGCAACTTTGCTGACCGAATCCGCAATAAAGAAATCAACAGAATGGCAGGTACTAGCGAGGATGAAACTTTCACTGTCAAGGTTCTTAATATACAGTCTAGTGACAGACGGACAGACATACAGACAATAGACTTTTAGTTACAGATCATCGGTTTCGATAACAGTCCCGTTTTACTTAATATCCTAATATGAATAATTTCTGTGAGTAGAGATCGAACCCACGACTAGTATGTGTACAGACTGACATAGTCCTACTGTGCGATTCCTGCGTCATATGTTCCACTTTTCTAAAGCAACATTATATAAGTAGGTTTACATAAGCAGTTAATTTATAAGTAACAATAAACGTAAAGTTAATCTTCTTGTGGGTTTTTTTATAGTACGAGTACCTACTGCTACTCGCTTTTATTCTAGAAAAAGTCTGCACGATATTTATTACAATAATACGCTTTTCTTGCTTGTAATGAATTTGCCGTCTTAGTGCACGTAGCCGACCAACATTGCTCATTATTATCTATGTTTGTAACAGTTGTGAATTTAAATATAACTTCAATAATACAATATAGTTACAATCGATTCCTTTGTGGAGGAACAGACGGAGCAACGTCTGTATGTAACGCTGGGTGTGGGTTTCTTTCCTACTAAAAGGAATGCATTTCATTTCCACGTTTAGATTGTAAGAAAAAGCGCTGCATTGAGTCTCATCATTGAACACCCAAAAACTCGAAAAGTAGATGGAAAATGACGAACGGGGCAGTGGATAGTAGGGAGGTGGATTTGCCTTCCGTTCCGTGACGCGTGGATGGAAGTTGCTACGAAAGCACACAATAGTGGAATGTCACGTATCCAGGTGGTGTGGATGGTATTTAAGTTCGTGACGTACTATGCGGTTAGAAAATTTGGCTTCAGGTAACAGCTCAAATAGTTCTCCAGAATACTCTCCTTTATAAATATGATAAAGAACGCACAGCAAGTATTACACCAGAAGGGTTAGTTTCGAAGGTGGTGGAAGGTGGCTACGAGGTACAAAGCTAAGCAACTGTGGGAATGTTTAATGAAGGACGTGGAATCAGCGTCGGAATTCAATTTACGTCCACTTGGCTTTAATTAAAGAGAGATTTATAAATGCCTTCGGTGTGTTACGAGGAATGTTAACACTTTTGAAATTGATAATCTACTGTACATCGGTTTATCTCTATATATAGGACTGGCGTTTTGGGGATTCGATTCTCACGAATGTCTTAACACTATGTTGAAATATGTGTGTGAAAAAGAAGATCTCATATTGTATTTATATAAACTACTAATATGATTTCGGTGTAACATTACTTACAACTAAAACAAAAGAAATATTATTGTACAAAATATATTTATTAATTTTAATAAAATTGTAATTATTATAATTTATTTAAAATATTATTTGCCAGTGGCATGACTTTGATACTAATATTTTAAATTCATCATGCATGTTCTTTATAAGGAACTTCTTGAATTTCATTTTAAAAAAATATATAAAAATAACTACTACAAAAAAAACACTTATTAGTTTACCCTACAGATTATTTTATATCGTGTTTTATTGTATATGATCCAATATGAGCTCATTATATTTAAAACATATAAGTAAAATAGAAATTTCTGTCTGCAATTTCAAAATATTTTTCGAATGGATATAGTTATATACACGATAATAAAGCATAAACAAGTAATTTATTTTTTTATGTTTTTCTGCTTGTTTCGGTTAGTTTTCTAAATTAAACTTAACTTCATGGAACTTTAGAAAAACCGTATTTGCCGTACTCGTGTACCTAGATTTACTTACATTTATCTATGAAATACAATAATTTTCGCGAAAAAATCAAATAAAACCCAAAAAGATTTAACTTACAATTTGCAGAGAGTAGTATAGTTAACCGTGACTAAAATAACCAACCAATTTTCCCTAAAACACTTAATGTTATTCAATTTAAAAGAAGTAGGCGAAGTCGTGCGAGAGCTAGTAGTCAATATAAAACTAATTAACACATTGTAATAAGCTAACGAGCTAAAGATATAAGAAACAATCTCACAGATTCCCTCATCACAATATTACAGTTGTTTCGCTTCTTATCAACAAAAAGCCCCCATTTTTTGTATAGTTAGACATGCATTTCATCTTAATGTTAACGCAAATGTTACAGGAGTAATCGACAACTAATATTTATTTAAAATTGAAACAAAAGCTATGTTTATTCCGAAAAAGTTTGTGTTGAAATATAATAACAAGAAATATACTTTTAAAATAATAAATATAATAAACTAATAAACGAACATGAAATGTGAAATGTTTAAATAGAAATTTAATAAACCAATAGTTACAAATAATAGTGAACGTAAATATCAATTACACAAATTTCACATTAGCCGACATTGTTTGAACACGCTATACGCGTCGTAGCGGCGTGCTACGCCGTAGCCGCACTACGATGTTAGCTAACTATTAAATTGGAGCAAATTACCTAATTTTGAATTAATATCAATATTTAGTATTTCATTGAACAATAGATTTTAGTAATCATTATATATTTTTAATTAAGGACAGAAAAATGAGAATAAATATTTATGATGCTAGAGTTCATAGTAAGAGATTCAGGGAGAGTTATCGGTAGACCTTCAACAACACATTGTCAATGATACTGACATAAGAAGTCTCGAAGTATCATTGACACTGCGTGAGGTCCAGGCGGAACAGCTATACCGATACGGTAGCGTTTGATGCTCCGTTCTCTCTGGCTACTCTGCTTTGAATAAATAAAGAAAATAAAATAAAATAAAAATAGCTAAAGCAATGTTTGTGTATAAAAAGTAGTATATTTACTCATACAATGACTGGAACTAGGAACACAAAAGAAAAATTAATTCAATTTCCCACTATCATATTGATCAATAGGTAAAAATAATAACATATTATAGGAAAAATTTCAGTCATACTTTTGAACCCATATTTTATACTTATTATAACGAGGAGCTTCCAAAATGACACAGGAGCGACACGACTACGCGTGCCGCTCCATAATGACTAATCTAATCCTTACTAAGCCTACAGTTCGTTGAAGTGGGGAGTGCTATTATGAATATTTATATGTAGAGTGATTGTATGAGGTTTATACGTGCACGCGTGCCAGTTGTGGGTTTCAGTCTCTATGATCTATCTTAAAAATCAAGGAAGTAATTTAAAAAGTACTTACTATACTACAAATCTTCCTATTTTATAAAGAAACAAAAAGCTGTCGCTATAATGCTATAGCATTTGTTAGTATAGTTTATGTAGTTTTTATGACATCCATTACATATATCATATATCAAGTCACACGTCTAGACGACGGAGGCGGTGTCACGTGCGCGCGCGTGTAAATCAACGGCGACTGTCGGAGCGACTTGATTAGGACTATTTATTGTTTCCCTTTATCGTCATATTTTATTAGATTTTTGAGATTGTCATATTATGTACAATGAACTTCTTACTACATTTATGAAATACTTTAAAAATAAAACTACTATATTCGTATGTTCAATGTTATTAAAAGTAACGTAAAATTTATTTATACATATCATGCGTCCAAGATGGCTCAGGCCGCAGTCACAACGGGACTAAACTAATCGAGATTAATGTGATAAAATAAATGGCCTTTAGCCTTCCTCCGTCAACAATGCAAACTCTTCCACTTTACAATAAGTAAAATAACTGTATTAAATATTAGAACAATTATTTATAATTAAAAAAATACATATAATAGAAAAGTCTATTATTACTAAAAATATATGAATGTTTTTCAAAGTAAATGCGTTTTTCTGGAAAGTGTAAATCGCAAGCGAGTGAGTGCAATGTATCACGCGGCGCGACCGATCCTCGATAACGCTCAAAGCAGATAAACCCTCTCCATATATCCTGAAACCGAGTGATAGAGCACATATACGTAGCTTATTCCTTTTTTTGTTTATATTTTTTTCATCTTATATAATATGAATAAAATAGTTAAATTAGTTTTTATAAATTTATAATTATTCTAATCTAACCATCTTATATTACTAAAAAATTTTCGTAAGAAATGCAACCTTCAATCCTGACAGTATTTGAATATTTTGCAATCCGTTAAACGTATATTTACTTACTTTTTACTAACTTAAGTATTAAGTCTAACATCGTAGCAGATATTTATATTCAGTTTCATGCATAGTAGGTAGTAAGAACCTATGTTCTTACACGTACTTTAACACTATTGTCAAGACACTAGATTCTCTTTTTTCCATCTGAATTCCAGATGACACCAGTCGTGGTGCAGGGACACAAGCGTGACTGTCAACGTGACAGGTTGTGGGTTCAATTACCATTCGAGGAAATCGAATGTTTATATTTCCATTTCCTTCGCTCTAGTGTAAGGCGAAGCTCGGCGTTGAGTTCCACCACTCAATACGCAATTCAGTAGAGTTCGTAGTGTTTTAACACTAAGTTTGATCTGCCTACCCAGCTATGGGCGGTATACAGCGTGATGTTAAAAAAATTCCAGTCTTCGAGTGGCGAGACTCAATGCCACATCTTTTTTTATGATATCTCACTGCGTTTTTTCGTTAAAAAAACTTATAATTTTCAGGGGAATCTCAAAATATGTTTATTCAAAGTATTGATCATTTGATTCTATACATTTCGTATATCTTTCAGGCAAATTATGAATGTCATTCCAAAAATTCCTTTTTTAAATTTTCCTTTTTTAAATTAAAATTTTAAATTCATTATTTATATTTCATATCCATTCGAATATGAAATACAACTTATAAAAATGACAAACTTGAGCTTGCATTTTCACTTTTCGATTATTTTTAGTATTTGTATAAATATATAAAGAAGTCCGCACTTCCTACTAAGTTTTATAATACAGTTATGAGTATATCCACAGTCCAACACTTTAGATTTTTACTTAGAAGCTTATTACCTTATGATAGTAATTTCACCAGATAAATGGTATTGACAGACAAGAAAGTAATCTGACAAGGGTTTTGTTTTTTCCCTTTTGAGGTATGAAACCCTAAAAATAACGAATACGTGATTATAATCGTAAATTTCTAAATAATCTTTCATTTTTTTAAATTATAAGCTTTTAGATGTTCTTCTTCTATAACATTAATAATTCAATGTACAAGAGGATGAAGAGTATTAACTGTAAGTTTCTAGTACGCAATAACACAACGACAATAAATCACGAAACTTCTTGAATATGCGCTTAAAAATAAACAAGATGTTTCTGTAAACAAGAAATGGAAGTTTCGTTGTTTCCGACGCAACAAGTCGCATTACAAAGTTATAATTATTACAAATTGCAAACGACTCAGCGCAGAGCAGGTGTCGAAAATAACTTCTGGTATGCGAGCTACGAGCGAATCATTAATATTCTAAAATATGTACTTAAGTAAATAAAAAGTACATTTCAGAAAATAGTGCCGCTTGGACCTGCGCATTTTGAAAACTATCCAAGCGCTCTGACCACAAAGCTCTATATTTATACGTATGTGAAGCTACGCAAAACATAACATGCCATTCCATAATATTCTTATATATAATATTCCAGACAATACGTATTAAGATGCGGAACTCTACGCCGCAATTATAAACATTCAAGCATTTATGTTGATACTTCCCCGAATAGAATGCGACTGATTCACATTCACATTCACAGTCTTCGTTCCTCGTACGTACTGCCAAGGAATGGAATGCGCTGCCTGAGGCCGTGTTTCCCGATAACTACAATCTGGGGATCTTTAAGAGTCGAGTCAATGGGGTTCTTCTAGGTAAGCGTGCTACATCTTAGACCCCGTCTTTACCTACGATTAGGTTAGACAGTGGTCAAACGCTTACCTATCACTGTTAAAAAAAAAAAAAAAAAAAAAAAAACTTTTAAACTAATATATTTATTTTTTTTATATGTGTTATCTTTTTTTGTGTTAATTATAATATTATTTATAACCAAAAAATAATAAGATGTAACTCGTTTTTCTCTCGAAGCGCTTTATCGCCAGGGGAAATCAAAACACAGCCAACTTGGTGGAAACTTATTTATTTACTATTATTTCTTACAAAAGCTTCAAACTTTGTCAGGGTTATTATAAATCTTCGGAAAAGTAGAGCTTATATATTTATACTTTAAAATATCCCGAAGTCTGAGCCAGCTGTTGCAGAATGAAACAAGATGTTGTAAGTGTATATCGATGAAGATGAATACTTTATATGTATAGCTGGCCAAATAAAATACAAGTATCACTTGTATCATGGAGCTTGAGAAGTGAAGGACTAATATTTAGACGACCAATTAAATAACACAAATAGCATCACGCATTTCAAACATTCAGCCCAATTTTCTAACATTTCCATTCGACAAATATGTGTGTGTGTGCCTGTGCCGCCGGCCTTCATATAGGGAACTAAATATTACGATTGTGTATAATCCTCGAGTTGAGTTCAAACCCACACTCACTCAGCTATCTGCCATCCTCGACATTAATAAAGAGATTTAAGCTCACAGTAAACGTGTTCAAAACATCTCATCTACATTATAATAGCTTATTTCAGTGCAACGAAAATTGCTTATCACTGACATTGTCATAAAATGTTATCTCATATAATAACGCCGTTCTTCTCATACTCTCTCATTTAGAGCAGTAGAGAGTAGACCGCAAGTTAAGCAATTGTAAATTGCTGTATATTTCATGCATGATGTTACGCTGACTCGGCCGTCGACTGTCTCATGCAGTGCTGCTGTTGAGTTGTGGGTGTGTGTGGAGAAAGTTAATGTAGTGTTCAATGGTGGCTTTAGTTGTAAGAGCTATGTTAGTGATGAAATATTATTACTTTTTATTTGCGCTTGTAATAAACTTGTACGATTAAAATTGAGGATAATTATAAAAAGTACAGAGGCCAGTCGTGGCGCCGGGCCGCAAGGCCGCAAGGCCGCAGGGGCACAGACACTGGTTGCGAGTTCAGTTTGTTCGACCTGAGAAAATGAAATATTTATTTAAATTTATATTTTAATTGCTTCGCTCTAAACTCGACGCGAAGCGCAGCGTTGAGTTCCGCCAAAAAAGTAGGGTCACGACATTTCCTCTGTGGCAGTGGGTTATATTACTCCACTTTTTCAGTTTTAAAGTGTTATTTCACAAATAAAATATATATTTTTAGGAAAAAGTATCTTTAACTTTAAAATTTTAACGCAGTAGGATTGTAACAAGCGTTAGCGTTGTTTAAAAATTTCGAAGTAGCCTGATTTGAACGTATGGCTTAGCGAGCTTTGACGACGTCCAAGAGGCGCCGTCCCAAATACTTTACTAGTTTAATTTTTTATATTTCTTAAAAAAAAAGCCAAAGGCCTCACTAAACCTAAAATCTTAAATTTAAAAATAGCATATTTTTCACAAATTGCAATCTGCAAATTGTAAAAGAATAGAATAAAATTAGCTGTCGTTAATTTATCGGCGATATAAGAAATAAAAAGTATGTTTTTACACAAAGTTACGTAAAAGTTGAAGGTAAAACAAATTTGTCTCCGGAGACGCTTCGCCATTGAGACGGGTTTGCTACCGCCTTAGAGGTGTCCCTACTCACCGACGCTGTTCAAACGAAAGTCGTACCTTTATATTGCTACCAAAGCTCAATCTACGTAGTAGTGAGGTAATTGAATGAACCCTAACCTGTGTCTGAGACAATCAGTCGCTCTGACGTGAGATTGAATGGAAAAAAGTTTTAGGAAAAATTACAATTTTTTATGTAAAAAGAAAAATGTAAATTTAATTCTTTGTTTATGTGTGATATTCAATATTTTATATAATATGTGACATTAGGAAACGTATAAAGAATTTGAACGTAGCGGAGCTCGAGCCCGCGCATGTTGGTACCCGTCCAAGCACTTTGACCTCGAAACCTCATGTTTTTGTCACGCTACTTGACGTTTCGATATCTTTTATTATTATTACGATTTCTCATAGGATTGATACAGCTTATTTCTATTGTTAATAATAATTGTTGCTCTTTTCTTTCAAACATTTGATATTTAGAGACATTGCGTGGTTCACAATCATTTCTAACAATGTCGGTGAAATATGTAAGTAACGTGTTTCATACAAATAAATAAATTGAGTCAATAATAAATTCATTTATTCAAATTTTGTCTTTTCCATAAAAAAATAAAAAACAAAAATTGCATTTTCGAAGCCTGATTTGTGATCAGTTTTCGACATATTGATAATATAAAAATTTGGTCAGGTGCAACAGAATAGGGTAGATACTCACTCACTAAAAATATATTAATTACAAATGTTAATTATTTATTTTTACTTTATCTAGACGATGGGAATCTAGTATAAGGATACTCCGCTCTCCACTGCTTATCCAATTTTTAACAAATTGGTTATTGACAGAGCAAAGAAATGATAATAATTAATACCCCCGAATGGAAACCGAACCTTCAACTGTCGCGCTACGACTAGAGGTGGTATCGTATCTTTTTAAGCTCATAAATAGAGAATACGATAGCGATAGATTAGATAGATTAACAAATAAGTCCAACATCGTGAAACACTCACAGTAAACCGTACTTAACATACGATAGAGCACGCTCTTACGTATATATAATGACTGCCACAATCTACGTTAAAAATAAGTAGGTACGGTGATGATAAATATAACCGTCAGATAACATTACATTTAATGAATTTTGCAGATAACTATCGAGATATTCTTTCTTGAAGTTTGTTTTGTTCTTTTGTGTTTTTTTTTGATTAGTAAATTAAACACCACGGACATATGTCGTCCGTGCCCTTTTTTGCTCTTTTGTTTTAATATTTTTGTGATTTTTTATTGTAATTTTAATAATAAATGTCTACTCTATTTAACGGTTTGTCCCTGTTGAATTCATTTAGTTGATTGCGTCCGATTTGTTCCTCTTTTCTGCTCCTTCTGTCTTCTCCGGTATGTGAGTGTGACCGTCCTTTTATGATGTCGGTCACATTTTGATAGCCTGGTGTTTTGATGCTTGGAGATTTAATCCCCATTGTAAAAGGGGGATTTTTTTTTGTTTTTTTTTGTATTTATATAAGTGTAGGGGAGCACTAGACTAGGATTTCTCGAAATTTATTCAGGAAAGGGCGCAAAACGAAAATAGTCACAAACAAGTAGCTGACTATTTTATTATATGTTTTAGTTTGTACCTAAACTAGCTGAGCCCGCTCGCCGTGCTCGCGCGAGTTTTAGTTCAGTCACCTGTTGGCTTAGCTGGAAAAAACACGTCCCGTTGGACAAAAACGTAAAATAAAAGAAAATGCGTTTCTGTATTCCGATTCACAATCTTTTTTTTCGGCTTCATGCTATATCCCACACACAGCAGGGTAGGCAGAGGGAACCTTGGTGTTAAGACACTGCGTTCTCCACTTTCTGCCGAATTCTCAACGCCGCGCTTTGCTTCGACACCAGAGCGAAGAAAAATGGAAATATAAACGTAAAGAGATGTTTCACTTCCTCGAATGGGAATCGAACCCACAACCGTCGCGTTTACGGGCGGCATCCTTGTGCCACTGCGCTACGATGGCCTCTTATTATCTTATATTATTTTTTATCCATTTCTAATATATCCCTACAATTGGAGATGAATCACAATGATTCCACGCCTTTTTATTATAATTTCACAAAATTGCCTCATTCGCGGGGCCGATGATAAATGGTTTCCTATTTCTTATATCATCCGGTCGTTTTGAGGTTTTTACATAAATCGTGAGGATCTACGTCGGCAGAAGTTGTCTGTAGGCTCTGACGTTTCGCGGCGCTGCAAGTGCTATTCTAAACACCTTTTAAAATAATATATTATTTAATAAATAATTTTTTGGCTCGTAATGTGTTTAGTGTTAAGTATTTTATATTGTGCCATCAGAAAGTTATATAAATAACTAGAAACACAACAACATTATTTTATCATAACTCGAAGCACTTCCAAAGAAAAGCCAAGAGCGCGTCCTCTTCACTCTATCTTCTTCTTTCTTCTAACTTCTATCATAACTTCGTCTTCTTCTAATTCCACTATAACTGCGAGTTAGTAAAAATGAAAAGGAAAAAAAGAGATAGGACACCGCTCCACCCTACACCGAAATATGAAAAAAAATTGAGGTGATCGTGGCCCACCGGCACAAGATGTGAGTGCGACACTCGAGGAAGTGAAATATTGATTTACATTTATATTTTCATTTCTTGAGTTCGGCGACTCAACACGCAATGCCTCCAGAAATCGGGAGAAAGTGGGGAACGGAGTGTCTTAACACTGGGTTCCCTCTGCCTACCCTGCTGTGAGAATAAAAAAAAATGTTATTAGGGAACTTTTCATTTTATTTATATTAACTTCCATATTTTTGTCGATTACATAGAGCTATATACAATTTTTTTTGTTCTCATTGTCCATTTTCTACTTACACTAAATACAAAATATCACTAAGAAGTTTTTATTATTATAGTAACAAATTAATTATTAAGATAAGTAAATATATAATATTTTTTTGACACCATAATATATTGTACAATAAATAATACAATTTTGACACACAAATTAATTAAATAAGTTATATGACAATAACGAAATACAGAGGCGAGGAGACGAGGAGACGAGGAGGCGAGGAGACCAGGAGACGAGGTGACGACGCAGCTCACGTACTCGTCCAATGTGTCTCACGCGAACAAACGTAAACGTGACAAATACTTGCGAGCTGTCGATGTGTAGTCTAAGATGACGTACGGCGAGTACGGCGGGGACGGTGGGTACGGTGTAATTAAGATAAGAATGCTAAGTAAAACACTTCCATCTCCACTTTTTGTTTATTTACAAGCTGTGTCTATATGATTTATTATTATTCGGTATAAAAAGCAACACGACAGTCCCACAGGCAGCACCATCAAAGCGCACTAAAATCCAGCGGTAACGTTGTGATTTCAATGAAGAGCGGTCTGCGCGACCGTCACCTGTACAAGTTATACGACACGAGCGACTAGTAGCTGCGAGTACACGCAGTTATAATACATATGCAACGTTTGTGTAGTTGTGGTCTGTTTGTTCGACAATCTTTATATCTCATTGAAATATATTAAATTTTAACTTAAAAGTTGTATTTAGATGCAGACTAAAGGCGAATAGGCTGTGACGCTCTTGACACGTGACATGTTACAGCGACTGCACTTGTATATATCAGCATAAACGTGCTACTCCCGTCCTGTGCTCCGGGATGTGTACGAGTATAATATTTCAACCTTCAATAATGTATATAGATCATTTTTTTATAGGTATTCGCTATTTTATGTAACTATAATTCTTTTTTTATTATTATTAAAAGTAACTATATACACGGGCTCGTGATTACCCGTGCCTTTTTTATAATATTATTTTTGTTTGTTTGGCATATCAGATTTTTTTTTTCATTTTTATTTTATTTTTATTTATTTATTTATTTATTATAGTGTATATATGCAATATATATATGTCTTAAGTTCCTAATCTTTTTAACATGGCCTCCGTCACTTTAAAAAAGTGTAACTATAATTCAAAACATAGGAACACTTAAAATTGCTTTAGAAAAGCGTCTTACTGTAAATGGATGGTTGTGGGTTTGATTACCACACGAGGGTATATTATTATTTTTATTTTGTCGCTTCGGTAAACAAAAAACGCGGCAAATAGCGCCAAGTCTCGAAACTTGAACCAATAGTGAGATACTCTCTACTTCCCCTCTTATCTGCGGGAGATTGGCACAGATAACCATATGTAAATGAATTTCCAAGCAGCGTAACGTGACGTGAGTGTGCACTCACGGCAATACATAACGCGAGCTGAGCGCTGTTCAATAGTGGGTCGTCTCTCACATCCGGCGCTTATCGAGTTGTCGCGTTATCGTAAAAAATGTAACACGTGTTCAAATAATATCTTTTATCCCCACTTTTTTGTATAAAGCTACTGTATATTGGAATACCACGGTTACGCTGTCTCGTAACATGTCTCACACACAAGTACACATTATAGTTTTTGGTAATTTCAGTGTTTCAGCGGTTACCAAAACTGTTTCCGAAATATGGAAAAACTCAGGGAATCTTGAAAATAAATTGCTTACCACACTTTCTCAACCAGATGAAAGTATATTTGTGTGGAAAATAATTGTTATTATTTTTTATTTCATTGTTAAAATGAACGCAATATGGAGGGAGTTAAGTCGGTCCCGTATCACCCTGCTGAAAGGGTGACTTCATAACTTAAATATATATTAATAATTATTTGATTTGTTTCTTCTTGAAGAAATTTATTTATTTTTGTGAAACAACGAACCTTTCGATTTATAGCCAAAGCTAGAGCAATGTTTACGCAATTAATTTCCCTCGAGATTTATTTTCATACTTCTACTATAGTATATATTTAGTAAGTTTTCTGTATATTATATGTAACTCTTTCTCTACTGCGTTACTGGCAAATTGGTAGATGACAACTACAACATAGCAGCGTAGGACGCTGCCATTTGACATGAAGGATTCTTAGAAAACAAAATTTTGAACTTTGGAGTCGTGAAGTTCAAATGAGATTGCGGGCGGTCACTAGATATCTTCTTTTACTCGCACGTCTATAAATTTAAGAACATTTCGTTCTTACTTTCAGCTTTAAAGCAGATATAACAAATAATATATTATCTTACTAAGCATAAATATTTTTAAAAAATACTAGAATATTTTGAAAAACTCCTCCTAATTGAATTCTAACCACTACATTCGAACAACTATCATGTCCATCTATTTATCTTAAGCACATCATACTGTAAATAGTTTATCCTCTATTGCCACAAAAATCTTCATTTATAGAGCTTAAAAGTTTAATATTGATAAAAAGCAAGTTTCATGTAATCTGCTTAAAGAAATGAACGCAAGCAACTCGAACTCAAACATTTCGCAGCGGAGTCAATGAGACGATCTAGTGTTTTCTCTTTTATTATTTTGTTTTCCTTTATTCAATGTAAATGTTTGTATGAATCTTTGTGTAGTGTCGTTTAAAACGTTTCAAGTCTCTTTCTAAAAATAGAATAACGAAAGCTCATTAAAGGTGTCAATTTGTTGTCGAAATTAAAAGAAGTCGGTTATTAAGCAAACCTTTATGTATGCTTCTTACTTTCAGAGATGTAATCTATATATTTTAATATACACAACACATGTGAAGAAGAACGTGCTCAGCTAGTTTGGGTACGTCGAACGAATGAGTGATGAACGAATGAAATAATTAAGTGGTAAGTGAGGTAGCGGGACCTTCCTCGGTTGACCTTCGAAAACCCGTTCGTAGAGACCGTTACGTATGGCACTCCGCCCTCTCTGATTACTCCGCCAGGAATAAAGAGTGAAGCTGTGTATGTATGTATGTACACAACAAATATTAAGTAATTCATTATTCTAAGCGCATTTTGTTAATATATCACTGTAATATTTATTCACGTCGATATATCAAGAGAAAGCTACAAAGTGTATACTGTATGAAGATAATATCCTTCCTTCCGCCGGAACTCGTCACTGGAACAATACGGCGACTGCTCACTACCAATGTATGTGTATATATATATATATATATGTATATACATTCATACCTATATGAGACATTTCCTACATACATTCTTTTAGATAAGCTAAGATCTACAGACTCAATGTTATTTGTAATTAAAGAACGTATTGTTATATGTAATTTAATTTAAAAATACTTGAATATTTGAATTGGCAAGTAAATGTTGATTTATAGAAAAATTGTAATTCTTTTCTCCTTCTTTGTATGATACAAAAATCTTTGTGTGATAATTCAGTGATAATGATAACATTAAAACAATAAAACAACTTTACAGACAACCAGCATTTAATTTATATTGTTGAACCGTTCTGTACTTTTGTCACACTAGGTTTTATTTTTACGTTTCCGCTGCTATGCTACATTGTCAAATGTGTGTGAAAAATATAAGCGTTCCCACAATTACTGCAACTGTGTCACAAAAGCGAATACGGCTTGATACTTTAAACTTAATAAGTCGCTACTAAAGCTCTCAATTTATCCGAGTGCGATAATTTCTCTGGAGGAAAGAAACTAGAAATTAATTAAGAATCTTCATCCAATATTAATACTCCCTCCGACCTGCCGGAGACACCTGAAATATTCGTTTGAAACATATCTAAGTTTTAATCAAGACTACAAGATTCAATCTATGCTCTACTAATATTATGAAGCTGAGGAACTTGTTTGGTTCAACATCCCTATCGTAGGAACTATAAATTCCTAATACAACTGTTAAAAATCCCACAATGTTAATACAATATACAGATATCGTATTAAGTAATAGTAAACTTTACGAGAATTCTGTTGAAAGTGTTTTAAATTTAATGACATTCTTAGACAACAGCAAAAGCAAACATGCGAACAGCAACAATCATTTTATAAAACACGATCTACATTTAATGATGAACATTTCTACGAACTAGTGACGCGTAACACTAGCGAACCTGACAGAACCTTGGGCCTCAGCTCCGTTAAACCCTAATAATTAAAATATAATTGTTATAACTATAACCTTAATTTTAATCCTTGATTTTGTGGATAATTATCAACTTAGAAGTCCAGCTAATTTAAATGTTGTCACACCATAAGTGACAATTAAAAACATAAAACCACAAAACATTACAAATGTAAGCAATTTGCAAACGTTTTGAGAATAAAGTAGTCTCTACTTATACATATTTTCTCACTAAAGAATATAATCTTACAGAAACGCTGCAATTTTGAAAATAGCTTTGCGGAGTAGAGTTGTCCGTCCGACGGCCTGTTGTCGTTGCAGTCGTTGAGGAACGAACATTAAAAAGTAATTTGTTCATCTTTTAACAGAAAAGTGATCTTACGAAAGAAAGACGGAGAATATTTAGATTCGTTTCTTTACTCTCCTGGTGTCTTATATACAGTCATATAAGTGATATAATATAATCTTGAAAGAAAAGAATGAACCCTCTTTTACTTCGGAAAGTAAAAAAATGTTGGTCACGGCGAGATGGAAGCGCGGTAATGAATTATTTAGATTTTTTCGCTCTGGTAGAACAAGTGCGATATTGAATTACGCCATTGAACGCACAGTATCTTAAATCCAGGCAGAAAACGGAGTAAGTAGTGGTTAAACCTTCTTTCTGCTTACCCTGTTAAATACAGAACGAAGCTAAAATTAAAATATTTTACTTATTATAGGGAGGAAGAACTCAGAAATAGGGTATCTAACAATAATTATAATATTACTACAATACGCATCATAATAAAAAGAATAAGTAGTACTCTTCTATACGGAAATGTAAATAATTCAACCTCTGACGAAGAATGTTTCCTGACTAAGATATATCATAGACTATATTTGAAGTGACGACCACAGGATACAATCAAGCAGGAATAACTGGACTATTACAACGGAGATAGTTGCAGTTGTGGTCGTGCAGTACCTCTCCACAAACGGTATAATATCCGTACTACCCTCAGGAGCCCAAATCAGTTAATGTTTGCTTACGACACCTCATTAGTAAGTAATCACACAATATGTCATCTACATGCGCGTCCATACATATCTACATATACCTCTAATTATTAAACGTTGACTATTAGTTTTCTGTTGAAATATTACTGTCCGTCACATTTTACAGAATATTACGAAGGAAGTAAGGCGGTAAGAGATATAGAGGAAGAACTCGATTGAATTTCAAAAACACAGTATCAAAGGTTCCAGTACCTTTGACGGAAGGTCACGTAAAAACATGAGGACCCCCGGATCCCTCTGAGGGCATGTAGAGACATGAAGAGTTTGATGACAGTGGAAGAGGGGAAGTACGGAGAGATAGCGTAGCGTTGTTGCTCCTTTCTCTCTGGCTACCCCGCTTGGGATGCAGTGTAAATCTAAATAAATATAAATAAATGATATGTTTTAAATTGCAGAACTCGAAGCTGTTTCCTAAATTACATGAGACTGTAAAAGAGGAATTGAGTTACATTTCGACTTCTCCGCTTTGTTAGGACGTCACTTTTTGAACGGGATGTTTCGACACTAGGTGTCCTCTGCCTACCTTGCTGTCGATAAAGCGTGAAGCTATCTATTTTAGATTATAAAAACAAAAATGTATTAATGTCATTCAGACCCACGACTCTTTGCCGTAGCAAATAACATTTAATTTACATTTTTCCTTTAAAATTTACTGAAATCCTTAAAAAAACAATTATCACATAGATAATTTATCACGAAGATAAGATATCATGTATATGCTCGCTGCTATGCTGGCAGGTCGGTAGCGGGTAGCAGGTAGCGTCCACTCTGTGAGAGTATATTAATGACGGCGGTGCCGCTGCGTCGCGACGTTATCGTGTCAAATCATAAATCATATTTTCCATTTTCTCACGTCGTTTATTTTAAAATCTTGAAATATTACAACAGATTTTCAATTTGGTGCGGTTACGAGTGTTATACTATTCATATATTTTATATTGAAAGATTTGATCACGGTTGAAAATGTTTAAGTAATAATAATATGTGAGTTACTTAAATATTAGCTCGGTGCTTTGATATATTTGGTAAAGCACGAGTAATATATGTAATATATATTATTTTGCTACTTATGTCCCACATCAAAGGACTTACTCTTGCGCTGTTTAACGCAACCAGTTTTAAAAATATGTAAACATTGTAAAACTAAATAAAAAAACATCCAAGTAAATCATTTTATTTTAACTACTTAAGTCTTCAAAGCTTATTTAGTAATTCGACGCACTTTCAAGGCAATATACCAAGAAAGGACAATTATAGGATGAACACTCCGGCCCAGCCAGATGAACATAATGCCTTAGATTCCAATGTAAGTCGGCAGCTTCGATGCGACAACCCCTAATAAATGTTAAATGTGTCACTTGATTTATGACCTATTTGCATAACTTATGACCGCAATCATATTTATGTAAAAATATTTTTTGCTATATTATTATTAAATAATGATTTTTTCTTTTGGAAAATAAAAGGAAGTAAGATAATTTATGTGCACTGCTTTATTTTTACTAAAAATAAATTCCTGATTTCAATATATATAATATCACATAATTTCTGAGAATGACATAAGATGGTTAATTAATTATTTTGTACCAATTGATTTCATTAAGATAAGAATATAAAATTTTCCTGATACTTAGACTGTATAGGGTTTAGTTAACCGTTACTTAGAACAAAGGTTATCGTACAGAAGCGTACGATATGTTTGCCCAAAACTGTCGTATATTATAATATAATACTAAGAAACACTCAAAAATAACAAAAACATTAGCATATTTGCAATAAAATTTGGTTGAAAAGCAGCTGCAGTAGAGAGACTACAGAGTCAACACGCCATAGGTAGTTTACATATCACAGGTATTGCCGAACTTCATTCTGCCCCACATTGACTTTTCATGCGCTGGATATTTTCGTACGAACTTGTATACGTTTCGGTTTTGATAAATTCTATATCACTTATACCGCGGTCTCATTTGTCGTTATAAATAAAACCGGTTAAGTGCGAATCGCACTTGCTCACTGAGGCTTCCGTATCAATTTCAGAATTGTAGGTCAACGGGAACGTGACTTATAAAAGCTGTCAAACTTAAGTTTACTGAAATATTCTAAGTTCTTACTTATAATAGAAATAAAGAAAAATTTTGAGGCCAGCCGTAGCGTAGGGGCACAAGTGTGTGGCCGGAAACACGACTGGTTGAGGGTTCAATCCCCACTCAATTAAGTGAAATATTTATTTAAATTTATATTTTCGAATCTCAACACGCAATGCCTCCAGAATTCAGCGGAAGATGGAGAAATAGAAGACCAACGAGTAAACGAGTAAATTAGAAGACAAGACTTTAAATATCTCTGCTTGGAATATGTTTGTGACAATTTGTTCTTATTTTCACATATATTATATTACAAATAAATGAATATCTCTTTTTTACAAAATTTTTACTGTAATTAAAGTCAACAGCATTTTCATACAAATAAAATATTATTTTATTAGTTTTACGCGCCGGTGCCGCGGCCCGTAAGCCTCCGCTGTAAGTCTAATTTACGTTTATCTCTTTAAAAGGGACATTTCATAGCTCACTCGTTGTATAAAATTAATTTTTACGAGAAAAATATCGTTGAGGAAAACGACACGAACAGGTGGCACTCGTAAGATACTCATAATATATTCTAACCTCGATTTTGTCTGCATTATTTTAATGTATTTTTATAGGTTTTAAAATATAGCGTACATAAGTATTGTAAGGAATATCGACAAGAGCGGTTACTTATCTTTTGCAATCATGCCGTGAGATATACTATATTACTAATATATATTTTATAATGTGAAATCGGCAATTACTATAAACTATGAAATATTATTAATAAATCTATTGCTTAATAAGTTTAACTTTTGTTTCTCTACAAATATCGTAAAATTGAAGAGTGAATTAGTAGAACGCACTCACCAGCAGAACTTCGATTCGAATTAAAAAGTTTGTCTTAGATAGTCCATATATCGAGAAAGCTGCGTACAGCTATATTACATCTTGAAACTTTAACTTTGAAGCTATATTACTATATATATATATATACTCGTAAGTAGAGCCGTCACGTCACGGCTGCTCTGCTGCGTCCACTAGTCCCTTCATTACAATTCATTTGAGTAATTAATATATACGATAATCCCAATACGGTTTAGGACTATATTTTGCGTATTGTTTGGACTAATTTGCTCATTCAACTGTCAAATATTTTTTATAACTTAGTGAAGTGTAGAATGTATTACTGTTTATTGTTTTGATTATGTTACACATTAATATTTTATAATATAACATTAATATTTTAAAAATAATAATATTTCACTGATAACACATCTGCGGCAATATTATTTGTAAAAATCTCACTATAAACGTGGTGGTCATGGGTTCGATTTCACGCTTTCAACATTTCGCCATTAAACCGCCAATCACGCAATTGTAAAGCGCGCGGAGAGAGAGTTTTTCAAATCGTAGTTGGGCCTATTTCTATTGCAATTGATAATTGATTATAAGCAACTGCTCATTTAATGATTAATTATTGCGTAAATGTTACAATTCACAAATTTACAATCATAAGTAATATTTTTATTTTTTGCATGTTTTCTCATCGACATAAGAGAACATATAATAATAGATAATTGTTTAGTGTGATATTTGGGGTGTCCTGCAATACTGTAGCGAAGATAATTACTTATCAGCGTGACAGTGTAATCAGTAATCCACATTACACGTCGCGGTCGCGTCGGACCACCGCGCCTCACCTGACATGCCTGACACGATGACACCTGAGCAGCAATATAATTTGTACATTATAACACTATATAGTAGTAGTTCGTATGCTAAATATATATATATATATATATATATATATATATGTGTAAGTAATTAACTTGAAAATATCTTATAATAACTATATTTAGTATAATAAAATTTTAAAAATAGAACAAGAACATATTTAAAATGAAATAAATTTTTACAATAGTTCAGACGCTGTCATGTCATAGTTCAGACGTTGTCAACAATCACTCTCTTCCTATTCTGATGTATTCGAGGTACAGCGAGAAGCGAACAAAACATCTTGATATAAATTTTCTATATTTTACTAGCGTAGATGTAAAGTAGTGAAACACCCTTATTTCTTCCTTTGTTTACATTATATTCAAAATATAATACAAAATAAAAGCTTTAAAATACCGACTAAACTCTATAAAATCAGTTACGCATAAAAATGTATGTGCGAAAGTAATGTAATGCGGGACGGCGGCGGGACTCATCGCTAACCGATTGATCCTTTTCGGCGTGACGTAAGGTTTTACGGCGGAATAATATTGTTATTTTGTTTTAGGCATTTTTATTTATTTTATAATAGAAAAAGAAATAAAAATGTATTGAAAATCTTGAAATGTTTAGATTTATGATATAACTATACCATATGGATGAGTTATTCAACAATAATCCCTTCCCCCTTAAAGGCCCTTCATCTCCACCTTAAAGGCTGGCAACACACCTGTGGCTCCTCTGGTGTTGCATGGGGTCGTGGGCGGCGGTAATCACTTACCATCAGGTGACCCGAACGCTCGTTTGCCTTGTCCTCTCCCATAAATAAAAAAAAAAAAAAAATGATCGCTTATCAAGAGCAATATATTTTAAAATAAATATATATTTGAATAATTATATTATTTAGTTTTATTTCTTTTGACTATAAACGTATCTCGAATTGAATCTGCATCTTAGGAATGTCACTTTACATAATTCCAAGAGGTGGTGTTTAAGTTCTGCTACGATCGAATTTTGTTTACAAATATTTTTTTTCGTGTTCATTTTTAATCAATAACGTTTTTAACAAAGATTTTTTTTTAAATAACCAATTCTTTTAAAAGTGTTAAATACACGAAAATACAAGCTAGGCGAATACTAACAGTGTGTTTTATTCGATAAATAAATTCAAACGTCAGTGTCGGCGTAGCGCGTCGTAGCGCACCGTAGCCTCGTAGCAAACGCAGCGTTGTTCCAAAACTATTAAACTGTAGGAAATTGAACCTATAAATATACCTGCTATAATACAATCAATTCTGTCTGTGCTCCGTACATTCAAAGTAGGCGTGTGACTCGAGGCGAGAGGCTTCTTTTACATCCATTTTTCAATTGTGAAATAAGACGCTTTGCAAGCTAGAATATTTAAATAAATAAAAAAGATATAACAATACAGAAAAGACAAATATTTGTGGGCGTACAATCTAAGCGTTCTAATTATATCAGTTTAAGTTCTTCATCTTGAGGCATTGTGTGTTGAGTTGCGAAACTTAACGCGGCACTTCGCCTCGTAACCAAATCAAAGAAAAAAAAATTAAAAATTTGATATCCCATCAGTGGGAGTTGAACCTACAACCGTTACGTTTTATAGACCCACACTTGTTTTCCTGTGCCACGACAACCTCAATATTTTTAACCTCTACAAAATCACAAAATATACCTAATATCGTGTAGTTATTACACATATTCTGTATCGTAGATGTTTTAGCCGACTTCGCTTAACGCCGCGCCTACGTCACTAAAGAAATAAAAATGTAGGAACTTACAATGTTATAGTTCCGTGGATTATTACGAAGATTTTAGCCGTGTGATCCCGGCCTAGAATAGGATCACCCTGGTACTGTCAGTGTCATAAGAGGCGACTAAAGTACGTGTGGTAGAGTCACGTCGCCAGTAATGACAACATGCATGGGCAGACTCGACCGGATTAATACCACCCCCGGCATTTAAAACCGGCGTGAAGTAGTGGCTCTTGCCACTTCGTTTCGCATTAGGTAATGCCGGGCCCTGGCGCCCAACATCCTCCTTAAAGGCCGGCAACGCAGCTCCTCTGGTGTTGCATGGGGTCGTGAGCGGCGTTGATCACTTACCATCAGGTGACCCGATCGCTCGTTAAATCGTCCCATAAAAAAAAATTCTTGATCTGTCCAATGGTCCTAGGTCCTATGTCTTGGTGAAAAATGCTGTTTTCGTACACCCTACATATGTAACGAAGTAATCTGAGGAACCTAATGTCAAAACACTCCGTTTACCTTTCGTTGCATTTCAAAGAGACAGAAAATAATGATCACCAGTTCAAAATGAAATTGAAACGGTTTGACATTTAGCAAATCAACAGTTGCTTATTCTGCCGTCGACGGCGACTGCTATGCGTCACGGAGAATGTGACACGCTCTGCGTGACGCTGCATCACTAAAATGTGTCACGTTGAACAAATTTTGCACTTAGCATATGTAGACACATGCTTACATATGTATGTCGATATTAGATATATTTGCGGTTGTGTCTGTTTCTTTTAGAGGTAACAGTAATAAAATAGTAAAAAATTTTATCACAATTTAAGTAAATATATAAAAAGCGACGACGTGTTTAGGTACTGTAAAGTGGTCAGCCTGTCGTCTGTCTATAATAAAATATATGTCAAATTTATAAGGCTGTATGTAATAATTTATAAGGGCTCCGTTTTTCGCCATTCAGCTACGGAACCCTTAAAACATATCTCTCTATCAAAACGTGTCTTTTCTATTTCTTAAATAAAGAAACAAATTGTAACAATGTTCACATATCTCGCGGTAACACTGAGATAAACTGAGTGGTTGAATTTCTTTACCACACATCTACATACGTACTCGCCCATACATACAGTCTCAGGGGAATATGTTACCTGAAATGAGAAGCCGCTTTTTCTTAATACAGTTCAGTGTTCAGTGCTACAAGTATACAAATATATATTTTATGTCTTCTGCGATTTGGCTCAGTGGCGAGACGTATTTAACCTGCGATGATTGTGGGTTCGTTCTCCACTTGAAAGAATATTATAATTCATATAAGTAAGTCTTTACATTCCACGACAACTTGTTGGGAGTTCATTTCCTGCCACTCCTCTTTAATCATTACCGTAATTGAGTACCGAAAATTGCTGTTTACTCATTTTTTTCCACTTTTGTGTTGAAAAGTACTTTTATGCTATTTTCCTTTTTATTTGTAAGGGTATTATGTCGTTGTTACTATTCGTAAAATATAATTCTTGACTAATCCAAATTATATTTTTACTGTAAATACTACTGTGGGTTCGATTATCAGTCGAAGGTATAAGCTATTATAATTTCACCACTTTGAAAGCACTACGACGATAAAGCACGACGTTTATAATTCACAATAATATAATAATTTGAGTTATAACATGGAGGTCTTAGTTCAAATCTGAGCGACGGCAAGTGGCGCTAAGAAAGTTCGCTTAATGAGTACTTGACACTGTCTTACACTGTTCTTATTACGATTAGTCTTAATTACATGTCTGATTTGTTATATTTATTGATATTAATCAATGGCTTAACTAACACTCACACTGGGTTCCCAGGGCGCTGTTCCTACCCTGCTTTGCGCGAGACAAGCAAAGAAATAAAACAGAATATCCTAACACCGGGTTCTCTCTACTTACTCTGTCATAATATGTAAAAGATATTAGTTAAATAAGTGCTACAAAAATGGTGTCATTTTATTTATTTCCTCTGGCACCTTATATTTGCACCAACTCAAGCGCGGCACGTGCGGGGGACGCGCGTGATGTATGAGTGGCTTACACGTCGGGGGATACGGAGAGATGGAGAGACGCAGGTACTCCTTTATATTGTAATAAACAATAGAAATAATTGCAACAAATTGAACATTATTTATTTACAGTTGTGTGTCTGTTCAAATAGGAACTCTTTATGTGACATAAGAAAGCCCTAACACTAATTCTTGTATCTCGCCGAATTAAAATCGATTTATATAAGGTCGTGATGCTGGAGAACAATGGTGACAGTAACATGACGGTTGTGGGTTCGATTCCCACTCGATGGAATGTATTATTATTTGTTAATATTTTAATTTCTTCGCTTTGGTTGAAAGACCAGCGTTGAGTTCTGCCACTCAGCAGGCAAATTCGAAAATATCGAAAAGTGGGTAATAGAGAGTCAGTCAGTCAGTTAGCATTAGGTTCTCTCTACCTATGCGGCGATGTGCGGGACAGCGTGAAGCTGATATATATAAGAAAAAGTTTCAGAACGCTATAACGTTAGATGAAAATAATTATTTTTTGGGAGGTTGAACTGCCAACTGTCACCACTAATGATCATATAATAAGCTGTTTCACTGCGCCACCATGGCCTCTGACGTTTGCTGGAACCTAACCTAAGATTTGGAAGTTCCGTAGAATATTTTATCTTCAGTTATTTATGCTACAAGACAGCAGCAGCAGGCGTCGCCGAGTGCGCTGTAAAACACCAGCAGCGACACTTCTCACCTTTATTGCGAAACTTTGTTTATTAAAGTGACACATAATTTCGTGGACAATAACATTTTAACAGATTTTTTACACAACTTCACGCAAGTCCCTCTTCATGCGCCTTGATAATCGTGTCGAACTTGTTATTTATTTATAATACCAGTCATTTACTGGCTAAGGTCCTAATATAGCGACAAACATCGAATTTTAAGCATCTATCATATTTTTCACATTGATATTAAAGTTAAATAGCGTCCTAGATGCGAGGGCTCCAACCGTGAATGTTGACGTCCATAGACGCTTGTTGGAACTCAGTTTTGTTGTTAATATGTTATAAAGTAGGTTTTTTACTTTTTCCTATGATGATTATTGACCATCCAAACGTTGTGTTGCAAATATTTTCGACGTTACTATTTACTTTATTCCCGTAAATAGTAACTTCGGCAAAGATATTCCCCCGAATGGGGATCAAACCTACAATCAGTAACAGTTGTACGTTGCCGCGCTACGTCAAGATGGTTTTTGATTAATTTACAATTCTCAATATTTAATAAATCAAAATTCTGTCAATGTCTGAAAAAACCGTTGACATTGTAAGATAGAATTTATTCCACACCTGCGACACATCGAATTCATTCAACGACACGAAAGCCAATCTCAAGCAAATAATAGAAACCATTGAGAACGAACCAACGAGCTTTAATAGTAATCTTGCGAATTCCATTTTCATTAGGATTCCCTTCCCATTTCCACTGTACTATGCTAAACATTGTATTACTATAACGTAGTAACTATAGTACAGTAGGATGCTAATAAGGTGTGCTGGTGCTCCATCGCTTGAATCTATTAAACAGAGAAGCGCTTCTATTAAAAAGAGAAGATATATTTGAGTAAAATAAGGTTTCATCGCTCAACATTTTACAGTAATTGTACTACGTTGTACTATTAAGGCCGTCGTGGCGCAGGGCCGCAAGCATACAACTGTAAACGCGACGGTTTTGGATTGGGTCGATTCCCGCTCAGGGGAATGAAATATTAAAAATATTAATTTCCTCGCTCTCGTAAAGATGCAAAGTGCGGTGTTGAGTTCCGCCACTCAACCGCAATGCCTGGAAAGTGTAGTGCAGTCCTTCGGCCGAAATTGGAGGACGGCAGAGTCTTAATGCGGTGTTGGATGTCTTTACACTAAGTCCCCGTGTTTCCTCTGTATGCCCCTCTTCCTGCTGTGTGCGGGATCAACGTTAAGCAATTTGAAAAAACGCTCTATTTTTATAAGCTTAATTTGAGTGGTAATTAGTTAGTGTGAAATCTTGGCAGCTCGATTCGATACACTTCCTAGTAACCGACTGACTCGGAATTTGGACTGACACCACCTGTACACGTGGCACTCCACTACTGTGCGGTTTCGTGGGAACTTCCTGCATGCCTCACGGACACGAAAAAAACAAGATGAAATTTTCCTTATAATGGAGAATATTTTTCAAAAATGGAGAAGAGAGGATTCATAGAAAAAAAGTTATTTAATTTATTGAAGAAAACGTTTTGTTAAAACGTACGGTTCCTGACACGTTAACAGAAGTATAACTTCAAAAACATTTCTATAATTGTCCATTTACTGAGGTATTTGTGGTGAAAATAACAAAATTTCTCCCATTTATTTGTATCGTACAATATTTCATTCTAGCTAAGATAAAATATATGTCCAACAAGTCGTGCCGTCGATAGAGACGTACGTGACCGCTCCCTTATAGACGCCACACTGAAAATGCTTAAACAAACAGAAGTTTAAAACAAAAATTTTACATGTAGTAATAGGCTTAAATATTCATTTAAGCCTATTATTACATGTAAAATGGTAGTAAATGTTAGTGTAAAATGTCACTAACAATATTATAATACTTAAATAAATTAATTAATAATAATAATAACCCGCAGGGCAGCTTGTGGCGAGCTGTTGGGAAGTGGCGACCCCACGGACCTGAGTCCTCCGGAGGAGAATTATAATAAATCCCCCGCCTCTGGCTTACCTTTACTGGCCGGCAGAGTGGAGCGCAAGAGCTATATGCTCCAAAGGGTCGAAGTGCTCAATCTTCGTAATAGCGAGGAAACCCGCTCACGAGCTCCTCGTGATGGTGAAACCGGTGCACACCTCTCTACACCCTTAGCCGACCACGCCGATGTTGCGCCCAAGGCACTACGCCACTTTGTGGGGACCCATCTAGTGGGAGGCAAGTCACCGTCCGCCAACTATTCAATTTGAGACTATTGTAAAGGCGGACGTCCGTTAGTCTCATTCAATAGCCCAGTAGCCAGTCCATCCAAATTTCATTCCATAGTCCTAGTTTAGGTTTCCATATTTTCCATAGTTCCTACGCATTAACCGGCGACCATCTCTGGGCAATTACATGTGGTTACCCAGAGATGGATCCCGGCTGATGCGTCACAGTAAAACATTTGTATATTCTCTAAGGGGTCTCTACGTATTGGACCTGTGTCCCCACGCAAGGCTTCCAAGGGACCGGGTTCTTTTGAACCCGTGAATTAAGACAGAGAAACATAATAATAATGGTACAATTCTAGTTTATATAAAAATATAATTGACTTTAACAAATATACTTTTATATACTGTAGTACACAAGTATTGTTAGTAAGAGCTAGTAGGCTAGCGTTTGGCCCTACTCAGGGAAATTAATATATATTATTTAAATATTTTTCATTTCCCCACTCTAGTAGACATACCTACAATATGAGGTCCGTGAATGAAATCGAACGGATAGTGCGGAGCGAAGTGTGCTAACACTATCTTCTCACTGCCTGCCCTGTCATATGTGAACACAATCTTTATATCTAAGTAATATTTTTTGTTTATGGATTGACAATAACATTTTCCCTACACAATGATTGTGTGCATATGATAAATAAAGTGTGTCGTCGTATCCCTAAATCACATTCAGAATATTCTTTATTCAAGTAGACTATTATAAGCTCTTTTGAATCGTCGAGTGAAAATACAAAAAAAGCTACCACGGGTTCGGAAGACAGTTCTGCTAGAGCTAAGAAAATTAACAGTTGCTCTTTTCAAATTCAATGGTATAATTTAATTATTACGTGAAATGTCAGCTATCTTGCATGTCATTCAATAGATTTTCCATACATTTACACGTAAATATTCTTGAGCAGTGTGCTTTACTAGTCAGTATTTTTTTACAGACAATTAGAATACATTGCACGCATACTCAGACTCATAAAAGATTTATTAACTTTTTGGAGGCGAAAACTTAACATAACAAGCTTATCTTTATTTCTCGTTCCTGTCGTATGTCTATCACTATTTTTACTATGACACTATATGTTGTCGGACAAACAGAATATTTGGTTTTATAATTTTTTATCATCTATTGCCAGCAAGGGAGCCTGCCATGCTGGCTGTAGATCTTTAAAAAAAACGGCTTCTAATATCCTATTTTTTAGTTTTATAATTTTTTTCTATAAAATTTGTATAGCTAAATTTACAATATAGTAATATCCTGCTTGGCAGAGCCGAGTCCGATGGCCATAAAGAAAGGGATCAGTGCTCAACTGGCACGCGTTATCATTACTCTGCATTGCAGATGATTAACATTTTAAGCTTTATTCCACCTTTCTTGCATACTGCCAAAAATCGTGGCTGTAATTTTACATATATTTAAAAATAAATTAAAGTGCAACTTACCACTGAGTAAAGAAAAATAATGTTTTAGAATCTTTATAGGATTTGAAAATAACGGTATTTGAACCCGCACCTCTTGGAACTCTCAAGCGCTCTGACCACTAAGCCATACCTTGTCAGCTACACAAAACTCTTATACAATTGTAATTATTGTTAGTAATTTTTAATACATAATTTTTTTTAACAAAATTTTAAATTAAAAATCTCGTCTATATCCTGTACTGATCTAATAAAAGTTATATATTATAGTTTTTCGTAATATTTGTTCTTAAGAAAAAAGCTTTTGATAAGCCACTTTTTTCAAATAGATGAATAGCTTAAAATCTTCAAAGTATAAAAATAGCAAGTTTATTTAAAAATAATTTGTCAGTTCGCTCGTCATGTCACCTTCTTCTTACTAACTCCACTACACTATTCAGTACTCGTATATTTTGGTTCCTGCAATGTTTGTTTTAAATAACATAATATAAGATACATTTAATGTTAAATTCGTATTAAAATCATAAACTTTTTTGTAGCTTCACGCTTTTTCTCGCATGGCAGAGTGGACAGAGGAAGCAGAGAATTCAGATATATTTTTGAAATATTGCATGTTGAGTAGTGGAATTCATCGCCGTGCTTCATCTACCAGAGCGGGGATCTAACCCACAATGGTGGTTTACTCTGAGAGACGCTGTCACAAATTAAAAAGAATACAATGATGCCGATTCGGTCAGCTAAACTGTTTTCCGTATATCCTAAGAAGAGCTCGCATCTTTCATTAAAAATAAAAAAAATAATACAAAAAGAATATAATATATACAAAATGAGGCCACAGCCAATGTTACAGAGATCACTCGTTATAAGAGTAACGAAACAGTTATATTATGTATAGGTCTACAACTTTTTAATTGCCGTTTTTTTTTAATTTTAAAAAACTATATAAAAAAAAATGGTATCTTATTTATGTTTCAAAGTATTGTCCGTCACTTTCCACTACTTTGGCCCATCTTTTAGGCAATAAACGAATCCCGCGTCGGAAAAATTCTTCATCCTTTGATAAGATCCAAGAATCGATCCATTCTTTCACTTTTTCAAATGTCCATTTCAGAGTTTCGAGGAACGTCTTGACTACTTTCGCCACGTGAGGTCGAGCATTGTCGTGTTGCAAAATTACTTTTTCGTGTCTATCAGCGTATTGCGGCCGTTTTGCTTTTAATGCCCGACTCAAACGCATTAATTGCGTTCGATAAAGTGCACCAGTAGTTTTCTCAGCTCATAATAAATTACGCCAAGCTGATCCCACCAAATACACAACATGACCTTGGATCCGTGAATATTCTGTCGAGGTGTCGCCGTAGGAGTGTGGCCGGGCAAACTCCATAATGTGTGTCGCTTAGGGTTGTCGTAGTGCACCCATTTTTCGTCCCCAGTAACAATACGATGAAGAAATCCTTTTCGTTTTTGTCTTTCAAGCAGCTGTTCACAAGCAAATAAACGTCGCTCAACATCTCTTGGTTTCAACTGATACGGTACCCAGTATCCTTGTTTTTGGGTCATCCCCAGCTGTTCCAGGGGTTATGATACTGCTTACTGAGTTAGTCTCAATGATTTTGCTAGCTGTTCTTGAGTTTGGCACGAGTCTTCATTAAGTAAAGCCTCCAGTTCATCATATTCAAAAGTTTTTGCTCTGCCACTGCTATGCCGATCTTCAACAACAAAATCACCGCTTTTAAAGCGCTGGAACCACTTGCGACACGTTCTTTCACTAATAGTATCATCACCGTAGTATGAAATAACCCGATGAGCCTCAGCCGCCGATTTTTTCATGTTGAAATGAAAAAGTAAAATCTCCCGCAAATGACGTGAATTCGGCTTATAAGTTGACATATTTAATTAAGTGTTAACTATATTAACTATATGACGCAAACAAAAATTAACTAATATCGATGTAAGATTATATTTATAGATGTCAAAACTGATGGAAAACAACTTTGATTTATTTATTTGAACTATTACTGGCTACTAGCGCCATCGGTGGAAAACGGCGGGAGCAAAGTTGTAGACCTGTATAATAAAACTGAAGAAGCTACTTTACAATAAAATCTTATAAAAATATAGAAAATATACTTTCGATGATGATATTGTAAGTCTGGAGAGCTGGAGCACCTCACGGGAAATCAGAGGCGAGACTGTCGATGTCGTGAACGGAGTGAAACTATTAACCGTCCAATAGAGCGGACGTGCCTACGCTAATCACTTAAATAAGTAAATATACTATTACATATAATACATTATATTGTTTGTAATAGTTAATTACAAATGTAATAGTCAGTTACAAGAAGGTTTTATTGTATTATTTGTGCACTAGCGGGTACTTTTTCATTTTTATATTATCTTAAATTAATGTATTACAATATTAAACCGGAGAGAGATATAGCACTACTTCCATGTTATAAGATTACTTTATTTATTTCCTTCTATGCGATATTGTTTAAAAAACGTTATAAAATAATTTACAATCTAACAATCACATATGTGTTACCAAACTAAATGGTTGCTTTGTTAGTTTTCACATAAGCAAATAAAAAGTGAGGAAAAATAATTTATTCCTACGTTTACTGATTGTAAACACTACTACTATTGACGGTTCTGGGAGCGGAACTCTACTCCGCACTATGTCTTGTTACTCGAAGTAAGAAATATAAAAAATGAACTCCCCTGAGTGAGAATTGAACCTACTTGCGTTACATTAAGGCGCTGTGCTGCTGCCCCAGGAGAACCTTAATTGTATTTTTTTTATCTTGGACAGATAAAGAAAGTAGTTTTTTTATTTTTTGTGTATTCTTAAATTGTCAAAAACCATAAAAGGCGATGAGTTAAAAGTTCAACTTAGAAAATATTGGATCGAGTTTTAATTATAATGGTACTGACTTTGGTGGTGGGTGGAGAAGGAAGGTGGAGGAAGTAACATTTTATTCAGTAAAAAAAAATAACCAAAAATATTTGTACACTCACACTAGACGTGTACTCACTTCATCATCGCGCATAATATTTCACCCGCAAGTATGTGTAACTGCTCGTAACGTCACTTGTGTTGTTCGCAACTACCTACATATTCTTTGGAAATTAATTGTCTTGGACAATTTATTAACAGACAACCAACACACAGTGTTTCGAGAATTCGGCAAAAATTAGGAAATGAAATATCTTAACACTTGGTTTCCTCTGCCTGTCCTATGTGCGGGAAAAAGTGATAACGTAAATAATATATAAGAAACATTTGATTTAAGCTTTTAAGATTATTATTTAATCAGAAAAAAAACGTGTACATTTTTTTATATACTTCTCCGAGTGAAAATTTAACCTACTACCGTATGAAGTAATTCAATTTGTTTCATGTTATCGTACATTACTACTTTCTAAATGGTAATATTTTTATACATTCAACAACTTGCCGAAGCAAAATACTAAAAGATGACATTATAATAATATTGGAAAATCTAATACATCCAATTTACTCGGAATAAAATGTTAATATTATGCAAAAGGCGTCGGCATTAGAAGGGCTTATTTTTGGGCTGCGAAGAAAATGACTCCGGAAATGAAGATGAACGACGCCGCGGCTCACGTCGTGAGCGTGCGGGCCAGATATCACAAAACACCTATTAGACCTATTATATTATTATTCAAACTATACTTTACTTGTTTATACAGTTGGCTTGCCCGCGTCGCTAAATTGTGTTACAGTGATAATTCGTACTTTGAAATAAAATCAAACAGAATCGACTCCAGCACAATGTTTCTTAAAACTGAAACCTGTATCTCTCACATTCATTCAAAAATGTTACAATACTCAGTTCTCAGTTCTATTGAGCGGAAACAGTAAACGCCTTCTTCTCTTTACCTAGAGCGAGTAGACGAAAATATATTTTTTCTCTTAAGTAAAGGATTTGAACCAAAAATCTATGGCGTTAAATCAGCTGTCCCACTCTGTGTCTAAATAAAAATATAAGGTATAGAGAATCGTCATCATTAGTATATGTCAATTTTAACTATCTAACTGTCTAGCAGACAGCAGAGTGTTAGTAATAGGGTCCGATGTTACCCTTTGGCCGTAGTGCCATGCAGGGTCACTGTATCACTATTCAGGGTCTGTTTATAAGCACCCGACACCCGATTGGAAATTCGGAAGTCATTCTAGACGCGATGTCTTCAAAATTAGGTGACTAATAAATTTCCCCCCTGCCCCTACTATGCGAGAAAAAGCGTGAAAAATAATTTTCCTATATAAAGAAGACAAGCAAACTCTCTATGTGAGTATATATAGATAGAAGGGGTCGAGAAGAAGAGCACAAGTCGCCCAGTGTTAACAAACACATTTATCTAAGTCCTCCACACGCGCGCTGTCGGTAACTTTTGCCAGAGTGTTTTCAGAAAACGTGACGTCTGATAGTTGTAATATAATCTCCTTTTATTTTTGAAACTTATAGCACTATTTGATTAATCAGAAAAAAATACGTTTATAGAATTGAATATCGAGAGATTTGAACTTGCGATAAGAATTTCGACGTAGATTGATAAGAATGTACGGCTTAGCGGCTCCTACTAAGCCGTACACTATACTATTTGTATAAAATTCTTATACAAACATTTAAACAAAACATTTGGTAATTTCTACTTATATTTATATAGCAATTGAAAATTTGCATAGTAATTTTATTCAAGGCAATGTAAGGAGTCAATGTCGGCTGTTCCATTTATTCAGTTTTATAAAAAAAATATTATTTATTCCCGAACGACCACAGGCGCACCGCAGGCGAAGCCCCAAGTGAATGCTGCTGGCTTTCACTTATATATATTAGTGCCAGTTTCTGAGACTAGCGCTTCAACCAATTAGATATTTACAACCCATGACTCGTGTACGTACGTATCTCTCATTGTTTTCAACATTGCCAGTGAGTGGAATTCCGAAGTGAGCATAATAATTTAACATTGAATTGTTTAAGTTGTTGCTGCGAGCGCCAATTAAGGGACGGAAGCTTCATTCAACAGTTTTCATCGGTTTTTATTGTTCGTTGAAACTGTGCTATTGTGTGGAATATAAGACGCATTTTTAAATAAAGTCTCAATTCTTCGTCAGCTATTTCGGATAAATTGATTACTGTGCAGATATTTAAATTGCACCTTGCCCGCGTTCACTACACTACGAAACGAGTTCGCTCAAAGAAATTATTTTTTTATTTTTTTAATTGTATAATTAAATATATATAATTGTACCTACAGGATCTCCAAGTGCTGTTCTTCCCGGCACATGTTTGTTGGTCAAAAAAGCCGTTAGCGCGCCTCGAGTCGTTGCCGTTACCATTACACTAATTAAATCATGTAATTCCTAATTATCTCTAATAGTTATCTGAAGGGTCGTTCACGTCGACACCCGGGAGTGCGAAGTGTCTTGAGAATAAATATCTGTGGGTGTAAAACGTGTTCCTTTTAAAGATACGCCTAACTGATAGAAACTTATATTATTATATTATCTTTTGACCTGAATCAAAATAAATAAATGCCTGGTGCGGTCTCTTCATACAACATTCACCTCGAACACTGTCACCGTCCTCTTCGGTCATTCTCTCCAGGGGACCTCAACATCTCTACGTGACCTTTTTCCAATATCATCGATACTTGCCTATCTTACCACTCACTCTTGCGATATATTTCACATATTGTTTAGAGCAATGGAGTCTTAAAGATTATAAAATCGTGATCCTCAAAGCGTTAATCGACATTACACTAACACGAGCGACCACTTTACGAATACATCTTAACTAATAATTATAAATGAGCCCTGCAAGACATTGGTCTTGGCTGCTGGAACACCTCACGGGTACCTACATAATTGAGGACTCATCAAACTTCACAGTTCAATCGAAACTTCGTCGAAATAATGGATTTGCAGAACGTTGCCTTAAAGTATTGTGCTCACTTTCCAACAGAGAGTGGAGAAATCTGTCTCGCAGTCTTTATTCGTCTTACGAAGATGCTTTTATATTACAATTGACTTGATTGTTATTTCAATTCGAAAGATATGTCAGAGATAAAATTTGTCGAGTCAAAGTGCTTCGAAATTGTAATCACTTATTTTAATTAAATTCAAAGTATTTTTTAAGTTTAACTGACTTGATATTTACTTTGTTATTGCTTTAAGGTAGTCGTGGGTTTTTCTGTCCAACCAGATAGCTTTAATAACGACGTCAATGAGCTTACCTGACTGATTTTTAAAGAATAATGTGGCAGTCTTTTAATGTTTCTTAACAAATTCCAGCTTAGTTTGAAGCTCTAAAGTTTCTGAGAGTATTCCGAAGACTCTTTAAATGAACTTTTTATGTCGCTTATTATTTTTAAGCAAGACGGAATTACGGACTATACTTATCATATATTAATAAAATATGATAAGTGTGCGTATTGAGCGTCCGTATTTCCCCGAGTGGTAATCGAACCCGTCGCGTTTACAGCCACACGCTTGTCACTGCGCTATGACGGACTCTATACTAATATAAAAAAGTTGAAAATTTTGTTTGCTTAAACGCTCTAATATCAAGAACTATAAGTTGCAGTTTTTTTTTGTATTGGATAATATCCAGTGTTTGAATAATGTTATCATTCTAATTCTATTTCTATCCATTAAAGATTAAAGTTTTCAATAAAAGTTTTGTGGAAATTTTGTCAACCAAAATTTAAATCGACATTTTTTTTTTAATTCATAAAACACATAGATGTAAATCGGCAAACAAAAAAACAAACAGCCAAAATAATAAAAATCAACGTTTTGATTTCTTCTAAATTGAATGACCCCAGTCGTAGTTACTTTCATTTGACTGCCCGAGCGAAACTGAAAAGAACAAATAGTATGAAATAAAATAATAAAGGAAAAATTTGAACAAAATATTGTTAGCTTGGTGTCTAATACGAGTGTGCGAGAGCAGTAACAAACTTATTTAATTTAAATAAAACAAACACTTCATGTTAAGAAAGTTTGCCAAAATATAATAGTGAAAACTTGAAGCCGTGGTGCAGCGGGGCAGCGACGTAACGGCATTCGATTCCCGGGGAAACAATTATTTAGTTTTCTTTCTCTGGAAACAAGACAAAGCGCGCGTTGAGATCAGCTACTCAACACTCAATGTCTCGAAATATCCGAATACCCGATATGATATACCCCTTGGAATAAACCAATGATATAATGTGAATATATTTAATATTAATATTATAAAATACTCCACTTCGCCCTCAATTTAATATGAAATCAATATAATATATGACGGTCAATAAAAAATAATAATGTGAATAGAAGCTAATATAATATAATCAGTAATAGCTGACGCTGCTCGCCGTCTGCCCGCAATACAGTGTGATGACACGACCGCTCTAAACAACAGACCGAATGTTCAGTACATTTTTATGAGGCTTGCGCCCGAAGTCCCCGGTCAGTCAGTCAGCACTTCAGGACTATGATTTAATAACGTTGCGTGACCAAATGCTCTGGATTAAATTACTTTTTGTTAAGTGCGGCCTTTGTCATATGAATAGTTCGTATCTTAAAGATAAGAGTTTTAATCCAGGATCTATTTAAAGAACATTAACTTTAGATTGCTAAAAATATACAGACGTAAGTATACTAGAGGACCGGATGACGCTGTAATAGCGATATGTGCGCCACTTTATAAAAATGTTAATTTAGTCAACTCTATGGTAGAGTGTACAATGTTTTACTTATGATTTAACGTACTTTATAAGCATTTTTATTGAAAAATATTAGCGTTGTACACTTCTACTTCTACTACTTATAAACAAACCTAAGTGTGGGAAATGTCACACTCCTCCGTCCGTGCAATTTTCGTAAAACGGCGTCAAAGTTTTTGCTTCAAGTATTTTGATTGTAAATGGAGAAGTACCCTAAATATGAGATAGTAATAAATGAAAATATATAATCTAGAAATATAAATAAAATCAAAAATTAAAACACGTTTTTCTTTGGTTTATCCATATTAATTTATCAAGTTGGTTTAAAAATCATAAGTCGTCGGGAGGCCATGAATATTCAAGAGCGGAACCCGAAAACGCTCACTATTCATTTTACCACTTAGCATTCGAAATAAAGTTACCTTTGAATCTTTATTTAAGTACCTAACTTCACGTTCGGGATTCATCCAGTAGTCGGCGGTGTTCACGTTGGATGAAATGAGAGACGGTTAAAAATTAAAAAATATATACGTACACTTATGTATTTAAATTTTTTTTTTTTATTAATAATAAGATAAAACAGTCACAATTACTTGCGGGTAGACGTTAAGTTTTCTTGTTAAGATACCTCCAGCGATTCTTCTCGGTATGTTTCGCCGCGGGCTGGAGCGGCCTCCAACTTTTGTTTCAAAGCTGACCGGAGCGAGTGAGCCTCTACCGCCTTTGTGGACTAGTCGTGAGCTCTTTTATTTATGCTGATAGAAACTTGTACGACGCAACTTTAGTGTACGACTCGTCCAAAACGATAACTGGTTGACTTTCCTTACAATCAGAGCATTTTAAGAATCTAGTGGCTTAAGGAAAGAAAAATCTAAAAGAGGTTAAAAATTTGACACAAAAATCGACGTTCCTCGTTTAGAAAAATGTTTATAAACTACTATGTTTGCGAAGATTCCACAGATACCAAATAGTCAATATGAATCAAAATTATTTCTGACAAAGAACATCGCTTCAGGAATATAAATCCCAATAAATAAAAAATAAATAAAATAAAATAATTTATTTCAGATTAACATCCATATACTGTTAGTAAATAATAATAAAATTAAAACTATTATATTCTATTTTATTTTATTTGGCCCGTCATGATTTCTATCCAATGTTTTTGGATGCAACAATCTCGACGGGCCGTGATTGTCTTCAGAATGCTGTTGTGACTGACTGACCCTCATGCGCCGCAGCAGGGACGATGCTTTTTTACGCATAATAAAAAATAGGTCATAATTCCGCATTCACGGCGAGCGTCTTCACCGACTTTTCATAGATTTTATCGCTTTTTACTTATATTTAAAGACTGTTTTCATAGAAAGTAAAGCTTTACAAGCATGTATCTCCCGCGCTTAGCACATAATAAGAGTGTTACGTGACACGCAGACTCCTCCATCTTCCGCCTGTTAGAGACGACTCTGTTACAGATCCAGGTCAACTCAGAAGGATTGGAACCGCCAATAACAGATTTACAAAATTATATTGATACGTACTGTGTTGTCGCTGTGACGCGGCGGATTTCATACAAAATGTGGCAATATTGATGCATAAATGCTCGAATCTTTTGATTGCTCACAAGTTTAATTTTTTTTGTGCTTCAAGTGACCATAGACTTAAATATTTCATATTGATTTTAATTTGAAGCAGTCTGTGACCATCTACATCGTGTGACGATACCACACGGGTGACGTTATAATGGTATATTTGAAAACGAAAAAAACAAAAAACGTATAACAATATATGTAGTACTATGTTATTGACAACAGTATCGTGAGCTGTGTATGTAGTATGGAATTCCATCGAAATTTTTATACGTTTTACAACTAATTGTTTTTTTATTTAGCAGATTTATATAATATATAAGAGTAGTCACAGCCCCTACATACCCGGTGTCCAAAAGGCGCGAGTTCTAAAATATTTTTAGAAAAGTTGTTATTTTAGAAATATAACAACTGTTTTTTTTTCAATATGTATCAGTGTGTGTAGTGTTTTTAAATGTTACAAAGAACGAAGCGATCTTAACATCTTCACCGTATACAGCCTCTAGCCTAAATATCATTACGTTCCACTTTCGAGGAGTAATTACAAGACGTACACGCCTAAAGTCCGCTGTGCTTAACACAACTTCAATTCAACTTTCTTTATTAAGACGTTTTCTAATCTAAGCTTGACTTCAATGAAAGATACCGCGTCAGACTGTAAGGTATGCGCGTCGTGGTGAATTTCCACTCGGGAGAGTAAATTATTTCCATTTCGTTTTCCTCGCTCTAGTTACAAGATAAAACGCAGCGCTAAGTTCTGCCACTCAACTCGCAATATTTAGAAAATTTGTGACGAAAACCGGACGAACGGAATATCTTAACACTCATTTCCCTCTTCCTATCCTGTTGTGTACGGGATGCAGCGTGAAACTTATTTAATACACTTCGGAGATTTCAATTAGCGATATTGGAAAGAATTATAACACGGCCTCTTCTACCATTTACGTGAATCTTAGTATTAATATAAAGCTCATTGAATCTAATTGGAATCCTTGAAGGCATGTTTGAAGAAAACTTAAATATCTCCAAAGCCTGAGTGAACTAACAAGCGTGAATACGAAAGAGAATATGGAGAACAATAGCTCCGTTTAAAAACGCGTCTCGACTACTTCGACGACTAGTTTTAATTAAAACTTCGTCATCTCCGTCAGCACGAGCGGTGCTGCTTGAAGACTTCTTCAACATTTACGCATTACGTTGAATTGCATTTTAGCTGTTAGACGTACGTATTATTTACTACTTTTTTATCATTTCATGAATGTCTTGCTGGAATAAGGTAAGTAAGGAAACATCAAATATCATTATATAAAATAATAATAAAGGATCCCGAGTGGAAATCGAACCCACAAGGTCGCGTTTACAGGCTGCCTGCCCGCATGTGCTACAAGCGTTTTATAAAATTATTTAATTCATAATCTTTTCAATTAGAATTAGACATTTCTACTTGACCACGATATTTTTTTAAGGAATAAATTTCGTACAGCGTTTGTTACAGAGGTATATAAAAGTAGAGGTATATAAAGTAATAACTATAGTATTGAGGTTAAAGGACTCTCATAAATTGTATTTATACAGTTATTGTACAGAACTGCGCTCACTCTTGTCAACGAACTTGGAAGTTCGCCGCCGCCGACCAGCGAACGTGGCGACGTACGCGACGGTTGTGGGTTCGATCCCCACTCGAGAAAGTGAAATTTTTATTTACTTATTTTTTTCATTTTTTCGCTCTGATGTTGAGGCAAAGGGTAACGTTGAGTTCTGCCACTCAACACGCAATACCTCCAGAATTCGGCAGAAAGCTTATTAACTAAAAAACAATACTTAAAATCAACGTATATCTCACAAATTCAGCAAAATGAAGCTTTAGTTCGTTGTATCCACTTCCGGTTAACTTCCGCGATAACACTAACTAACGACCGCTAACTACCAATCTTAATTATTTCGCTTCATATGTCTGTATGTGTGTTTGTGTGTGTGTGTGCGTGTTTGTGTCCCACAGTCTACACTCTATAATTATTATTATCATTGTGAAAGCTCTCAGGTGAATTTGTACAAGATTTCAGTTTTTATGCTTTTGTGTTTTTTTTAGCAACACGTGTATCCCGCACACAGCAGGGTAGGCAGAGGGAACCTCCTCTTAAGACATTCCATTCCCCACTTTCTGCCGAATTCAACAGGCATTGCTTGTTGAGTGGCAGAACTCAACGCCGCGCTTTGCCTCGACACCAGAACGAAGAAAATGGAAATATAAACGTAAATAAATATTTCACTTCCTCGAGTGGGAATTGAACCCACAACCGTCGCGTTTACACGCGACACCCTTGTGCCACCGCACCACGACGGTAAACAAGCGTTCAGGTCACCTGATGGTAAGTGATCACCGCCGCCCACGACCCCGTGCAACACCAGAGGACCTACAGGTGCTTTGCCGACCTTTACGATGGAGATAGACGCGCTTTTTGAAGGTACCAATGTCATATCGACCTGAAAACACTGCCGCGAATAAGCCATTCCACGTATCCATTATCGTGAAAGCTTACAATTAACTTATTAAGTGCTATATTTCTTATTGGAGTTATATAGGAGATATCAGCACGTGGCGGGAGGGGGTCGGTGCCTGGCCTATCTGCGCTCTGCTCTATGAGACAGCGCTGTCTAATAACGGTACGTACTACAGTCTACAGTGGGTACCCTGACCATTCTTATTTGTATGTTTCCAGGTTCTGGATAAAATGCTTTTAAAATCAACTTTTTGTCAATACAATAAATGTATAATATATATTTTGTATAAACTTTCTCTGTATCCCACATAGCGGGATAGACAGAGAGGACCTGGGTTAAAATACTCCATTCTCAATGCACGTAATTTTGCATGCGTGCATTTTGCAAGCATTGCATGTTGAACCGTGAACTCCATCACTTTATTTTGTTAGCACAGCGAGGAGGCGAAAATATTTTTTTACTTCATGTGGGACTCGAACCTACAACTCTCGGGTATATCCCTATAATTTTGATCTAAATAAATTGAATTACAAAATCAACTGAAATAAATATCTCTTTGTACATGTGAATTTAAAATTATCCGAAATTTCCGGTTCGTTAAAGTTTAAAAGACAAGTGAAAGCCTGTCCCGCGGCGTGATATGAAACCTTGGTTCACGTTTATTTTCCAAGTAAAGTTACAATATTAGAGTGACAGACAAACTGACAGATATATATTTGGCTTCTCTTATCTTATCTTACTAAGACATTTATATAGTTTTACTAGTAAACAGAGAGCCTCGAGTGCCGGAAAGTAGCAAGAGATAACAAATTTTAACACTTCATTTTGTCAAGGCCTACAACAAAATTATTTATATTATATATGCCTTACCATCAAGTAAGCCGTATTTGCTGTGAAATTCATTTATATTATATTTTAATTTTTAATCAATAAATTATATCTAAAGAAGTAACCTATTGTCTAACCTAGTATCAAAACGCTTTATTACAGCGTATAACGTGGCCGTACGGATGCATTTGAATTTATACGATTTTTATATTATATATATATATATATATATATATATATATATATATATATATATATTACTTATAATAATATATACATAGTTAAAAAACCGTATTGACGACTGGTGTCACGTGTATCATACACGGAACACGATGGTCGCAGTCGTCGAATGATTGAAAAATAATAATTATTATTTTATACTGCAAAAGTAGTAATAATTATTATTTATTACTACTTTTGCAGATTACTTTATATGTTTTTTTTTTCACTGCATTTTTACACATATTATAATATGTGTTTTTACATATATTATAATATATTTATTTCCTATCTACTTTTTATCTCATTTCACCATTAAAAAAAGCCTGAAGATCAATTCTATAATAGCAAAATGTTCTATTTTAAAACTAACATACAGACATCAAAACGCTTTTTCGTCAACTTAGATATAACCCGCGATAGGCCGTTTCCAGTTGGGCCAGAGAGATTGGCGACCGACGATACTTCACAATGGGTCAAATGCTCATACAATTACAGATAAAGAAAAGATCGAAACGCGTAATAGCAGCTTTATCAGTTAAGCCAATCTATTTTTAATCAAAACCTCTTGTTTTTTTTGCTGGCTCACGCTTTATTTTTAGCAAATAGCAATCAGTACCCAGAGAGAACGGAGTATCTCGTTCACCTTGTCCCAGGAACTCCTTGTCGTCATTATTTTGCTCGCAAAATGATTTTTAGGTTTTAATGATATCTGTGTTTTCAAAAGTCAATCGAAGTCTCCTCCTGCCGCTTTTACTCTTCAAAGAATCATATAGCACCTGTACGATATGTTGCTATAAAGGTCAAATATTTTTTATTAAGCATCAATTCAAACATTTTTTTTCATATATTTATACTAATAATCGTCTTATATTTTGAAAGAACGAAGTGTCTTGACACTAAACATAAAATTATATTAATAAAGTGTAAGTGATTGGATGGATTTGAGTGGATAATGCGTAAAGATTAGCAGGATAACATCTTTATGGCGCAGTTACCGCGTTCATTGAAAAACGTCGTGGCTTATCATAATAAAACATAGCCAGTTAAAATGTCTAACTGTAGCTCTATATTGTTTACATCAAAACACTCCCCAAACAAAATGACGTTAACGCGAGGAGCTCAAACTTGGCTGTATGAAGCAAGTTCTAATCAAATACAGTGAAAGAGGATCGTTGCAGTGCGCGGTACAACTCCAAAAGAAGAGCAAAGTTACGTAGTTAAAGTTAGCCGGCGACGACCGTCCACTGGACAAGTAGTACTCTACTTCATACCGTAGCACCGGAAGTACCCGCGAGCGCTGTATCTGCTTTCGTACATATGTTTCTGTTTGTAGCAGGTATGCAGCGAAGAACGATGTTCATTTTTCATGAGATTGTCTCTAGATCATGCAGCGAGAGAAATAAAAGTACCTACTCTCATATATGTCAAAATAACAATTATTTTTATATCCAATTACTAACACAACATACTGGTTTACAATAAATTCTATATTCAGTAATTTAACACAATATGTTTGAACTTTATACAAAGGCCATCATGACTGCACCTCGCCAATCGCCTGCGACCTCCCCTGATTTCCAGCGTAAATTGCAGAAAAACCAGAATAAGTCCAAGACGCGCGGCCCATCATATTTGATCATCTCGGTTTACCACTTTTCAAGCTTCGTATTGCACTCTAAACTTCTTTTATACTGTTTTTGGAGGACGTTGCTACAAAAGATATGAGCATTTAATTATTATTTATGCTATAAAGTTCACTGCTTAATGTACTTATAATGTACTTGCCGTTGATCTTGCCGTTATCTTTATTCGCCGCATTATCAAAACCTCAGGTATATGCCAAACACAATCCTGAAATTGGTACAGAACCCTCTGTTAGCGAGTCTGACTTGAGTCTAGTCGGTTTTTTCATAAATACACTTAAATAAACATTTGTATATTTCTAGCGAGCATAGCCACACGAGGCCGCTAGTTAAATAATAAAACGTTTGTATAAAAAGCAAATACTTCAGTTTGATAGTTCACAAGAAAAAACACTTGATACGGCTGTTGATTTAGGAAGCGAGTGTACCTGACAGGGCCTTCCCCCTGTCTCCCCCCTACGCACCTTCCTCCTTCCTTTTTCTTGTATCTTTGTTTAGAAAGCTCTTACACCTCGTCAGGCAACGTGTTCTCGAAGTCATCATAACCCAGCGGCACCACGTGTAAGCGCGACGGTAATAAGTTCAACACCCACAATGAACATCACGCAATGTATTGGAAACTGGCCGATAGGTGAGGAATGTCGAATGAATATGTTAGTTTGTTTCGATCGCTTAGCCGTCACATATTACCATAGACTGCCAAACACGCAAAATCGAATATGGAAAGGAGAATAGCATTTTTATTTAATCTCCATATTATTTTATGTTTGTAAACGTCAGATACAAAGTTCGTAATTAGTTTACTTTAATATTTGAAATTAAAGAAACATATGGAATCGCAACTGCTTCCTGAGTTTCATACATTTTGAATCGACTTGAGTGGAGTTGAAACAAATCTCAGTAGATTTGTCAAACGAATCTATATTTCTGTTAGAGCTAAGTGGAATACAAACTAGATTATATTTGACGACCGTTCGTCCACAACGAAGACAAGCTCCCCGGACAGGTGCGACATAGTAGTTCTAAGCAAATAAATAAACTTCAAGCTAATACTAACTTACGATAACACACTTATGCTTATATGTTTACAAACACGTTAGCTTCACGTTTTATCCCGCACACAGCAGGGTAGACAGAAGGAACCTAGTGTTAAGACACACTGTTCCCCACTTTCTGCCGAATTCAAGAGGCATTGCGTGTTGAGTGGCGGAACTCAACGCCGGCTTAAAAATGAAAAACTTCATAAATAGTAAATCATTAATCATATGGGGATCGAACCCACATGACGCCATGCCACGACTGTTTCAACTTTTGTAAATACTGAATACTATAAGTAAAACACATTATTCAATAAACGTTATTTGATAAAAGATATACAAGTCCGGGTACTGCGAGTATCAGAAGCTCGGCTTCTCTTGTCACGAAAAAACATTCTTTAAAAATCCCGCAGCTCAGCGCCCGCAATATTTACAAATAGCCCACTAGTTTTAAGGGAATACACAGACGAAAGTATTGGTGGCACTTTGTTACGAGATAATACGAAATTATGTAACAGAGGCCCCCGTGACGCAACGGCACAGCATCTGTTGTAGGTTCAATTTCCATTTTCTCGCTTTGATAACAATACAAAGCGCGGCGTTAAATTCCGCTACTCAACACACAATGTCTTTTAAATTCGGCGGACAGTGGATAAAGTGCTCTAACTGAGTAATATTACTACAAGAATTCGTTGTATTATAATAAGAAGCATTGTACGAAAATCATTTGTCACATGCAAATTTAAATACCAAGTCATAATAAATTCATACGGGAAGCTCCTGTCGTCACCTGCAGCAGCAGCAGCGCTGCACAGCACACAGCAGCAGTGATGGGAGCACTAGCTCAGCTGTATAATAGACCGTAATTACAATCCTCAACTTAATAACACACACACGCACACACGTGTACTCGTACACGCTACTTACTGTAACAACTAGATGAATGCAAATATATTTTAAAACTACCACCGCGGCGAATTTAAGCAGTGTACACAATTGTCATAAGTTTATTAGTCATAGTCTCTACTTGGGGGAATTAGTATATTTTAAAACAATTATTTATATATCAATTTCTGAGTCGAATATACAATGCGGCGTTGTGTTCCGTTACGCAACACGCAATGCCTCCAGTATTCGCACAAAAGTGGAGAGTAAAAGTCTCAACGGGAACGGAGTTGCCCTTTACCTACCCTACAACCTGCGGGATGAAAAAAATTGAAAAATATCGACTAGAAATTCGAAGCTAGTTTTTGAAAATACATGAGAATAAAGGTTTTAAAAATGAAAAGTGGAACACGCATACTATAACGACAATTTGTTCTGGCGGCCATCGACACTAAAATGTGAAGTATTTTAAAAATATATATTTAACCCGCGAACAAACGCTGGAAGGGTCGATTGTATCTAAAATAAAGCAAAGTTAGAAATAAATAAAGATAGAGAATTCAGTATTGTAATAAATAATAGATATAGAATAGATTAGTCAGTTTTCGTTTGCGTTAAAATTTTTTATAAAAAACAGGCTTTCCTACAAATCACAAATCCCACCAAAATCACCTCAAATGTTAGCTAAGTTACGTATAGGTGCAAAGTTTCATATTGAGACAAATATCACGCGGACTCAAATTAAGTTTCTTAGATTAATATAATAAGAAAGTCTTAAGTCAATCAATAAAAGCATGTTAGAAAATAAAGAAAGTTTCTATTAAGATGAACATGGACAACTCTCAATGATCTTATTTCAATAGTCGCAATCAAAATAATTCCAAGAACTGAATTAATATTGTAGTGACTTGAAATATAATAACTTATATAGAGAAAACACATCTCACAAATTTATTAATACAAGTACTGGTTCTCATGGTAAGTAGTACTCGTCGTAGTCTTGAGTTAATTACATGATTGCTTATTCATTACAGTCAATCATCAGGCAATTATACCATAATTAACTGTGCGGGCCGCCATAGACCGGGCTCTGTATTAGAAGAGGTTTGGTGATGACAAAGCAAACGAGCGTTCCGGTCACCTGATGGTAAGTGATCACCGCCGCCCTGGAACCTGTGCAACATCTTTAACTTGCAATAGTTATTTCGTTTACGGAATAAATCGAATTCAAAAAACGAATCGAATGAACATATAAAAAAAGCTACAGACAGTTCTGCTGAGAAGAGCCAGCAAGAAACTCAATAGTTGCTATTTTCATGTCAATAGAATAATTTCATTATTACATGAAAACTGTCAGCTATCCTGAATGACATTCAATAGATATTAATTCCATACATGTTTATCCTCTAAATATTCTTGAACAATGTAATATGTATTACTTGTTTGGATTTTTTTTTTACAGATACTTTAAATTGTTGTATTGGCAAACTACGAAATGATCATATGCTCAAATTCAGCAAAAAAAGTTGAAAGTAGCTTTCAAATTCTTTTCTTTTATTATTTTTTTCTTTTCATTTGTCAACTTTGTTGAAGACAACATTCATGAGGTCATCTTGGCGATCTTGGCGATGGCGATGCAAGATCGGATCGACCGAGTCGGGCTAAGCGCCAGTTATTGTGGCTTCGATTTCCACTTGTGGAAATGATTTATTTTGTATTTCCTCTGAAATCGAGAAAAAACTCGCTTGAATTCCGCCAACCAACACGCAATGCTCCCAGAATTCAGCGAATAGAGGCGAACGGGGTGTCTAAACACTAGTTTGTCTACTGCTACTAGTTTGGCTGATTTTTTTTCTATATATATTAATGAAAATAAAATGACAACCTAAACGGTGGACCGTTTTTGTAATTTTCATAGTTTGCTGAATAACGCCATCATAGTTGAGGTACCCTAATAAAATGGTATAACTTACAGCGGTACGGATAATCGGTTTACATTTTCCGGATCGACGACACCGCCTTGCTGATTGTGTAGTAAAACGTATTACGAGAAATACTACGAAGACCTCCGACTAGCGACTCGAATATTCCTATTTGAAGCTATTTCTAAGCCATTGAATTTATTTAATAACTTTCTACCATTCTCCTTATTTGCTTTCAATGCAATATTTCTTCAATTTATAAATGATATTTGATAATATTGTACAAGAATTAAATTTTACTACAGGAACTAGTCCTTTTTATTTTTCCGCACTGGTACATTAAAGGGCAGTGTAGAGCTCCGCTTCTCAACGCGGAAAGCTTCAATGAATGAGTAGAGTCTAGAATTTTATTATAAATTATTATAAGGTTTCCTGATCTGTTAGAAAACACGTGTTTTTGAAAGTACTAGTATTATCCTTTATTAGCCTCCGGTTAGTTTCAAAACATTGGTTGATTTTGCCCCCGAATAAGTGTCGAACCTGTGTCAATCGGTGGTTGACACCGCGTCCGTTGAGGTCACGATTATATAGTCAGTAGTCATTTGATCTCACATCCCAAACGGCTTACTACAAATAAAACATCAAAAAAGTCGCCATTAGAGCGCGCCATGACGTCGGCGACCGCGACATCTGTTTGACAGCTTGATGCCAGTGCTGAGTGTCAGCGCGGCGCTGACACTCAGCACTGGCTGGCAGGCGCAGGCATCAATTTGCGAACAAGTAAAGTCTATAACTAGTCATAGTGAACAGCCTGTAACTGCAGCATGCAGTAGACGGTACCGTAGCGTAAGTAGGAATATTTAGTTTGACCTCGATGTCGAGCGCAGTCGGAGCGGCAAGAACCACAGTTACAATAACTGTTTACATTTCTGTCGTAATTATAGTTGAAATTTTATAAAACGTGAAATGCGATGTTTTATTTACAATATACGCGACATTTAAAAGCGCTTATTCAGATATACGCATGTATAAAGTCAAAAATCCTCACAAGTGCGCTATGGTCTCTATATACCTCTTTTATCTCGTCCAGTGTCATACACCTCTTCATACATGATCTCCTGGGGATCCTCATTCATTTTACTTAACCTTCCTCCAGTAAAAGTCAAAATCAAATAATTAAAATAAAAAGTCAAAGTCAAATAATCTACCACCAGCTCACTAAAGTGAATGCCTCAGATCCGAGAAGAACTGACGCAAAGAACTCATTGATCATCAGCATTATTTTTATTTTTTAAATCAATTATAAAAACACATTTTAACATTTCTGACAATGATATAATACTTTGAAACAGACTGACGCGAGCATTTCGAGTGAGTTATCGTTTATGTTATCATTAATTTGGTATTATATAACCTTTTAGATTGTGATATAGAACATTCTCGGACATAGTACAAAACATAGTAGAAGATATGAAGAGCAGCAGCGGCGTCAGAACCTTCGACTTTGTGAAGTAAAAGAAGATGCCATCTTAGTCATTGAATTAGAATGTACGTAAGTACTCAGTCGTTAAGAGTTCGACGGCGGACTTTCGCCTTAAGTGCTTTTTAACTTGTCATTCTGTTACGTGATCGGAACTGAGGATGACGTACGGAAACTTACTAAATTAGGATTACGGAGACCGAATCTCTCTCAAAAAAGTTATAGTCTCTCTTTTATCTTTTTATTTTAGTTTCACGACTTTCGTCTCTAGACGTTACACCAGAAACCCCCACCACCCCCTCCCCTTTGACTTACCGCTGCTTACCCAGCTTTAAGAGAAATTAAGTCAGATTAGCAAAAAAGATCTTTTATAGCACAAGTACACACAATGTAATCAAATATGTATTGTTTATAGTAGCATTTACGCTTTATAAGCTAGGAAATAAATGTTATTTTCTCATTGGACTTACAAAAATATTTTCCTTGAAATCTGAATACAATACAATAACAAAATGCGAGTCGTATTAAAGCAAAATACCGTCGAGAGGTAGATGAGACCCGTCATACTTTACGTGACAGACGGAGGAGATGACAAAAATCCGAGATGACCTCCAATGTTAATGAGACGAAGATACGACGTGTATCTTCAAAATATAAATCATAGAAGTATTACGTTTTATAGTAAATGTTATATTAAAATGGTTTTATCGAAATCTAATTATAAAGAAAAGAATAAAATTAAATGTTTATGATTTTTCCAAAATGAATTATGTCTTTAAGCGCAATTCGTCGAAAATTTGGGAGAAAGTGGGAAACAAAAGTATCATAATGAGAACGGAGCTTAACGCTAACTTAACTAGGTGGCTGTTCCCTCTGCGTGCTATACTTGCCCGAAATACAGCGTGACGTTATAAAAAGTTTACTTGTTGTAAGGAACATATGGTTTTTTGAAAACAGTTCTACGTACTCGTAGCTAAAATGAATAATATTTCACAGTCACGAGGCTACAAATTAAATCGTCAGGTCAGATAATCCATTTCTTAACTTAACTACTTAACATATTTTCTATTAAAGAAACAATATAGAGTGGGAGAATAGGAATCTAACCTCCATAACTAATGTACAACATTGTTACACACGCTATACATATTATATTAAGTTACTTTCAAAACGGCCACATTTATGATATTATAAGGATAATCATCTTCTTACAACTCTACGGACAATATTCTTGCAGCTAACTTTCCAAATGAAAGTTATTTAAAACGGAGAGCAGCGCGGTAACGGGGCATTGACTCGGGACTGAAATAATATATTAAATAAAATCGTATTTGGCATTACTTGGCTTGTAAGCCACGTTGCTGTAGAATGAGCCATTCAAAAATAATAAAAGCGAGATGTACCTTAAAAACCTTATTCTCGTTACTCGCACATGCACATGTGTGCATTAAAGGAATCAATTAAATAATAGGGTAGTGTAGGCGTGTAGGATATTACGAACTAAATGTGACCTTGAACTTGAATCATAGTCACAAGGTATTCATTTTGTATTTTTTTTATTTTCATACATCTTATAGGTCCTATAAACGGAAAGGTTTTGGGTTCGATCCCACTCTAGGGAATGAAATATTTAATATTTTCATTTCTTGCTCTGGAAAAGAAGCCGAGCGCCGTGGAATTCGGTGGAAAATGGGGAACCGAGTGTCTTAACGTTAGGTTTTTTCTGCCTGCCCTACTGTGCGGGATACAGTGGGAAGCTAAACTATATATTATTTAATAAAAAAATCAATCTTCACTTCAGTTCCCAGAACTCGTGGTATAAAGGGCGCTTAAATCCCCAGGACATTATTTTATATCGCAAAAGTCTTAATATTTTAGATATATTTCAGATTTAAGAAAGTAATAAATTAGCTTTCTTTCACAATAAAGTATTAGATCCGTTATACAAGAGTTACGGTGGGTACTATAGAGATGATACGTCGATAAGCCGATACCACCGATACATAATGGCGCGCTTTGTGAATCAAAGAATGAGTTTTAATAACAATCTCGCGGGTTTCTCTTTAGTTTATGGCTGAGAGGGGAGTGTTCACCTTGTTAACATTATTGATTCTGTAATCTTGTAATCTGCCAATGGAGAACTAGTACACCTAACTAGCTTTTTGTAATTAAATAAATCATTTTTAATTTGAGGTTATATAAAAAAATCTCATAAATTTATAAACATTATATTAAATAGAGGAACGAAAATATTTTCTTAATAAAATACTTTATAAAATTCAGAAGATTCTAAAACGTTAGTACATAAACGACTTCATCCTGTTTCATCGTCTAACTTTTAATTCAATTTTGGCATGTTTTGTAATTACGTCACACGCTACGCTGTGTCTGCAGTCGGGGAGACCTCGACCACAAAAATATAGTTAATAGTAAATATTTAGATAGAAGTTACAGAGGTTGTCGAGCGCAAGTCGGTCACCGTGTCGCAGCCACCTCTACCGTCGTAGCGGCGAGCGGGGATCCCCCGCGGATCTCTACGCTTTGTTAACGCTCTGAATAATATATTTACTTGTTAGCTGTGAATTCGTCTCATAAACCGATCCATGCTCTTATTTTTTGACAAGTTCTTACAAATTCATTTATTTGTAGTGAAATCAACTTAATTCTAATAATACTTTATTGCACAAATATAAAAATACAGTTTATAAAATAATTCGAAGATAAACAGGTTCATGCTCTGTATCGCACACAGCACGGTGGGCTGACGGAACCTAGAGTAATGACACTCCGTTCCCCAGTTCTCATCTTTCTTAATAGACATAAAATATTATAATTTTTTTAAGTTAAGTTAAATTATATATTTTTTTCAAATATTAAATGAATATTTGAAATATATTAATATTTGTAATAAGTTTTGCTTAGAAAATAGTGAAATAAATATTGCCTTTACATGCATTTTATACACATATATTGTTTATTCTGTTATTTATATTTTTGTACGTCTTTTACTTTCTGTGTGCAATAAAGAACATTCTATTCTAATGAAATAAATAAAACGTGGCGATTATCATCTTTTGGTGTGAAGCTTGTGGACCTTTACGTGGAGGAATTTAATTCTAAAGCTACCTTTTGTGACTTTACAATTACATTGGTGTGTTGCTGCCGGCCCCGCCCGGTATGCGTGAGAAAGCCCACAAAAGATATTGGAATTTTAGACAAACAAAATATCTGAGATATTTGAAAAAGATCGGTCGATCAATAAAACAAACCTTTGTTGCTTGATACCTAAATTAAAATACCGCACGCTCGGTGCTCTGTGCTCTGTGCAGGCCACGAGTATAACTATAGAGTACAGCTATAGAATATACTACATACATCACTCTGCCTTTCGATTGAATAACACAGATGAACATTGAAATCTTATAGTAGATAAAATCACAAAATCCAGAAAATATTGAACATAATAATATAAAACAAGTGTTATATTTCTTATTACGAGCCTCATACCCGCGGCCTCGCTCGCGTTGTCAAATGGAAATAATTAATAAAACATATAACTCTCTTTTAGACCCTGATGCAACGATTAATCTAAACGCCGCCAAATAGATTCTCAGAAACAAAATTAATATTTAAATTGAAGTTGATTAAAACCAATAGTTCCTAATTTACATGTAATGAATATAGATGTAGTACATATATTATAATAGTTATAATTTTATTTTCTCCTGTTGAAATCAATATAATTTAGATTCCAGATTTTTCCTTCTCATATTCCCGTAGCGCTAAATGACGGTAATAAATATGTCCACATTCGCGAGCACATGCTCACCAGGACGTGGCGGATGAAGTTTCTTCAATAAACGTTCTCAAGAGACGCATTGAAAACGATCAAATGAACTAAATTACGATCAATTTGAAACTCAGGGCGTGATAAGAATGCAAACTAATCTACTGTCACGTTCATTCATTTATTCTGAAGTATACGCTATTGTCTTATTAGGAAAAAGTATCTAAATGATGCTGGTGATGTCAGCGCCGCGAGCAGCAATTTAGATGCAGCTAGTGTTCTTACAAGTAGTAGTTTAAAAGTATTTGTGTTATCCTATCTTTTCAAAGCTCAATACTTATATTTATATATATATTAAATTTATATAAAATTTAAATTTTAGATTAATTTCGTATTTAATATAGAGAAAATTTTTCATAGAAATATGTTATAGGAATATTTTTTTCTTATTATGTACTTTTAAACTACACATAACTACATCTAATACATCTGTATTTAAGAAAAATCTGAATAAAATTTTTAAGCAAGTAATTTTCTTACAGCTTCACTCTCTACTCTAAAACTTAGTATTAAGAACGTAATGTTAAGACAGAAGAACAAAAATAAGAAAATATATATAGAGACAAAGAATTGTTTATATCATTACGAGTGTAGTAGTAGTGTGAGGCATGTGTGATATTGTCTCAACAAAACTGCAAAACTGATCCTACAGTCGTATTATTAGAAGCTAATGTGTTCTCTGCCATATAAAACTTACAAGTTAGACAAAACTACTATAGAAGACAAATAACGGCAATAACGTCGCGTCGAGCTAACTGCAACTCCGTCACGAGAATAACGCGGGAGATAGCTAGAACTCACTTATTATATTATTTGTTGTTTGTGTAAATTTTGTTTTACGCCGTATTTTTATCGAAAATTGAGCGGTGCTTGGGAAAATGAATGTCTTAACTTCTTACTTTACTTTTAATAATAAATATAAACTATTTCATATTTATTTACGTTTATATTACGTTTCTATGCTCCAGTGTCGATGCAAAGCGCGGCGTTAAGTCCTACCACTTAACACGAAATGCCTCCAGAATTCGGCAGAAAGTTGTGCCTCGTGTTATGAAACGCAGTGTCATAACACGAGGTTCCCTCTGCTTACCTTACTTTGTGCGCGATTTCATATTCATTATGGATATAATCGAACGTAGTTGCGTAGCTTTTTACTACGTCACTGCGCGACGGCGCGTAGGTTCATAACTGATGTGCTACGGTGAATTTACGCCCTACTCGCGGTGTCACTGACAGTAATAAGAAATATTTAAATATGGCCTTAACTAGACAGATATTGTTTTCTGCGCTTCGGGAAAAAAAATAACCTAATGAAAACCTAAAATATTTGTGTATTTTATTTTTTTTATTAAATAGTTCGAGAGTTGCTTTAGTTTATTTACTTTGTAATATTTAGTATTTATACTCTGCGTTATATAAAATTAAGTATCTAAGGCGTGACGCAGCATCTGATTGTAATCGCAACGGTTGCAATTATTGTGTGTTGAACCACCATGCACGTAATAACGTAGTAACGTTGCTTTGATACCATAGCAAAGAAATTTAAATATTAAATATTGCATACCCCGCTTGGGATAAAGCGTGAATGTACATTTGCATATGATATGAAAAATGCCTATCACACTTTAATATATATTACAAAATAGATTACCGCGATCACTAAGATCGCAAAGCCCATGAAAGTTAGTCAACGAGAGAGGACGCCGCGCTATTGAGACGCGTAGTCGAGCGGCCCGTACTAGTGTCACTTCAAATCTAGTTCACTGTCGAGCACCTCTCTACAGAGGAAGCTGCATAACCAACGACACCAACGACACTTAAGTGTTAACTGGCAATCTACTTCAGAGGAAGTTTACTATTATAAATGTGGTTAACCACACAGTTTTAGCATTAGCTTCGTGTTGTATCGCAAACATGTCATGGTATCATGGCAGAGGTCCGTTCCCATTAAGACTTCCAGCTCGTGGAGCTGGAAGTATACGCCTTATACTTATACGATAGTAATTATGTGCTCACAGCAGTTCGTGTAATGCCGTTATTATCATTATATATATTTTTTATTATTATTTAAGTGTTTTTAGAAAAAAATATTATGCGTAAATTAAACCTTTTTAGGGCTTTAATTGGGTCTGCTCACCTACAGTTATTGTGTTTCACTAATATTAAGACTCTATTTCCCACTTTTTGCCAAATTTTCAAAACATTTGGTGTTGGATGATAAAATTTAACACCGCACTTTATCTTGTTACCGGAACGAGGAAGTGAAAACATTAAATATTTCATTTTATCGAGAGGGAATTGAACCCACAACCGTCACGTTAGCAGTCACACGTGTCGCCATTGCGCTACGACGGATTTAAACTGTGATTTTCTTTCAAAGTAAATTGTTGTACTTAATAAAAATATTTGTTCAGTCCGTATCTATCTGTGTTGTAGGTGTTCGGGAATTGTGGGATATAAAGTAGCCTCTGTGATACTCAGCAATTATTTATATCTAGCAGTCAGGTATTAGTTCTGGAGCCCACTTAAACAGAGAGACAGACAGACGACGTCATTATTATTATTTTAGTTATGTTTTATTATCGTGTAGATTACTATTTAGAAATCAGAGTTAAATTTTATTTATATGTATAGATATCATTTAACTTTTAGAAATAACAGATATTTAAATAAAAAAAAATGAACCGTATATTTAAAAATGTTTCCGTGTTATTTAAAAAACATTCAGGTGAACTATCTTTATTATAATAATGGCACTTCAATAGGCGACGCGGACGCGACGGCGGCGCGTGTCGGCGTGCTCTGTGCACTGTGCAGCGCAATGCGATCGTAGATTTATGGGACAGCGACGCTAATGTTTGCTACATTTCTAGTTCAGAAATAGGAAAAATATGGTAGTTACAGGAACAAATCATTGTCTTTGTTCTTATTTGTTGCTTTGGTCATACAGATATCGAATGTCGACATATTACGATGTGGCTCACACGGTTCAAATGTGATATGGTGTAATAGATTCGGGATATATTTTTTCAGTTTCACACTGTAACCTGCGGGTGGTAGGGCACGCTGTTTTTTGTGATCAAAGCGAGGAAATGAAAAGAATTTATTCCCTAAGTAGAAATCGAACCCATAACTGTCGTTTTTACAGTCAAATAGTGTGCCGCTGCACTACGACGAAAAATATTAATTTATTTTGCTTATCTGTTCTGATGAGATAGAGCGTTGATGCGCCATATATTTGAATGACATTAAAGTGACTATACCAATATGGTTACTAACAGAAGGAACAGTAGTAAATTGACAAGTATTTGTAGCAAGTAACCCGTCTTACAGCACTACTGTAGGAGCTTTCACTAGCAAATTTAAAAAAATAATAATGAAAGTGAGCGAAATTAAAAAAAATCTGCTAATACACAGTTATCGAACGATCACAGAGCACCACTACTCCACTATGACACCGTATTCGTTCGTCATTAAAGCGGTGCGTCACTTCGCTTCATTTAACTGTCATTCTCGTAATGACGCGAGTAAATGACACTATATATTGTCAGGGATGTAGTCAAACTTCATTAATAAATTCATTATTAATATTCAATTTAACATGTGAAATGTTTTATTAATTGCAATAATATACACTTTTATTACCCAAGAGAAATAAATTTTATGTTTTTTTTTAATATAAATAAATAAAAAATATACAAAACATGGTCTTCCGACAGTGAGCAGAGTCCAGACCATCGGTGGCTACATCCAAAAATTTTGACAGTTTTTCTTTCTCAACCTACACGAGATTTTCGTCGATCTATATGTTGAACGATTATTCGAAGTCACCTGAACCTGATTTGGATAATTCTCTTTTTGTTTGAAAGGGTATACCTCACAGGTTATATACCTTCCATGTCGACCACGTCAAGATCTAATAATGGTACCCTGGAGAAATCAATTCTTCGATTGAGTCTCTTTAAATAGGCACACTTACAAGGATTTAAATATTTTTCATAAAGACTCGTGTGTTTGCTTTTGAAAATCACAATAAGCAGAAGTGGATCTGACGATGAACACCATAGACGGCCTTCGTAGTTTTACTACTTTTACTGTAATAATTACAAACAAACACATTGATAAAACTTTTCGCCAGAAGTGAGGCTCCTCAATCGTTGCATTTTTTAAACAACTTTAAAAAAGAGGATGTTCTCATTTTCAACCGACTTTAAAGGTTCTCCATTCGTCTGAATATTTTTATATATGTTCTATTTAATCGTACAACCCCTCGTACTCCGTTGAGACGCACCGTTTTAAGGTATACCCATCACTTAGAATCAAAAAATAAATAAATTTCATAAAAAACAAACCGACTTCATACAAATAAACTCAAAAGTTTAATAAATTTACTTAACATAAAGCAAATGTACTTTGATTTTCTTAAACAAAATTTTAAAAGATTTTATAAATTTGAAGTCGCTGTCAAGATAGTGCTACAACGTCCCTACTACAATATCAAATGACTACTGACTGACTGTCTGTTTGTTTTCATCAGCTCCACGCTGTAGCCCGCAAACAGCAGGGTAGGCTGAGGGAACCTCGTGTTAACGCACTCCATTTCCCACTTTCTGCCGATTGATATTCAGAAGCTGGATATAAGATGTTAAATAATGTTAAAAATCGTGGTAATGAACGCGTTAGTCGTGGAATATCAAAAGTAAATTGCGACATGCTATAGCGAGGATGTGAACTCGGCACTTTTTTGGCCAATATTGCGTGGCGTGTGCTAAATACGAGCTGAGTACTAAATGTTATTGCTTTTGACGAATTTCAACCCCCCAACGCCACCTCCACCCCCTCCACCCCCTCCACTCTCGCATAACCAGGTCAACTTTAATTGCGCGTTGTGCCTCAAATCTGTTTCAGGTATTGTTTCATTTCTGAATATGTTACATGAGGAGTAAATATGATAAATATTTTACATAATGATGAAAACATACGATTATTAATTTTATTAATATTATATTAATAAAAAATAAATACAACATTACTTTTCAGACTGCCATTGCACAGTGGTATAAGGGACTGACTGTGAAAGAGACAATAGGGGGTTCGATGCGCGGTGCGGAGTGTCCCTTACACTAGGTTTCTGCCTACCCTTCTATTTGCGGGATACAGCGTGAAGTTAAAAAAAAGTAAGTAAATTTTATCAATTCTTAACATATTTTAATTAAAATAATACTACTTTTTTAAAAAAACTTGAAAATACTCGTATGTTTTCATCGTTATGACATCGTTACTACCACAAAATTAAGTTAATAAATTTAAAGTGACTAAAAATTTTGTGGAAAAATATAAAAGAGATTACAAAAATTGTTCATTCTGAACGCTGGAGATGTGCTGTCGCTCGTCATCCATCCCGACGACCGCTGACGAGCGCAAACAATTATTTTCCTTTGCCTTGACTAAAGTCCGTGTGAAGCGTACCTGGCCCGATAACGGCCTCTACCGTCGACGATCCCATATAGATGTTCCACTCGACTAGAATTACCTATACGTTTTTCATTTTATAACGAAACTGTTTCTGATATTTTCGAAGCGTTGAGAGAATTTCTGTTTCATTTCTTCCAGCACGCGCTTAAATTTATCTTTAAGTATATTTCACTCACTGAATGTGTATAAAATTGTTTTTGTCGTTCGCATATTTATTTTTATCGCACGTATATAGATTATGTACCTATACGTATACAAAAACAGCGTATCACGATACGCGTCAGCGTGTCCGCCCGTCGTTAAATAGTTGCTTTTGCTACTTCGTTGCGCATTAGGTAATGCCGGGCCCCGGTACCCATCCCTGAGTTCTTCCTGGAATATGATAACAATCTCCGCTGCTGGAGAATCGTTCCTTGAGTCTGTATCATATACTGACGTCCCGAGAGTAGTGATGATTAGAAGGCAGCGGTCGAGCCGAACTCTTAAGTACTACGGTACAAATAAAAATAACGCACAGAAAGACTCGTACCAAATGTATAATAAATGTTCAGCTCAGCTTCATGCTGTATCCCGCACACAGCAGGGTAGGCAGAGGGAACCTAGTGTTAAGACACTTCGTTCCCCACTTTCTGCCGAATTCTGGAGGCATTGTGTGTTGAGTGGCATATTATATTTATTATTGTATAGAAAATATAATACAATAATTCGAAGCGTATGTCACGATATTTTAGGATCGAATTTCTTATGAATTATTTATGCTCTATTTTCTTTTTATTACAGCTTTTCCTCGGAAGAGCTTCGAGTTAACAATGTAATGTTGTCGAGTTTCTAGTTATATAAATAACCTTCTGATGACAAATATCTTATAAGAGCGATACCTTCTGATGGCATAATTAAAAATTCTTAACACTGCCACCTCTAAAAGGTTTTAGGTTTTTTATGATCAAAATCATACTCTAGACCATACCACTAGACACATTACGAGCCAACACATTATTTATTAAATAATATATTTAAAGGTATTCGGGTTATCAGTTACAACCGGGCGTAGCACGCCGCCCGCCCGATTAGGGGTTTACACGAATTGTTCTCAAGCGCAGGTAAGCCCACCAGTATGTACGGTTCGTGGCAATACTATCTACGACTAAATTTCTAAATTATAGAGGCGAGGCATATATCTATGATGTAGATATATGCCTCTATATGATATAGATATATACCTTCAAAGGTTTCTAGGACGCGCCTTGAGGGGTGTCTATGTCTTGTAACAAAAGGTAGCTTTAAACTATCTCAGCCATTTTATTATTTAAACTTTTATATTAAACATTTATTTTATTTATTAGTGTATCACACGATTGATGCCAGTCGAAACGTACACATGCGATTCACTTCACTCGATTCACTCTCAAAGAAATTAAATATTTATTAATTTCATCTCCTCGTTCTGGTAACAACATGCAATGCTTCAGGAAGTCGGCGGGAAGTTTGGAACCGAAGTGTTAATGGAAACAGAGTGTCTTAACAAATATGTTGTTAAGACACTCTGTTTCCATTAACATTTCGGTTATATAGGCTCGGTCAGGTAATATGTACCTGATTTGTACGCGGGATACAAAGTGAAGTTTATTTAATAAATATATTCACGCTCATTCAAATAATAATATTTGTATATGTAACATAAATCTATATAACTTTTTAAAAATTAGCCAACACCATCCTAGAGGTGTGAGTTCAAATCCACTTACCATATAGATATATTTATTCTAATAAAGTGTTTACTCACCGTCACTCTACACCGACCGCGACTCTAGAGAGCGCACTCTGTTTTATCAATTTTCAATGAGCTTTTGGCTGCCTGTTATTTAATCCTAACATAGAACTGCAAAAGAGCGAGGCCCCGAGGTGGGCGAGTTGACACCTGTAGTAGTCATCAGACACGCACCTTGCACCCTGAACTCTGTACTCCAAACGATTCATTTTTGAATTCTCTCTAACTTTGTTTTTATGGTTAAATATTGTGAATTTTTCTTCCTAACTGCAGTACTCTAATCGTACGTACTCATAACCTTGACCCATTAATTACAAAGAGATTAAAGTTTGACGAAAGCTCGTCGAATACAATTTATATATAAAAATTGCTTGAACGATAATGTCATGGATGACATTATAATATTTTGCCAAAAGGGAAAAGTAAGTAGAAGATTTAACTTTTCAGCTATTAAGACTTATCACAAACTGAAGAAGTGGTCTTTACTTTCCAGCCTGAATGTAAATACCCTCTTTTTTTTGTAACAAAGTATATTGATTAAGTATGAAATCATATATTTAATTCTGTAATAAGATAGCTAATTGGCAGCGATTCATTCTGGATGGTCAGGGAGTCGTACGTCAAAAGCGAATGCATTTAAATTGTCATAATTGCGCAAATTGATTCCATTTGTTGCCAAAATTGTGATGCAAATTAAATCCGGCCCAGAACAGATATATGTATACTCATCTGTACCACCCGTGGCTCACTTTGCGTGAAGCGTGACGCACATCGATGCAATAATCGACTCGTATACTTCCCCGTCTCATTGCAGCACGAGGTGTCCTCTCCCTCCGCATTCCTGCCCCGAAGCCGCAAGAAGTGTCACCCCACAGACATTTACTTCATACTAACTAACTCCTTTATAGGTAAGTAGAATACTCCTAATTGCTTGCACTTATACAAAACAAAAGGTTTTCTAGATATACGTAAACTTAAGCTTGTCAACTTTTATAAACTGTACTTCCTGTTGACATAGAATTCTGAAATTGGTACGGAACCTAAACTTAACTTCTCACTTCTCCTTCATAAATCTTTTTCGCACGTTCTTCTACATTCTCTATGATAGTCTAATAAGACAATCATATTTTTCACCGTGAGGATGTTTGAATATACTGATCCATTAGGAATATCTAACGGATCAGTATATTTAAGATTAAGTTCACACGCGAGTTCTTATGATATTATCCTGGGACAGACCAATACCATCAATTTATGACAATCTGAGAATAAAGTTCTACACGCTAACATTATAAAACCAGTACATCATAACAATGTATAATACCGTTTCGTGGCAATGCTTAATAAAAAATAAAAACGATCTGTTTGTGTAGCTACACCCTAATTGTAAGCACGTTTTATTATCAAACCCTTCAAGAATATACTTATTTCATTGAAAGTATCAAATCCCCACGTAAAATATTCATTTAAGTTTATATATTTTTGTATACACTAAATCATTAAACTTGTCTGGACTACTTGTTCATTATTTAGTAGATTATTTAATATATTATTCATCTTCATCATTTTCGGAGAACTGCCAACTAGTACCAGTACTAGTAGTTCCAACACTAATGTATTATAACTAACCCAATAATTCCAAACAATAATGAATCAATCGTAAACCCGATGATTAACTAACAGGTTTAGTCCAAACATACCCGTGCCGGGGCCGCCCCGAGACCGTCCCGGGACCGCGCGGGGTCCCGCGTGTGCATATGGGGGGGAGATGTGGGGATGCAGAGGGCCGCCAACATTGCACTACAATGAGATTACACTAAATGCGACAACTTTGTACCAATTAATTGAAGAATTTTGTTTATCGCTTGATAGTATTAAAATAATTATTGTAAGCACGATACTATACGATACCAATAATCGAGTTTAGGTACTGTCGTAACTCACTTGCATATGACATTGTGTATAAATACACGTATTATGTATAAATGAGAGACTTATGAGTGAATCGATATGTTGATTGATACACATTCACGCTGTATCCCGCAGATAGCAGGGTAAGCCTCTGCGTGCCCAGCCTCGTGTTACAACACTCCGCTTCTCATACATTGGCGAATTCTCGAGGCATTGCATGTTGAATTGCAGAACTCAATAAAACACTTTGCAAATTATAATATTAAATATTAGCGGCCCCGTGTGACTTCGTCCGCTTGAACTACACGAATATTTATTTAAATATATCTAAAAAAACCATTTTAGTTAATAATATCTTGGCATGGTTATCTGTCGTATTAAATAGAAAAATATTAAGTTATTTCACATTTGTCCAGGGAGCAGACAGACGCAGTTTTAACCAACTTTTGTAAAAGGAGGAGGTTATCAATTCGACTGTTGTTACCTCAGAAATTTTGGCTGGATCAACCGATTTAGTGTCAACCGAAGTGTTATATTTATAAGTATGAATAATTACAAATTAAAAAAATAATATAATTTTCATGAGGTCAACATTAATTGGAGAATAGTATCACAATTATACATATCACAATTTTTATCATCATTCAAATAAGAATTTACGAACAATATCAAGCAACAAAACATTGAAAATTAAACATTTTGACAACTCAATGAAACCGGTGAGCCTATACAATAACTCTTTTAACAAATGGGAATTTTATTGACCAAAAGTAATAACATTAATTAATACATTTTTAATTTACTATTTTTTATTTATAAAGCAATTGTAATAAAATAAACATTAAAGGTAAGAGGGAATGTCGCCAGAATCCAATAATGAAAACAACATTTAAATTGGTTAAGCCGTAACGAAAGTTTCAAAATTATTTTTTTTGATATCTTTCGACCGGAATCAATTCCGTGTACCGTGTGTATCTTCCATGTACAGACACCGATCAGTTACGATTTTATTATAAGTTGGGAATCGAACCCACAATCTGTCGTGTTTGCTTGTGCCTGCCTCTGCCTCTGCCCCTGCGCCACGACTGGCCTCTATATATTTAAATAATATTTTAAAGTTTAAGCGCTTACTATACGTCACACATTTAGTTAAACGAAATATAATTAAGGTGGCCCAGACCTACTCGTACCGAGCGCGGGGCGTCCTGCACCGTGTGGCGTTGAATAGAGTCTGACAGCCTCTCCTCCCCTCCATCCCCCCCACCGCGAAAGCTCGCTTTAACTAACTTCATTTACAATCTAATGCATTATAAGTAACCACTTCAAATTTCATATAACTTTGCTTTTTACAATTACAATACTCACTCTGCCAAAGAGGTCTTGCTTCTAGAGCGGACACATTTTTAGATGAAATATTTAGCAAAACGGATCCTATAGGGATACATTGGGGGCAATTTAGTTTTTACAAAACATAGAATGTAATACTACTAATATACTAATATACCACCAACGTATTACTTCTATGAGTTACGAGACTATAACTATAAAGCTGAACGGGTAAATTAATATATATAGTGCTTTTATTTTTACCACTTTAAATGAAAGCACAGTTTTAACTACTCTATTAAAGCCTAATACAATTAAAAGGAAATACATTTTGCAAATAATGAAAAAGTATTGTTATTAAACAAAATAAATAATAAACTATCGTTATAAAATAAACGGCCATTTGTTAAGAATGACACAGACATAACAGACAGACACGCTTTATAATTTAAACATAACACTTAATCCAACAAAAATCTTATTAAAATCTCACATATGTTCTTTATTGTTCACAGCCTCGAAGTTTGTATGTAATTTGATTTTTTCACCACCAAGACACGACATAGTTTGGTGGATATGATAAAAGAAAAGATATTTTTGTGACAGTACGATGACAATACTGTAAACCCATCAGCAATGCGACCGACACGTCAATACGCCCGCAACACCTACAACGGCATATTATTATTATTGTTGTTCACATTCTTAAGATACAACGAGAAGAAAACCATCACTTTTTGTTGGTATCATCACTTTTTGTTAGTATCATGATCTCTTTATTATAAAAAAAATGTGTTTCGAAGTTGTGGGTATTTTTTTTTATTTTACGTTCCGTACCTAAAAGTCAAAACGGAACCCGTCTATCAAGACCATTCATCTCGAGATCACGTGGAAGTGTCAAATTCAAATTAATGTATATATATATATATATATATATATATATATATATATATATATATATATTAATAGACTCAGATACCAGGGCCCCCAGATCTACGTCATTTTAGCAAAGCTGAAACTTTGAGGATTAATAGTGTAAAATGCAGTTAAGACTGTATGCATACTCTCTAACTTGAAAGGTTCCCAACCTTTCAGAGGTAGAGTGCCAACTTAAGGTACACGTCGCACTACGTTAAAGTAGAAACGCTCGTTTGTAATAAATAAATATGATTTTAAGAATTATGTAAAAAATGTATATTTATTATTAGCAGACACTTTAGGTTGGCCGTGAAGCCGCGGGCGGGCCGCTAATAAGCACCCAAACCAATCCAATGGCCCGATTATCTTCCCAGACAGAGATCAATCGTTATTTGGCGTTACCTCTGAAAGGTAGACCCCCCCCCCCCTTTCAAGTTAGTGGCAGGCTAAATCACGTTCGAAGAGAGCAAAAAAAAATTCTTGTCGCATAACAGTCAATTTTCAGTAAAGCTTTTAACGAAGTTTACAAAATGATGATCACGGCTCCATTACCGTAATGACTACTTGCTTGACCACCTCGCTTGCATGGATCACAACACAGCGTACCTACAGAGCTACAGAGCTACAGAGTACAAAGTGAGGAGGACGCAAGAGGCAGCCATTTGCTTATTACCCGCCGCGGTCAGCTTTGAACCAACTTGCGGCAACTTGGGGCAACTTGCCGCAATCTTGCGAGAGTAAGACAAAGGCCCGCGACCGTCCGCGCCCGCCTTGCTGTCTGCCACTGTGTTTACTTACATTAGTAAATAAGAAATATAAGAGGCCGTCGTGGCGCAGTGACAAAGCGTGTGACGCTTGTGGACTCGATTTCCACTTGGGCGAATGAATTATTTAATATTTTTAATTACGCACTCTAATAAAAAAAAGCGCAGCGTCGAGTTCCACAATACACAAATGTAATGTCTGAAACTTCACCGGAAAGTGGAGAACGGAGTGTCAAAACACTCCTCCTTCTGCTTACCCTGCTTTAAAAGGAATATAGCACAAACCTTAGAAAACAGATATTTATATGATTTCACAGACAAACTGTTGTATCTTTATTCATGCGATTTGTTCTTATTAACAAGTGAAACATTTTCAAAGATTAGCAGAATCTACTCACTACTAGGTATACTATGCGTCTTCATTTCCGTCTACAATTTAAATATTTGATCTCGGAGGAGGAAACATTGTGTGAAATTTCTATTCTCATTACGAGGATGTCGCCGTTTGAGCAAACTAACAAGGTCGAGTAACAAGCGCCCAATAACTCGCCCAAGAACTCGGGGTACTGCGGAGTGATTGTGGGGATTGTGGGGGGTGGTGGGTAGGTGGAGCGGTGTCTGAACCTTAGCCTTACCAAACTTTACTTTGGATTGTTGTAGTGAAATTGCCTGACGCATGTGGGATGGCGAATCTTATTATATTTTCCAAATATTTGGGGTCCCCTCATGCATCGAGACTAGTGTGGAAACTACGGGAGGTAGAAATAGAAACAGTAAACTTCATGTAAACCAAGATCCAAGTATTCAGGCTTATACCTCTATATATTCCACATTGAACGTTCATGTTTACAGGCCAGCCAGCCAGCCAGCCACATTTTGCTTGCATAAAACCTCACTTTGGCTGAACTTAGCAATATTCTGTCACTTCATGCGACGTATTTCTGGTAAAAAGCAAGTCCCATTTTGTTTCAACGTACACTTTTATCCGTGTGTACATATATGTAGGGTGGTACGTTACTCACAATTTTGGTTATTTTTGGCTCGATTCGCAGAAATCACTTGTGAGTGAACCCCCACGAGCTCCATGGTCCGTGGTATTAGCGGTGGCGGTAATGAGGCGGCGCGAGATTACTGCGCGCTGCCAAATTATACTGTAATAGGTTTTTCCTGCATCCAGACTGTACGACCAATCCACCACCACCCAGACCGTCCGTTCATCCAGAATCATCCAGCAGTTGCCAATCACAACACTAGAATATATTCAACGAAATTATTAAACTATATAGCGAGAGAAAATGTAATTTACGTTGTAATAACCAGTATGAGAAAAAAACACGCTTCTTTTATCAACGAGCAGTATTAGCGAACGCGATGTGACACTAGGATACGTGGCACTCCACTACTGTGCGATTTCGTACCTGCCCACATAGTGACAATAACTAAGAACCAAAAGTGCAGGAGATAACTTTGACCACAGGTACATTATCACATCATCGTTAGTGATACAATACGGCGTACAGCTCCAGACCAATTCAATGCCTCAATCATCATCCCAGACACCATGTCTGGGGATGTACCGTTATTTAAATATTCTGAAATTGTACCTGACTGAATAGATATTTCCGCGCGCTACGCCGTATGAACTATGTTATGTATTAGTTACTGACACAAATAGAAGGCAAAAGGAATGTGCGAGTGTGCATCTCTCCTCATCTCTCCTCATCGAGTACAAAAGTGTAGCCGGGGCTACAGTTTTTGGAGTAATTTTATAAGACTTTTCATTATTTTTAAGGAATTCCATTGCTCTACGGAGCGCGCTAATTATACTGACTCTATCTACGAGTTCTACTTACGAAGCTCCAATTTGCATATTACTTTACTTTCATCGGGGTCGGGCTTAACGAAATTTTAAAAAGATCTGTGTGCGTTTGAGAGTACTTGTTAGCATTAACGTTTTAACTTCTTTCCTGTTACCTACATAATATTCTACACGTGTGCCCTAATAAAATTGTATATATTCGTGTTATTTAAGAAGATTATAATATTATGAAGGTCGAGACGAGAATCAATGGACCTCCATCTTTTCATAGAAATTCGTATATACAGTTTTTATTGAAAAAAATAAATCATAAGCATATTGATTATAAAACATACTATAAATGCATTCAAAACGTAAGAACTGTGTGGCACATACCCGTGCGGTCCTGGAGAGGGCGGGGGCTGCGCACGCGCTACTCGGAGCCGGCGTGCGGCAGCGACGCGGCGGGCCCTCTGAGGGGAAATCGGACATTCATGTAATGTTTAACACACGTTAAACATAATCGCAACAAAAAGCAAGGCAAACGAGGATCAGAGCACCTGATGGTAAGTGGGTAATCTATATTAGTGTATATTTCAGGTGAATTCTATATTGATTACTAACTCTGCTTTAACTACCGGCGCTACCCACAGAGAATGATAAGCAGAAGGAAACTAAAGTGTCAAGACACTCCGTTTCCTATTTTCGGCCTAATATTTGTGGCATTACATATTGAATGGCAGAACTTAACGATGCGTTTTGTCTAGCAGAACAGAGAAATACAATATTCCCCTTAGTGGTATCTTATCTTATATAAATAAATAAATAAAATAAAAATATATCTTAGTGGTATCGAACCCACAGCCATTGTGTTTACAGTCGGTCGGGAATGTGGCAGTTACCGTGTGCGAAGCGCGCGGGCGGCGGCGGGTCAGGGGTGCGCGCGCGCGCCGGCAGCGCCAGCAGCTGCCGGTACAGCTCCAGCTCGTGGTAGAACTCCGGCGACGGCGCAGAGCCCGGCTCGCCAGCACCGCCAGCACTGCCTGCACCGCCCGCCACCTCCGCCGTGAGCCCGTTGAGCACGAGGCGGCGCGCCGCCATGGCGCGCGCGCGCCCGCATCCGTGCTGGCCGCGCGCGCGCCTCTAGTCGCGTGCACTCATCACCCCGAAACAACACTTCACTATGACAAACCTACTCGCGGGCTCTCCGGGAACACTGATGAGCTACCGATAGCATTTAGATTAAAATTTAATACACAAATGACCGGCGTTCTGACCGAACCGATCTAATTCAACCGTAAAATAATACTGAAAATTATGAAAAAAGTTTTACGTATAACTTGCGTATGTAGGCAGAGCAAGTAGCAACGTCCGGCACCAACCGCGTCGACCGAGCGACTGGCGCCTGTTGCTCGCGGGGCGGCCGCCAGCCCGCGCACGTGCTGCAGGCTCCCGGACCCGTCATAGTCGCTATAACTCTAAATCATCACTATGTATAATAAATCCAAACTCTGACATTGATTGGGCTTGATTTTTTTCTTACTAGTTTTACGCAGTCGGGGTTTTTGTTTTTTGAAATATTTTTTATTTTCACTTTTTTGTTCATTACGATTATTACGGCAAGTAAACATTCGGTCCTATTGTGTTGCACTGAATCTCCACTGGTTTCAGACTAAAAGAGTCTAACCTAATATTTTTCAACTTTCTCATTGTATTATTTTTATTAGTATTACGGTAATAATAATCATGATATATCTTTTTGAAATCCTCGTATAGAGCTCTTGAATTTGATATCCATATTGTTAATTTGGAAATATTTTGTACCAAGTCCAATGGCGTCCCATAATCGCTATGATTTTTTTTAACGTCACCTATCTAAGAACACTCGGGTTGCTAAGCTAGCGATACCTCAATTATGTAAATTCGTTTAGGGGTTCTCGAAATATGAGGTAATAAAAAATATTACATACATACAAGATACACGCGAAAAGTATAACCCTTCCAAAGCAGTCGAGAAAGAGACAAGGAAAGTTCACCCATTTTAATTTTTTTTGTATTGAGTGTGGTTTTGGGGCTTTGGGTATTCCTATAAATTTTAAATAAGATAAGGTTATTATTATCAAGTTATTTTGAGATATTGAATATATACATATATCATAGAATAACATTTTGTTAGTAGGGTAAAATAAAACACATATTTATAATTTTTAGTACGATACGTATAATCGATTGAATAAGATTTTCTATATTAACGCTTATGTGTTCAATATGTAATAAATACAATATGTCCACTAGGGCCTAGAGCAGGCCGGCGGCGCGCAGCAGTCGGCGCGGGTCGAGCGCAGCGGCGGCCGCCCGCGCCGCTGCCGCCGCCGCTGCCGGCCAGCGGTGCGCCAGCAGCGCCAGCAGCGCCGTGCCCGCGCATAAACACACCACCGGCAAAAGAAAAAAGCGTACACAATGGCGTGGCGCGGCGGAGGGCGCGTGGTGCGCGGGC
>JBAIZZ010000076.1:0-28698 GCA_037355905.1 Heliconius aoede | reverse complement strand
AGGGCGTGCCGCGCTCCGCCGCTCTGTGCTACACGGCCGCGCGGCGCACCGCCCGCCAGCAGCGCCAGCAGCGCCGTGCCCGCGCATAGAGCCGCCGCCAGCGGAAGCAGCGCGGGCGCACGGCGGCGTGGCGCGGCGGAGGGCGCGTGGTGCGCGGGCAGCAGCTCGCGGTCTGCGGCGGCGGTAGCAGCGGCGCGGCCGGCGCCGGCGGCTAGCGCGGCGTGCCAGGCGGCGTCCAGCAGACGCAGCGCCCCGTCCGCGCGCGTCCAATGGCGCAGGTGCCAGAAGGCATAGGCGAGCGCCTCACTGTCGCCACGTCGCAGCACGTGCTCGGGCGGCAGTGTGAGCGGGCGCAGCTGCAGCAGGTAGTCGGGCACGTGCGGGTTGTAGTCGACGGCGCGGCGCAGCGCGTCCAGCGCGGCCAGCTCGGCACTGGCACGCGCGGCGGCGCTGCAGGCCAGCGCGGCGCGGCAACGCAGCAGCGCGGCCGTGTAGCACAGAGCGGCGGAGCGCGGCACGCCCTCGTCGTCGTAACGCGCCAGCACGGCCTGCGCCCACACAAAGGTAACACGTTGTCAATGTCGGACTAACACCGGCGATACTTAAATTCTAATTCATCATTAATTAAGGATATAAATTAATTATGAAATGCTATGGAAATGTAAATATCAGAGCGCTACAAATTTCCTTTTGCAGTACCTACGGCAACTAGGAAATTAATATTTGTTCGTTCAGAACTCCGTATCAAATGATGCGCGGCAATCTCCGGACTTTACACAGGCTTTACACCCCTCTGACAGACACTAGCAACCATTATTATTAAGTCTTTGTTCCCACAGTGGACCAACTTTACACCCGCTCTGCAGCGCAAAAGGAGTACGAAAGCGTCGTACCAGAGATACTGGCAAAACCAGTAAAGTGATCACGGGCCACAAACACTGCCCCAGGGCTCAACGGCATTCCCGGGCGCGTAGTTGCTCTGACCAATCTCATCTTGGGGCCGAGTTTACCAGAGTTATTTACTACCTGTTTTGCTCACTTCCATATCGATGGAAAACAGGCAGATTAGATTAAATTATTCCTCATCGCAAGCAGCCCGGCGAAATCGGCCTCGGCGAACACGTATCGGCCAATCGTGCTGTTAAGCGAGATCGCCAAACTCTTCGAAAGTTTGGTAGCGAGGAAGCTACAACACCAACTCGAAAAGATTTCATTCCTTCGGTTGGGAATAGAATCCACAATGTCGCTTTTATAGTGAGACGCGTTACTAATACCGGTGTACCTGCACGTCGGCATACGCGCGCTGCTCCAGCAGCACCTCGATGAGGTTCTCGTGTAGCGACAGCGCGTGCAATGCAGGTGGTGCGTCGCGCGCCAGCTCACGGAAGAGGCGCGCGGCGTCTCGTAGGCGGCCGAGGCGGCGCGCGCACATTGCGGCGCGCCTCTTCACGTGCGCCAGCACGGCCGCCTCGCGACGTGCCGCGCCTCCCGCGCCCGCCGCCGCAAGCGCGCGCCACGCCGCCTCGCCCGCGCGCCATGCGCGCCTCAACACGCGCTCCGCCTCCACCACCGTCTGGGCGTCCTCCTCCGCCAGCAGCAGCAGCGCCGCCGCGCACTCGGGCCGCAGCGCTAGTGCTGCGCGCGCGCAAGCCACGCGCGCAGCCGGCTCGCGCTCGCGCCACGCGCGCGCCAGCGCCTCGTCCGCGCCGCCCGCGCCGGACGCGCCTCCCGTCCCGAACCACGCCTGGTGCTCCTGCGCGGAAAGGTTCATGTCGTAGTAGGTGAGCGGCGCGCGCCTCGCCGCGGTCCAAAGGCGGCCGTACTCGGCGCCGCGCAGTAACGACATAGGGTTCCGCCACACCTTGCACTCTGCGCCATCGGGCTCCACGCCGGGCGCAGCTCCGCCACCCAACCACGGTCCCAGGTGCGTCAGCGACACCTGACGAAGAAATACTACTATTAAAGTTACTACAGTTAATGCACGTACTCGTGAAGTTAATAATAGTTTTTATTTCATTTTCAAGCTTTCGACTTCTGAGAACGTGAGTATGTTTGGGAAGCTTAGCGGGTGCAAGGAATTCAAGAAAAATATATACAAACTCTTGCTAATATAGATTCACAGAGCACTTCCCGAGTGAGTTTGGAAACTGCAGAAGAAGTGAGAAAACCCCTTATAACCAAAGCAATTTTCAGGACCACTAAATTTATTTAGGTATCTACAATGAGATCATAACGAAATTAAAATAAATAGAGTGAACTTAACTAATTTATGCTTAACAGGCTATCTCATCTTATTTTCAGAATGTCCTACAAAACTCGGAAAAAATCTTACAAATAACTGTCGGACGAGATACAAAACATAAAACATATATCATTTCCACATATACTATACTATAATCATTGTAAATTCAGATAAAATCGTATTCTTATAATATACATGTATGTATGTTTATATCTTATAGATACCTAGGAGAATTAATATCTCCGAAGAACACCATGCATAATTAAATTGATAGGAAAATAAAAAAGGTCTGGAAAAGATTTTAGTATCCGACAGAAATTATAAAAAAAAGATATGCCTAGAAACATTACAAGAATAATATATTCCATTGTAGTATATATACCTTTGGGATATATACTACCTACCCAATATATATTTGTGATATAGCCCAAGCGATATGGCCCAAGATCCCAGAGCCGCCAGTCATACGTTATTTTAACAAAGCTGAAATTTAGAGGGCTCTTAGTCTACCGACTTGGAAGTGGGGGCCCTTTTAGAGGCAGCGCCAAATAACGATCTATGACTGGGAAGATAATTGAGCCATCGGTTTGGTCTGGGGTTCTTATGAGGAGTTTTGAAATAGCCCGTAAATAATATATTTAAAATTAATGCCTTTTTATTTATTTATTTAAAACTTTATTTTAACTACATCAACTGCCATACAGACAAAAAAAATAAAAGAAGAATGACAAACAATAAAATAAAGTAAACAAGCTTCATAGTATAACGTCATTTGCCCCAATTTTAAACAACCTTTACGACGTCTGGCAGGAGTAAAGGTCCACATAAGAGGTCTGGTAATAATAAATATACATTTTTTACATTATTCTTAAAAACATATTAAAAAATGAGCTTATCTACTTTAACGTAGCTGGACGTGTACCTTAAGTTGCCGCTATCTCTGAAAGGTCACTACTTTCAAGTTAGAGAGTATGCATAGTCTTAACTACATATTAGACTATTGATTCTCAAAATTTCAACTTTGCTAAAATGAACTTTGCTAAAATGACGTAGGTCTGTAGGCCCTGGGATCTCAGTCATTTGAAGATAAACTTTGGTTTTTATAGCATGTGCAGTATACAAGCAATATTTGGAAGTATACTTTTTGAGAAAATGTAAAATTAAAGTTCCTTATTTAATTTTTTTCTTTCCATGTTATTTCCAAGCATTATAAGCTTATATTTTTTAAATATTCCATTATCGAAAAGGCCTAGTGAGCTATATTGAAAAAAAATTACAAAAAAAATTACAAGGGCAGACTCGACAGTCAGGCTGTACTAGGCAATTTTCTCAACAGTATTTGCCTCGACACCAGAGCAAAGAAATGGAAATATAATTTAAATAAAAATAAAACTTAAAATATGAATTTCTATATACTACAATACTTTTTAATTATCATATCAACCTCAATTAATTAACTATTATGTGAAATCTATTATTAAGACTGCCATCTATCTGTCTGTCCATAAGTCCTCAGCCAAGCAGGTGTATCTCATGAAATGTGGTAGTTAGATAGTAACTTTTTACAGATGATGTATTTCTGTTGCAGCTATAATAAAAAAATCAAAATATATATATATATTTAGGGCTTCCATACACTAAAGTAGTTTTTTCTAAGTTTTTATATTTATTGGTACAGGACCTTTTGTGCACAGTTTTAACTCGCACTTGGCTAGTTTTGGATTTTAATTAATAATACAATTACATTATAAAAAAGAACAATATTATTAGTTTTCTTTAACGTTCTAATGAACTAATTAAATTATTATATAAATATATAATAATATTATATATTTAAACCAATATATAAAAGGAATTTAAAAAAATACTATTTGTATAAATAAAGTATATTATAACAGATATCTAAAAACGGATCTTAAGGCCCAATCGCAGTCTGGTAATACTTTTCCACCCCCCGATGCGCAATGGCAAAACAAGGGGAAAATTAATGTAGAGGATAATATGCCATTTACTTTATAAATAAGAATAATAGATAAATGATAATTTCGTTTAATATATTACCTGTTCTATGAACGAAGTACCATATTTACGAAAATACCACCATTCAAAAATTAGTATAATTCCCGAAATAAGGGAAGACGTGCCGGTCAAAGCTACATAGAACTTTGGTGTTAAAGCGCCTAAAAACGTTGATGAATCCCACATCATGGTGCTTCACGTCACTTCTGTTACCCTCACAATAAATATATAGCTCAAATACTTTATAACTCCATTTTCTTATTAGATTTACATTATTGTTTATGTGAATTTTATATATAAATAATATACAGTCTGTCAACAAAAGAACACCAAATTTACATCAATAAAGACAATGACATTGACACTTCGAAATTATGCTTTTATATTCTACTTTACAATATTATACTTTTATATTCTATTGGATTTCTTTTTTACATATATTTTATAATTGTGTAAAGTTCCTTCGTAGGGCCAGTCGTGGTGCAGGAGCACAAAATATGAATATGAACACAACAGGTTATCGGTTCGATTCCCACTAGTGGAAATGAAATATGTAATATTTTTTAATTTCTTCGCTCTGGTTGCGATGATGCTCTAGTGGTGGTGTTGAATTTCACAATTCAACACGTAAATCTCGACAATTCGGCAGAAAATGAGGAACGGAGTGTCTTAACAGTGAGTTTTCTCTGCCTACAATGCTGTGTGCGTGATACTTTGCATGTTTACCATACAACGTGACATTGGCGAAGTGAAGTGTGCTCAACAGGCATGTTCGAAACGCCACAAATAAAGAACTGAACTGTACTTTTGTATCATACTTTGGTAACATTTATTTATCGCACGTTTAAAATAAAACATCATACAAACTTTAAAAAAAAAGTACAATAAAGCTCCGTTATTGCTTCAAGCGATCTCTTTCAGGCCACTTTTAGATGTTGGAGATTTACAAAAACGGTCGGTGCATAAATTAAAAAAATTACGTTAATAATTAAAAATGTATAAAAAACATAAATACAAATTTTATTTATATATACTACTTATATTTGTTACATATAAATTATAAAAACTATTTATAAAAAAATACTATAAAATATAAATAAATATAAATCAATATTGTTAAGAAATAATATTATGTAATCAGGTAATGATTTTTAAGCATTTTCTTCAAAATATATAGGGTTTTAGCACGTCTGATGTTGATAGGATTTATTTTAATATTTATTAATAAATAACTTTATAATATCGTTAGAGTGATGATATATTATATATTTTAACTATATTTACCAAAATAAATGCTTTATAATAAAAAAGCTTTTAATCTGGTTCAGTTCTTATGGAAATCTGATATAACGACTAATTATCTACATTTGCAATTTACTTCAAAATGACGTTGACAGAACAAGTCTCATTGCATGGCTTACTAAAACTATAGAAGTTTTACGTAACGATACGACGAAAAGGAAAGTCCTTAAATTTTCGAATTAAATTTTTTTAGTATAAATATTTTAAAATGATCGGTAAATTGGGCAGAAGACACGCTGAAATTGCTGCAAGTTTCTTACCAACGTTGGCTGGATTCGGAGGAGGAGCGTTCCTGGGCCTCCTGTACTTAACCGACTGGAGGGTGTTCGTCGATAAAATCCCCTTTTACAATGGCAAATTCAAGGATATTAAACCATCTGAATAAGGAAAATAAATAAGTCATATACTTTTGTTATTTAAACTAGTATGTAATTATAAGTTGTAGTATATATATATGCGAGTTTAATTTATTCCTTTCTATGATAATATAAAACTTTTAACCTTAAATAAACTTGAAAAATATGTTTTCCGTGCTCAATTGCCCTTTGTCAACATAATTGAAATTATGATTCAATGAACATCCTCGAGACACATTTATAAAAATAGAACTGTACTTGCAAGGTGATAACATTTACCTACCATATATACAAATGACCATATATATAAATCCAAATAATTATATTCAATATAATAAGTGACATGCTTAATTTTGTGAAGCTTAAATATTTTACCACCAGTTTACTAAAATTAGTTTCTCAAACCTGAGAAGAACCCATACAAGAAACTCAAATCAATTATTTACAATTTGATCTTAATTATTAGTGAGAATAATATCTTTAAAACAGACTTGAGCTACCATTTCATTTCCAATATCTAAATTTAGAGTAATAACCATTAATATTTTTTGAGGTGTGTATTGAGAGGTAGAACTCAAAGTTACCGTCTTCTTCTGTGCTTCTCAAAGTAAAGTAAAGTAAAATATTCTTTATTGTACACCAAATAATTAATTACAAAAACTGTTTACAATGATACATGAAAAAGCACAATAGGCAGCCTTATTGCTAAGCCAGCAATCTCTTTCAGGCAACCTTTGGACAGAGGAGAGTATAAATTAAATTTGGAGGGGTGTACTAAATAAATCTAACTATTTAAAAATGTACAAATAGCCAAATATATATACCGTATATATACATAAAAACTTATATAACATGCATACGTATAAATATATACATACATAATAAATTTTTGTAGAGTGGGAAACATTCCTAGTTGTTAAGTTTAAAGCAACTATTACATTATATTTATTTTGATTTATTTACATTATATTATAATATTGCAATTTAATTCATTGATATTCTCCTTACTGAATAACCAATTAAATTGAAATGATAAACGTAATTGATGATATAATTTGGTCTTTTTTAATAAATAGACTATCCAACACAAAAATATATTTTTTAATTCAACAAGGTGTTTTCTAATTCTAATATTCATAAGGTTAGAAGCATGGAGGATAGAGACAAAGGAAACATCTCACATGGTAGAAAATTGAAAAGTGTCGAGCTGTATGATATAAATACAATTTTGAAACCTCCTAGAATAGTATTGGAGTAGAAAAAGGGTGTGAATGTTGCTATTGTAAACAAATTGAAGTAGTGAAGTGGATAGAGCTTAAAAAATTTATTATTGGTGAGTATAGCAGTTAATTATTGAAGATTTTAAGTAGTTGTAGAGTACAAATATAATACAACCATTAACATTGTAGTTCAGTTCTTTTACCTTTAATCTTATAGAATGATTGTGAGAAAACGTAGCTGGTGCTAAGACGGCGCCTTCCTAATTTAATGCCTGCTACCTCAGAACTTGGGACTGGGTGGTTACCTACATATGTATAGGGTAGGCACTTCCCGTGGATCCAGTTATGAAATTTGGAACGAGGTGAGAACTTACAAAACAAATAGGTAAAGAAAAAAAAGTGAAAATGTTAAAACTTGTATTTGTAGTTCAATTCATACAAAATGAATGCATATGCCCACAAATTTAACTTAGTCGTTGACTAAGTAAAAGATAAAAGTTGCTTTTATAAGTTGTATTCTCGGTCACCTTCAGGCTTCAATATTGAAATGCTACGGAAGCCTCGGACGGCAAGTACGACTCGCACTTAACTGTTATTTTTTGCTTTAAAATTAAAGACTAATGAATACGAAACGAAATTTTAACGCTTTTTGTTACGAGACTTTATCTTAAAAGTGAATCTCTCATAAAATGTAATCTTAATTAGACTATGTCTTAGTGCAGCGTTTATTTTGATTTTTTTTTCGCTCTTATATACGCAAACATTGTGTCAAAATCGCCAACACTTTGTGACACATGTGCCAAGTTTTATTTTAAAATTTCATTACTTTTAACAGATACCAAATTTCAAATAAAACTATCAAGCTATTTAGTAAAATGTCTGCATAAAAGAATGAATTGGGTGTCCAATGTCGTGTATGACAACCGTACCTACTAGTAGCTGCGAATAGGTACGAGTAAACACGGTTAGAATCCGTGAATCTGTACTTCTTATAAAAATATTTTTTTACTTTAAATGGAAATAATTCAGACTGTTCAGAATTACTTTCTAAAATATTTAAAATTCTTAACATTCACAGATTGTAATACACATAAGTGTATTACAATCTGTGAATATAGGCGCTTACAGAATTCCTTTAATGACTTTAGTTCGAAATCTTTATGAAGGTCAACGTTGCGTACGTACCATGGGCATCCGGATGCCATGCGGAGGAATTTGTTTTGGACCCTCTGAAGGAGGTCTATCTTGGTGTGTGCGAACACGACACGCGTAGGACATGATAGGGCGGATGCAAGTTTTGTACAATGTCAGCTTGTTCCGAAGTGACATTTTACTCCGCTTGCAAATGAGTGGACTTGTAGATTCAGTCTGTCATATTATTTATCCACCCCCACTTTTATGTTTTATCGACCCCACTTCTCTTTGTTGTTGCCATTTTGTAAGGCAGTCTAGTCAGAGACGTAGCAGTGGACGCACGAATAAAGCTTCGTACTAAATTATACTTTCATTCTGAGCCTCTTTATATATTGAACTAGATGAATGGTTGCCCTGATAGTCCCGATCGCTGTGATCAAGACAAGCATGACAGAAAAACTCAGAGAAAAGAAATTAAATAGATTTTTTATTTTTCTCAAATGAACAGCATTATTTACGTACGTACGTACTTTCATTTAGGTTTTTTTATTGAATCTACTTTTTGACACAAATGTTTTGTCTCTTAGTGCTTGGGTATGTTGGATATGTTGAGGGCAAATAATACATCACACTTAAAATTACATTATATTTATTTCAATAAAACTAGTGAGATTTAAAAAAGTGCAAATAACTGTTTATGTGATTTTTACAGATAGGCGCTTAGCAAAATGATGAATTAGGATTACAAACGGTTATATCATAATTATAACTTGTCATGACGTCAGCGGACGCGGTCACACGCAGATTGCAGGAAACTAATAGTGTCGAACGGTGAACTGATGCACTACAGACGTACAGACGGGTAGGCACTACTCCCTAGCACTAGTTTATTAACTATCAATTATATCGAAGTTCGAACATTCATAAGCTTGTTACATCGACTGGTACGTTTTGAACAATTATTAGTTACATTACACACTAAGAACACCACGCTTAGCTGATGAAGGCGTCAGATACATCATTCACTTCAATATACTTTCGACTGCAGAAGAGGACAGAGGCCGCGTTTAGGCCTTCAATGTGGTTGTCTATACTTCACTTTACAACAGTAAAACTACTTTACATTCTCATAGTGCCCTTGGACACCGACAGCGGCGATCACCTCTCCGATTTAATAAACATTTTAACTTCTTAGGTACTTTTTGATTCTTAGAAAAATTTAAAAATTCTTATGAAAATAATTTTATTTCATATGTATATTACGATTGCGTTTGTATCGAGTACTAACAAACAAAGTGTAATAGGCCGCTTATTGTTGTTCTATTTGAGTAATATTAAAACAGTTAACCTGAAATCTCTAGTAAGAATCAACCTGAACACAAATTATTTGTTGCCGTAATTGCAGTACACTGTGTGCGGCGGCGGCGTTGCATGCCGCGCCCGCCACGCCCGCCGCGCCCCGTACGCTGCTGTGAATTATATATATTAATGATTTATCAGAGGCTTAAAGGAATTATAAACAATATGTAGATATATTTTGGAAGCCGGTCGTAGCGCAGTGGTAGTGGCCAGCAATGGCAACACGCATGGGCAGACTCGACCGGATTAATACCACCCCCCGGCATTTAAAAACGGCGTGAAGTAGTGGCTCTTGCCACTGCGTTTCGCATTAGGTAACATCCTCCACCTTAAAGGCCGGCAACGCACCTGTAGCTCCTCTGGTGTTACATGGGGTCGTGGGCGGCGGTGATCACTTACCATTAGGTGACCCGAACGCTCGTTTGCCTTGTCCTTGTCCCATAAAAAAAAAAAAAAATTTCACACAAAATCTTTTTTTTTTGTTGCAGTTGCTGTTGTTGGGTGAGATTGCTTGCAAGATTTTTTTTTATTAAATTGTAATACATCAAGAGCCGAAACCCACCTAGACTAAGACACCAGGGCCCCTAGACCTGCGTTGTTTTAGCAAAGCTAGAATTTTGAGGATTAATACTCTTGCTATATAACATGTTATAGGTAAGACTGCATGCATACACGTCTCTAAAGTAGAAACGCATGTTTTTAAATATATTTTTAAGATAAATGTAAAAAATGTGTATTCTGAACGTTGTTTAAGTTCGGGGTAAATGACGTTAAGCATTTGCTTATGCTTATAAGCTTTAATTTTAAATATATTATTTACGGACTATTTCAAGAGCCCTCATAGGCATCCACACTAATCCGATGCCTCAATCATCTTCCCAGACAGAGATATATATCGTTTTTTGGCGGTACTTCTGAAAAGGCCCCACTTTTTAAGTTAGTGAGTAGGCACACTGTCTTAACTTAAACAATAAACGATGTTTGTACTTGCCAGAGCCTTCCTCCTTCTAGAAGTGCAGTTCGTTGTCGTGGTCTCCGCTGCCGCCCGCGTCCTCGTCGTCGTCGGGCGCGCCCCCTTCCGCCTCACCACCACCCTCTTCCCCCTCGGACTCGTCGCTGATGCTGTTGTCCGTCTCGTTCTCCCCTGCAAGCGAGACGAGTGGTCAGTGCTGGCCCGGCATGCGCAGACGTACCAATGGTGTTGCTCTACAGTGGTGTTGTGACGCACCGGGGCACAACGGCGCGCCCTTGGTGCGCGATCCAGGGCGCTCGACGCCGTGCGCGTCCACGCACCAGCACACTCCCAGCGCGGCGTGGCACTGCCGGGCGCGGTAGAAACCGCGCGCGTCGCACGCCGGCACGTACGCGCCTGCGGACACGGGAAACTTAGCAGTTAGCACGCAACGAGGCGGGACGGGGGACACTGCAGGGAGACGGGAGACGCGCACTCACCAGGTGGCGGCGCGGGGTGCGCGCGAGACAGAGCGGCACAGGGGCGTGCGGCGCGGCGCAGACAGGCGCACCACGCGGCGCGCGTGACGCCCCCCCTCCGCCGCACTACTCCCACCGCGCCCTCCGCACGAAGCCAGGAACGGCCGCAGGCAGCGCTCGCGCTCGTCGTGTCCTGTGAAGTGGCCACGTGTTGGGATTACACCAATAAAAATAAGCATGAAATATAAGTCTAAATAATATTCACATACTCAACGCATACAGGTCCGCAGGAGATAGCAGGCCGTCGCCCGCCGTATCGAGGTGGGTGAACATCCAGCGCACCTCCGGCTTGCAGTCGCGAGGGAACCCTGCAGGATTTATTAGAGATAATAAAGGTGCGCTCACTATTCATTCCGTCTTACTTTGATAGCCTTCTGTACTTACCGTCTTGCGGCGGTGGCGCACCCCCCGCCTCATCCATGAGCACGGAGAACCAGTCGAGTAGGCGATCGGCCATCTTGTCGAGCGCGCAGGCGGCGGGGGGCGCGAGCATGCGGGCGGGGGCGGCGGTTGCGGGGACGGCGCAGGGAGGTTGGCGGCGGCGGGCGCGCGGGTTCGCAGGGACAAAACCCGCGGCAGGCGAGGCGCACGGGCGGCTCGGCGCGGCGCACGCAGTTGTGCAGGTCGAGGCGGCACAGCGAGGAATAGGTGCGGTTGTCGGAGCCACACAGAAAGGCCGCGCGCGCTGCCCCGCCGCACCCGACGCACCTGCGACACGACACACCATACAGCTATAATAGTATATTAATAATGACAGTCATGTCATAGACATAAAGTCGTGAGTGAATACTGCTTGGCGATAATACAGCCATGTTGCGCGAACCGACTTCTGAATGTCACAAACTAAATCACCTGTCAGCGCCAGCGGAGCGCGCTGGCGCGGCGTGCTCATAGAACACGTCGTCGTCGTCGCCACGATCCCAGCTGCCGGCCGCGCCCGCCACTATCAGGTCGCTGCAGCACAGACATGCCAACATTACCCCTATTTCTAGATATTTACAGTCACATTAAAATTATAGATTCTTTCTCAAATGTGTCACTAAATCTAAAGGTATAGGGGAGGAGCCAAACCGGGATTTCGAAATTTACCAAAGCGCGGCAGATTAATATACTGGAGCGTCAGATTAAGGTAGAGTGAGCTAATTACATGTGTGTTCCACTAATCTGGTAATTTGATAGTGACGTAATGAGGTCTACAAAATTGTAAAAAAACGTTTTCTCTGCGCTCGATTTTTAAAGAAATCGTCGAGTTCGTGTTTCTGTTCCTCTCTCACTCAAAACATGCATACTTTTCTTCTAACTATTGTTAGCTTAGCTTACTCATGTAAATAGAGGGTAGATGTAGGTGAAGAATACTATAAAAGCTGTGGAATTGTGGTAAACGCCCGTCCGGTGACGCTGTCAAGACCAGTCCAGGTCAACAGACACGAAGCCCATTCGAAAAAAAAAGTCAAACGAGGGTAGTTGCTAATAGGCAACGGCTCGTGTCGTTTACCGGAAGGCTCGTGTGAATTATTGTTATGGTGATACATATCACTTGACATGTATTACAACTACGAAGAACTTCTAATCGAATAATATAAAAACATATCCGATTTCTAACACAATTTTAATGTGACGCGCTTGATTATTTCAAAATGGCATTTTTTTTGCACATTTTTACAATGGTCGCGAGTTTGCGTCGCATCCAAATAGTCAGATTGTTATAATATATAAGAGTTTTTGTTTCAAGTTAATTAGGTAGCATTCCCTTAGTAAATTTGAGGTGCTCGATTAATTATTTTTTTTATTTTTAACCCCTCCGTACAACCACTTCTATCATGGAAACAACTATATATACATACTTAGATTTAAAAAAAGCGTAGCACATGGATGCTATCAATATCTGACAATATTATCAATAAACAAATATGTTAAACTTTTACCCCCTGCGGAGAATATCTCTCTTATTAGCGCAGAGCGCGGTGAAGGCGTCCCGCAGCAAGCACACTTCTCTCTTCTTGCAGACCAGCGTGTGACACATCGGATCTGAAATGTGACGTTTTTTTAGCAAACAATTGTTCATTTTACAGAATAAGTAAAGATTGTATTCATATTTAAAGCGTGTAAGTAATTTCTAACTTAAAATTTAAAAATGTTCCTGTTCACTCCATTTAACGGTACCATAGACACTTTGAATTACTATATTTCCTTTATTTAGTTGTTAATTTGGTGTTTTTAGCAATAAAAAATATTACAGTAAAAGTTTGGCATGACAATTACATGAGCATGTGATAAAAAAGAGCAAAATATGCAAAAATTGATCAAGTCATATATGTAGTGTTTGTGATAATTCCTCAGAATCCTCCGAATTCTAATAAATAATTGAATAATCGATACATTTAGTTTAATTTTTCTGATAGTTAAGTAGTTTTTAGTAAAAGTTGGGCATTTTCATTGTATTTTTTTGTTATTCTTGTTGGTCTTGTTGGTTCAGGTTTGTTGTACAAATGTTTAGTACAGTTAGGTGCTCGTTACGTGCTTGTAACTTGTTACCAAAGCGAGGGGCTGAAAATATACAAAGGCGTGAAGCTTAATACGTGGGACGATAAAGCCTCTCTGTGCAATGTTGACAAAAGAACGCCATAAACTATTTAAATTAATAGATAAGTACCGACATAAGATTTTTTGAATTATCCATGTTAAATGTAGTGTTCTTATTGGAAGTATAAATTTAAATAAATGTTTTACTTCGTTGAGTGGCGATCTAACTCGGAACTAGTTGTGTTTACAGTCGCACTTTGTGTCGCTCCCCACACACAGCAGAGTAGGCAGACCTAACCTAACCTTTCCGCCGAATTCTGGAGACATTGCGACTAGTATATCTTCCTTGCCGCCTTAGCCTCAACACCAGGACGAACGAATAAATACTTTATTTACTCGAGTGCAGATCCAAACCACAACCGTCGCGTTACAGTCACACCCTTGTGCTACTGCGCCACACGTGCCTCGTAATAAATAAGTAATAGACGCTATTAGTAGTTTACTGCGACTCGCAGAGGTGTTACGATCAAGAACATGAGTTAACAATTAAAGAGATTATTCTGATACGAATATAAACTTGTATTACTAATTAACTGTACAAAAACATTAATTTAAATCTATAATTTATGTAGATTATATTTTTTATCTTTTAGAATATTAGGTAACATATTTTAAGAATCTTTCTGTGATGTAACATAAAGATGAAAGCTGGCTTTGTTGATTAAGTAGTAGTAGTACATTAGTAAGTATAAATTAATTGACATTTTAAAAAATCCTGTTTCTTCCTTCCTTCAGTTCAATTTTATATTGAAGGCTTAACGTATCTAGAGTACAAAGTATATTTTAAACAATGTAGAAACAGTAGAAGTAAGCACTTACTCTCAGGATCGTAGACATATTTGCGAGCGCGGCGCGAGTGCTGCGGCGACGCCTCCTGCAACAACACCGATACCGTCACCACTGGACGTGTTGTATTGGATGGACGTTGGCTACAGCCAGGCAACACGTCTAACATGACCTAGGGAAGTCAGGTGGAGGACGAACCTCGGTGAGGTGGTCCTCCGGAAACTCACGCAGGTAACTACCTAATTACTCTCTAGTGTAACATTATATATAAAATTTAAAGTCAAAAATAGACATATTTGAGTATCAGGTAGCCAGAATGAAGCTAGTGTTAAGACGCTCTGTTCTCCAGTATCAGTTATCTTCATATATATTTGTTTATCTACGCAAATATAATTTGCTTTCTATTAGATTAAAACATTAATTTAATTGTCGCCGGAGGTCAAGGCACATAATACAACACAAGAGTAGCGCAATAAGTTCCTCGTAAAAATCAATACAGGAATCAAATAAACCGCGCGAATGTGATTTCGATGCTGAGGTGCTGACTCGGCACACACTGCGTGACACGTGCACTTTGGCTCCGTGTTCGAAAATGCTATGTTTACAAAAAAATATTTAATAGTAAAATACAAAAAGCAAGCGCGTACAACGCCCGGGATATATGGGAGCGGAGGCTCGTCAGCCTGCGAAGCCGCTCGCGTTCAAATATTTAAAATGAAGTCCTATAGGAAGTAGGTCGAGGTGTGAAGGTCGCTGAGGGGGCGCCAGGGGGTCGGGGCAGTACCGGCGCGTCGTCGAACTCGAAGTCCTGGTCGAGGCGGCGTGCAGCCACCGCGGCGGCTGCCAGCGCCAGCACCAGCGCGGCGCAGCGCCAGCTCGCGCGCATGTCGAGGGACTCGCACGTGCTCTGTCCCGCGCTCGCCGGGACACTGCCGCGCCCGGCGCCACCCGCGACCTCACCCCCCCCCCATCCCCCTTCCCCGCGTCCGCACAGACTAACGCAGTGCTTACTGTGACAAAACACTATGCGAAGAAAACATACTCTTGTGTGGGCAGTTTTACGAGTTATGGATGAAATCTTCGCTGCTGAAATTGATGAAATCGGCTTATGAATTTGATGAAATTAGCTATATTTGCAAAATTAGAAAGATGACGGTGAAAGCTAAATATCGCGGTTAAAGACAAATGAAATGTTAGTGGGCATTAACGTTGTAGTGCTGCGTGGGCAGTCTGCGTGCGACGTCGATACTCTATGCGTGAGGCTCGACCGGTTCCTCCCCCGCGCGGGGTGCTGTGTCAGCACCGCATACAACAGAGCGCAGCGAGACCCGCCGTCGCGCCGCAGCGGAGCCGCCTGTCCTCCCCTCTCCCCGCCCAACCCCACACACGCCCTCGCCGCGCGCGATCGATGACTCTCCCGCACTCGGCACACAGCATCCCATTGCTTGTTTTCTTTACGTTATGGATATGTCGCAGAATAAAATATTGCATTGCAAAATAATCCCACACATCATAAGCTGCATCAGTCGCATATCGTATACTAAGGTGTCCACCAAATTATATAGACGGAACTCAATGCCGACCCTCTGTATATCTTATACTTCATTTCAATAAATTTGTGTGCTCCGTTACTTAGGCAAGGCCTGAAAACATAACAGATAGACAGACTGACAGTTACTTTCGCATTCATATTATTAGTAGCGTGTAAAAAAATAATATTTTCATTTGCGCAAAATCTAAATTTTTGGAGCTTTGGTGGCGCAGGGGCCCAAGCGTGCGGCAGAAAGCAGTGGTCGTGGGTTCTGTGGAAAATATTAATATCTTACCTTCGGGGAAACAAAATATTTGATATTGATTCTAACGAAAAGTTTGAAAGGGAGTGTCTTAACATTAGATACCCATCCTCTCTCAGGTTCACTCTGCCTACTCTGCAAAATAGGGGATACAGAGTAAATAAAAAAAAACTGGACAAGCGCGAATCGGGCTCGCCCACCAAGTGTTTCGTACAAAATTGGCGGTCGCGAGCTTTTTTCTGAAATTCAAGCTTAGCTTAGCTAGGGCCCTTTCAGCTGATACCTCACTTAAAATAGCGTCTTTAATATCAAATTTCGCCCCTTTAAAGTCTATTGTTACTTAGGATTTTACCGCATATATATATTTTTCAGGCTATCTGTTACCTGTAGATGGTAGCTGCCAAATCATAATTCTAGATCAACCAGAAGTACCCTATGAATTTTGATTCATTTGATAGGCCGGTCGTGGCGCAGTGGTACAAATAAAGTACGTGTGGTAGAGTCACGTCGCCAGTAATGGCAACACGCATGGGCAGACTCGACCGGATTAATAACACCTACGGCATTTAAAACTGGCGTGAAGTAGTGGCTCTTGTCACTGCGTTTCGCATTAGGTAATGCCGGGCCCCGGCACCCAACATCCTCCACCTTAAAGGCCGGCAACGCACCTGTAGCTCCTCTGGTTTGGACCCGAACGCTCGTTTGCCTTATCCTTTCCCATATAAAGTGACAGTAAAAAAGTGGCAGAAGTCTACAAATACTTTTGCCTTGGTACCAGAGTGAAGAAATTAAGATTTGAATAAATAATCTGTTCTCCAGAGTCGAAATCGAACCCACTACCATTACGTTAGTAACACGCTGCCCCTGCCTAACAACGGCCACATTATTTTACTAAGAATATATATTTATAAATAAATATATAAAAATTATATTAAGCTTGAGCAGCTTCACGCTGGAGGATAGGCAGAGAGAACCTAGTGTTAAGACACTGTTCCCCACTTTCCGCCGAATTCTGGCGGCATTGCGTGTTGAGTGGCAGAAGTCAAAGCAAAAAAGTTTTTCTCGACGTCAGAGCGAAGAAATGGAAATATAAATTAAATATTTGATCTACTCGAGTGGGCATCGAACCCACAACCAGTCGGTTTTACACTCACACCTGTCCCTGCGTCACGACTGACATACGTATATTTTCAAATCACATGAAAGAGTGGAGTGGAAAAATAGAGGCGTGAAGTAGTGGCCCTTGCCACTGCGTTTCGCATTAGGTAATACCGGGCCCCGGTGCCCTTCATCTCCACCTTAAAGGCCGGCAACGCACCTGTGGCTCCTCTGGTGCTGCATGGGGTCGTGGGCGGCGGTGATCACTTACCATCAGGTGACCCGAATGCTCGTTTGCCTTGTCCTCTCCCATAAAAAAAAATATAATTTTCTCGTCCACTGTCTGTTACGAAAACCGAATTAATATATATAGCGTATATATATATATAATATATATATATATATCGTAGTTTCAAAGAATCGTGCGCATATCGGTAAATACTTCTTATACAGGTGGTTACAAAATAATTAATGATCAACGGTACGAAAGAACTCGTGGAAACAAAATGTCAAACTTTTTTGAAGATGACGCAATTAACCAATGGGGGGTTAAATGAACATTATTAGCGGCAGTGGCAGTGGTAGTGCGCCACGCCAGAGTTGTGAGTTATAACCTTTAATCTTCCCTGGCCTTAATGGTATAACTATTTGAAAAACTATGTTGACTTTGCCTTATTGTCAGTACAGATTTTCATTTATGTTCTATATAATATTGCAAAACTTGTATTCTTAACAATTTTCAAAAAGAAGGAAAATTTGGCAAATAAGTCTCCACTCGTCAATAAAGTAAATAAAAAAACAACACAAAAAATATACATGATATTTTATTACTCTTATACATATAATAAGTTAACAAGCTCCCCTAAACCACCCGCCTCTCTTCCATCTCCTCTGGGCCTGCGCATCGTCATTCATCACGCGGCGACTACTGCGCGGGAACGAAGTGCCACTTGTCCACTGTAACACGTTAAGTTGGGGGTTATCAATATATTTGCACAGTTAATTATTAGATATATAGTGTACTAAACAAAAAAATTACTGTTGTTTTAAACTATTATCACATATTAATATACTATACGACGGAAATTATACTTTATTATTGTAACAAACGAGGCCATGTAAGTTGTAATAGCAAATAACATTTTGTTGTACACGTACAGTGCCTGCCTGCGACATACATACACCATTAGAAAAAAAAATCTTTAGTTTAATATGACCTTCCTCCAGTATCTTTAATACCGCGTTTTCGAAGGTCAAGGCGGTAAGAGAGGTAAAGGTCAACCTCTACCTCTCTTACCGCCCACTTCTCCTTCGCAAATCTTTTTTCCCATTCCGTCATCAGTTATTCGTTCGACGTGACTACTGTTAAGTAGTAAGTGTCATTCATCTGTAGTTTAAATTCCTCTAATGCGTTGGTCATAGCTAATTTGGCAATTTATATAGACCTGACTTATGAGATTTCTCTTCTTTACTTGGGTTCTCGGGCACCCTCCACATCATCTTCTGCAAATTTAGACGCTTTATCCAATAACATTCGATATTCGCTAATGCATCCTTAAACTTAAATGAGTATTGTTTGCGTGAATCTAAATATGTGTCCATTGCAAATACTAGATTGTGGTCGATATCCTTATATATCATTCTAAACAAACACACTTTGAACAGGCAACTTGTGCCGGCGCGCGTACGTGCTCGTACTCACACTCATGCTGGTACGCGTGCTACTTCTGACGCGCGTGCTCGTGCTGGCACGCGCACTCGCGCTCGACCTTCTAGCGGATCGGGAAATGATCGGAGACTGAATTTGCTTGAGGTTTTTGTGGTAATAATAATATTTCGTGAGGTTTTAGTGGGCAGTGCGGACGGCATATTCTGCCTCGAACTGCCGGTAAATTGTTTGACGTTCAAAAAAGAAGCATGTAACTTCTTATTTTGAATAAAATTATTTGAATTTGTTCCGTTTATGTCTCTCTGCCGTATATGAGTTCAAAGCATAGTAAGAACTTGTGTCAAAGATATTTTTAGTTTAAGTGACTTAATAAGTCTTAAAAACTTAAACCTTAATATTTCTATATCTATTTTGCTTGAGGCCATGATCGGCTTTGATCACCATGGATGAAAATCGAGTCCCGTATGACAATTCAAAATACGAAAGGTACTGGCTCTCGGAATAAATCATCAAGAAGGTAGCTAAGTCAATGTTACGCCCAAAAATCTCTTTTCCGTGTTTAGTAGGCTATTCCTGACATTTCGAACATCGACCATTTCGAACTGCTCAAATCTGGAGAAATTGTAAATTTAGACCTTTATTGTGAACAATTAGATCGAGTTAATCGATCAGTAATTATTAGTAACATAATGGAGTTATCAGTGATATTATAATGCAACACCGTACTGCGCAATGAAAGCGCTGAAAAAACATAATTAGGCAATAAAAAGAATAATATAATTTTAAATGAAAATACATTGAAAGTGCAGGTTGAAACTTAACGAAGTTCACCAATAAATAAAATCAAAATTAATATTTTTTGTTATAAACTCTTTTTAAATGTAAGTAAAATTTGACCTTTTCATCATTAAGATGAGAGGCTTTCTTTATTTTATCTGACTTTGGGCTTGACTATCGCGACTCTATGTTTATCGAATAACTACTAAATATTTCCAATCATTGCCATTTAAATTACAGATAATAAATATTAATATATTGAAAATATGTAATGATTAGACCAATAGAAATATTATGTGAATTATAGCAACCAACTGCAAAACAAGTGCGCATTAGTGCATATGTGTGCGTGTGTGTGTGTGCACTGACCGTGCGGCGGCAGCGCCTGCGGCAGCGCGGCGGGCGGCGCGCCCGACAGCACGCGTGCCGCCTCCGCGCGCTCCACACGCGCCCCCGTGCCCGACACCGACACGTTCATCCTGCAACACCACACGTCACGTCACGTCACGTCACGATACGTTACCATACATACACTTCATCATCATACTCACTTGCAGATGTCGTCGGCGTCGGCCTCGCCCGACACCAGCGCCTTCCAGTGCTCGTGCACCTAAACACGTCGGTATAAACGAGTTAAAATTGTAATTATATAATATGAAAAGTTCTTGTAAAACTTTTTGTTAAAAAAAGTTGTTTTTGAGCATTCACAAAATGTAGCATTTTTGTATAAATTATATATACAATGTAAGCTGCATTTAATGACGCACATTTCTTGCATTAAAATCATATGAATGTCTTTAATTTTTGTCTTTTCATTGGACTTGACGTTTGAAATTGAAATTATCTGAAATTACCTCGTCAATGACCTCGTGCGCGACGGCCGCGCTTTGCGCCTGGCCGCCGAACGCAAACTCGTTGCGCGGCTTGCCGTCAGGCACCTTGTAGAGGCGGAACCACTCCACGGATGCGCGCAGCAGGCCGGGGCACTCGCGCTCCACGTCCGCCACATCAGAGAGGCGGCCCGCGAGCTCGTCGCGCTCGTCTATGGCCAACAGCTTCCAGTCCGCCTCGCCCTCGTCCAGCAACGCCAGCGCGCCCAGCACGCGCACGCGCAACACCTCCCCGCGGCGCGCCACGCGGCTGCCGATCTCGATGACGTCGACGGGGTCGTTGTCCCCGCGCGCACCCGCCCGCTCATCGACTCGGCGCGGATCCTCCCAAGTCTGCGGCAGCGCGCCGTAGTTCCAGATGTAGCCGTGGTGTGGGAACACGTTGCTGACGTAGCGCAGCGCGCCCTTCTTCACGTCCTGTTTGATGGGGTTGAGGGGCTCCCCTAGGCTGATCTCCATCTTGGCGTTGGTCCAGCGTGGCACCTCCACCACCATGTGAGCGATGCGCGCGGCGGGGTCCGCCCACAATGGAATGTCGTGCATCGGCGAGATGGGCCCGCTCTCGTCCTCTGTGGACGACAACACACAACACATAAGGACCATATATTTTAGCCAATAATTTGAATAAATAAAATCATGGAACGTATCTAGAGAAATTTTCTGTTATCAATCGATAAAACGGAAGACCTGGATGCAATGGGATACTGAGCTAATACAAAACTGTGATATGAGCCTACAGCTATTGCAGTTGAGTTACAATTACATCAATTACATGTAATATGTAAACATATAATTATATTTTAACATCATATTATAAGTGACATTAAACTACCAGTGAATTTAATCAATAATTTGGAATAATTTTAGACACAAAATTTACTGGAAAAATTTTAAAGATCATTCAATTATGAAATATGTGTCTTAGTTGTTAACAAGAATACTTCAAAATTTATTAAGTTACAATTATTATTAGGTAAGTCTAATATATAGTCTGCAAGACCGATCCTGGCTGCCCATATAAAAAGCCAGGAACACAGAAGGAAGCTTGCACTCAAATCGATAATATATATTTTTTAATAATATTGTATGATTTGTTTTTTGTGTACTGTGCTTGTATTTTTTAAATATTAAGTAAAACTAATAAAATTTTTATTCAATTTCACACCTGTATCCTGCACTTGTAAGATGAGCAGAGGGAACCTGGGAACCTAGTGTCAGTATCCTAGATACTCCATTCCCACTTCCCACATGTTAACTGGCAGAACTCAATGTTGCTCTTATCTTTCTTACCACAGTGAGAGAAATATAAAATTTTTCATTTTCTTGAATAGGAATCCAATTTTCTTGGTGTTGCTTGTGCCACTGAGACATTACATTATTTTATATTTCATTGAAATATAAAATAATGAAAAAATTTTATTCGTTGATGTCTGCCACTTAATACACACTGTCTCTAGAATTAGGGCAAAAGTGGGCAACGGAGTGTCTTAACACTAGGTTCACTCTGCCTACCCTGCTGTGTTCTGGATACAAGTTGATTTTTGATTCATTTTATATATTTATTTTCATTTAGTGGTTGTCTTAACAACTAACTTATTAGATTGTCTAGTCAGCTGCATAATTTCAATATTACTAATGTGAATGTGCAACAATGCCTGCATGTCAAAAAAAGTTGTGTATAACATGTAAAACCATAAATAAATTAGCCACTAGAAAAAGATTTTTTCAATTTAAACCTTCAGTTTTATAACAATATGTATAGATTACACATTTTATTAATGTAGTTTATTTAATTTAGAGTAAGAGATTCTTAAATTATTTTACTTATTACTCAAGGAAGTAGAATATTTATTAACTAAATGTTATTTCCATTTCTTAGCTCTGGTGTCTAGACAAAGTATGGTGTTGAGTTCTGCCACTTAACTCACAATGCCTCCAGAGCTTGAGGAATGGTATGTCTTAAGAATAAGTTCCCTCTGCTTACTCTGCTGTGTGCCGGATACAGTGTGAAGCTGTTTTTTTTTACAAAGCCAATAAATGTAATGTAATATACATTGAATGATAAATGTTATTAAGAAACAATACTGATATTCTCCCCTCAATAGCAATAGTTATAATAGTGAATGTAAAAATTATAAACATCTGACCTACAAAATAATATCAATACAATAAGTCATGTTATACCAAATAAAATTGTTGTAACCAAAGCTTCAAAGTGAATGTATTGGCTAATATAAATAGTTTATGATAAAATGAAATTATATTTATTATGAATACACATGAATAATCATTTGCATAATGAATTGTCAAACAACATTCACAAGTTACATCATGCTGAATAAATAAATATATCTTATTGACTCACAATTATGAGTTTATTAAAAATGCTTATCAACACGAAAGAAAGCTATCTTTTTGTTAAATATTCATTGATAAGTGATATCAATATGGATATGAATGTTCCTATTTAATACAAAACAAGCACGGAAAAAAGAATACGCGATTTAATCATATCAGCGACGTATTTGCTTATCTAATATTATACAGAAACTTAAGTGGTCTAACAACAAACCATTTCCTTATTATTACATTTATTTATGTTTTTATTTAGAAAATAATAATGCCAGTCAAAAAACATATTAGCTTCGGTGAATAGGAGCTAGACAAAGATATTATTCTAACACTACTAATAATAATCTCCAATCCATAGCTTCCCTTCGAGGTTTAAGGTCAACCAACCTCATTAACTTGGCAATTTTTTTTTTCTGCTACGATAGCAGTGCAATCGTCGCAAATGGTTCATATCTCGATAAAAAATATGATGCTGAAGTTGATGTACTCACTGAAGTAGACCCGGTAATCAGGCGAGTATGGTGATCCTCTCTCTTCTGCGATATACATTATAGAAGTGAAAGTTCTTCTCAACGAAGTAAGGAAAGCGCGCGACGGTTCCCACAGCTGTGTGGCGAGTGACAGGGCGCGCCGCGGGGGTAGCACGCGTGTTAGTGACATTTTGAATTTGACGCTTGAGTACTTACGTAAGTCATCTGTGGTCTAACATACGTCGCTGACGGATTAACAAGTTAAAAAACATAAATATTACTAAAATGTTGCCAGTAACAAAAACTATGTAAGAAACTAATTAGATTAGTCTACTGTTTATAGTATATTACGATACCGTCGTTATATAGTTTGTGTTGGATGTTTGGTTGCGATGTAGCAACACTGGCGTATGTGAATGCCACCTTCCGCCATGTTGTATTTAAAAATTTTATACACTTGGCAACTTGACAATTAATTATTCATCGGCTATTATGTGAAAAAAAAACTTTTTAAATAATGAGTAATGTCGACTGAGTCCGAACGAAAATTATTTGTTTTATTATTTTTTCTGTTATTAATTACTACTATAAATGTAATTATTAAAATTTCAAGCATAAATGAAAACAAGTATTTGGATTTTGGAGTAAAATAATGTTTTTTTAAAGAACCAGAATTGTTTTTTGGTTTAATCAAATAGTAATTGATATATCTAAGTATTTACCCTTAGTGGTGTTTTAGTTTTACTTTGTAACTAAAGTACTAAAGACTTCATTTAACGAAGGTCACGTAGGGGTCTAAGTGACCTTCGTTAAATGAAGTCTTTATTAAATGAAGGCCAACTGTAATATAATTGTAACTTTATATAAAATTTAGATGATTTTACAAAAATACCTATTGGAGTTTATTTTGACATTTATTATATATTTGTAATATATTTGACATATATTACAAATTTTACTGCGACCACAATCACTTGATCTTTTATAATATTTTTTAGGATGTTGGTTGGTTTCAGTAAATTACGTCTTTTGTTTAGTAAATTTAGTCCTTTATTTAAATGACTTTTAATTTTTAGGTCCCTACGCTACGAAGCAGCATTCACAATTCTAAAAGCACCGGGTTTCTTTGACAAAAAAATGTGAATCTGAAAGATCTATATAGATAGAAAAAACCAATATTGTATTTAAGCGGGAGCAATGTCTGAAAATTATTATGTAGAATTGAAATTTATCACAAGAATTGCAAAATGATATTGTTTACACAGATGAGAGTTCCGTTTATTCGTCAAACAAGGGTACAATAACAAATATTTGTTGTTTATGTTCTTTCTTCTTTTATTTAAAATACCTACAAGAAAACGTCGAAATTAAAATGTCCTATAAACATATTGCAAGCTAAGCAAAATAATGTGTTAAAATAATGAAAAGTGTCATGTCTATCCTTGTCGTACTGTACAGGCGACTGGCGGCCTCAACCGACTATTTTTGTAAATTATATTTAGGTAATAATTATATATTGAAATATAAAAAGGGGCAAGAATATTAATGAAGAAAATAAAAAAGCTCTTCCAGACACAAACCAGGGTCTTTTACTTGTGGGACCTTCTGACTTTACTCTCCTCCTCCTACGTTGAGCTATTGCTAAACTGGGAAGTCAGGTCAAAACAACTACAGTAATTGTGAATTTTTTTTTGTATCCTAATAATATTTTATAGCAATTTCGCATTTTCAAAAGATATGGACAAAACGTAAAATAACTTCCTTTCCTAAAATTAGAATTTAGATTTAGATTAGAATCGCTCGTATAAAGTATTACATTTATTAAATAGTTGATAGATTTCAATACTAATAAACTATTAAAATCAACTTCACGCTGTAACTGAGTGTGGGTTCGATCTCCACGCGATGAGATTAAATATTTATTTAAATTTATATTTCCATTTTTTCTCTCTGGTGTCGAGGCAAAGGCGCGGCGTTCAGTTCTCAACAGGTAATGCTTCTAAATTAGGCAGACAGTGGGGAACGGAGTGTCTTAACCCTAGGTTCCTTCTGGCTACCCTGCTGTGTGCGGGATACAGCGTGAAGCTGATGCTGAAAAAAATATTTTTTTAAAATTATCATCTTCGAGGATGAGAAAGGTAATTGAGGTAAAGGATGAGTAATAATAAATAAATAAATATATATATATATATAATGTTACTATATGCAAGTTACCAAAAATACTGTGAGGACGACGGAATTTACACAAACTATTAACGAATAAAGCCTCTCAAATATTGTATACGAACATTAAGGACTTATATCTTTGTTAATTACATAAACGAACCTGTAATACATAATAATTAACAATATATTTAACTATACGACAGCTATTATTTTAAAATACGAATTATTCGGTAAACTTTACGGAAACAATCTAATTGTTATATAAAGTCGAAAATTTCATTATACATTATATAAAACTGAAAGAAATATTTAAAACTATATTTCAAACTCTATTTATATTATTAAAGTATATAAACATCGACAAAACACTATCACTATATAAGAATACGAGATATATACGACTATATTACGTCACGGCACACAACTCATGACACTACAGCACGTCGTATCGCGCGATCGGTGATCGGCGTCGCGAACAGTAACCCTTGAACTATTCCCTTCAAAATAAAATTATTAGTGAAATATACACGATTTAGTATGAAACTATAAGTTAGCTGTAGTCTACCTTAATCTGATGCGATCGAGAATTTCAAATGATTTTTTTTTTAAGAATCTGATCCTTTGTCTTAGACGGGCGGCCATTTATATGGGGTTCCACTCCTATTTGGTGTAAGTACGTTACCGAGTACAAGGAACTTCCCAGTATATTAATCTGCTGCACTTTAATAAAGTGTGTCCATTCATAAAAGCATAAGCGTCTGCCTCCTTGAATAAAATATTATTCAACTAAAATATAGTCACGCGCCCGCACACAACATTATTCGAAAAAAATATTACTCAATGTATTTTTTCTTCTAAGCAAAAAAAAATATAAATACTTGAAACAAATCATAAATGCAATATTGCAATCCGTTAATATGACAAAGTAAACCACAAACGTTTTGAACGCTGTAGAACGTACCGTTTGTCCTCCTAAAGATAGATTTCAAATGATTTTTTTTGACATAACCGTAACTGTAAACAGGTCATTAAATATATTAATTTCTTAACATTTTTCAATTAAGTCACTCTATATTATAACCTTTATTTTATGAAAAGATTTCGACATGTTGACATTAATAACTGTAAAGAAAAACGTAACGTTTGTTTCATACTAAAATATTTTTAATTAAAATAAGAACGTTCATAGATCTTTATAAGAAGGCATAAAAAGAAATTAAGGTAATTAACACGTTAAATAAAAACACTAAAATAATTTTTGCCGCTACGGAAATTGTGCGAAACTCCCTAGGCAGTGTACTTTTTATTTACTCATTCTATAGTCTATCTCAATAGAGACAATTTCCAAAGACTAAGGAGTTCTACAGATGTCGCAACTCGCGAGTTATTTGACATTTGTTGTAGGTAAATAAAAGACCAATATTTTGAAAGTTTATTTCGAGATATAAAAACAATATTTTAAAAATGATATGTGGACAGATTAACCTTAGAGCGAGCCGAAGAATTACAAAAGTCTCACTACTAAATAAAATCAAAACCATGAAATTTTTTTACAAAAATATACATGAAAATATAAAACAAAATTAACTACACAAAATTAAATATTCCTTGTTTGAGAAATAATAATTTGATTCTTACATACAAATAAGTGAATCAAAAGAATTTAAGTTTGTAATCCTCTTATCTTCCTTTTCTTGGAAGCTGTTTCTTAATTATATTGTTGTAACACTATTTACAGCGAGGAGCCTGAAAATAGATTATTGTATTAATATTAATAGATAAATTTTATTCGAATAAATTAATTCATACATTTATAAAGATGAAGTTTAATTAAAACACTTTTGATTTTTTAATGTCATAGGGTATAAAGCAATTGAATATACCTTGTGTCACATATTAATTCAAATTATTTTTGCTATTATGTAATATGAGATGTCTGACATGAACACAATTCATGTCTTTAATATTCCATTAAAATAAGTCAAAAAGAAATAAAAAGAAGACTGCTTAGTTGTCATACCTCAGTAACGCTAATATTTGTATGGTCATTTAAATATTTGAACAATGTCTATTCATACTAGGACCACTGCTACTCCGAATAAAAATTACATAAATTGTTAATTTTCGAAAACAAAAAAATATATAAGATTTACATTACAAAGTAAATTATACATTTAATTCCTTATAAGTAACTAGCTTAAATGATAATTTTATAAAATAATATATTGGATAAAATGGATAATAAATAGGTGGACATATTTGTATTTAACAGCTTTAAAGTACTCATAAATTATAAACACACAAGGAATACTTATTCACAAAACTTAAGTAAAATGAGATGGGCAAGGAGGGACTTACATTGTTTCTAATTTATAAATTATTTATGAAACATAAATCTTTAAGGTTACTTACCATACTTCTTACCATCATTTTAATGTTATCACATTAAAATAAGTTTCTATGCGTAATATGTGTTTTTTAGCCATTCCGTTATAATATTTACAAAATATATACTTAACATCTTGCGCTAGTCACATATATTTTTTTATAGGTACTTCTATTCTCTTATAAAAAATATTTCCGTATCCGTTGTATAAACAATACAATACAATCTAGTATATGAATTTCTAGTAAAATTATTAACAATAAAAAAAATGATTAGAAAAGTTAATATATCACTAACATATGAAAAACACTATTTAAGAATCATTAATTGTAGCAAAAAGTCAAATTTTTATTGTTATATCGCTTAGTATGACACTAAATATTAAGACCATCAAGCCATTATCATTTGTTTTTAATAAATTCCTCTATGTTTCTCAAACGCAACGTAAACATAGTCATCTTTTTAATGTTTTCATATGTAGCTGAGGTTGACGTCACCTGTAAACTGTCAAATTCGGATAACTTAACTGAAAATATTAACGTCAAATTACTAAAAAAATAAAATAAATTAGTTTTTCAGAAAAAACGTATACAATTTCTTGGATC